>CAXKVX010000764.1:0-408792 GCA_964058865.1 Eleocharis quinqueflora
CTGATCATCAAGAAAGCAAGAAAGAGAGGATGGATTTGCGATTCTCTGATTCAGGTATTTAGAAGGAAATCTCGATAATTCATAGTTTTCTTCAAAAGTAACGATTCCTGGCTCTTATTATTTGGTTTTAATTGATGTTCAGCGAGGAAGAATTCGGTGAAGAGAACGAGAGAAGACATGACGGTTCCCACATCTCAGTTTTCAGGACAACTGTTTCTACCCTCAGCCTGTTATCGGGACCCACCAGTCAGGCCCCGTCTCGACCGGTCTTTGCCTCTCCTTGGATGAACAACAACAATTCCACATAAATCAAAATACTAATTCAAGCGCGTCTACCCGATTTAGCAGCGAATTAGCTTCCCAAATTGCACGCCATAATAGTGAAATCGAACAATTTCTCATCCAGCAGGTTGGTTCATCCCCTTTTACCTTTTTTTGGAAATACATCACTTAAATTTTAAATAATTGCTCATGTTTTACCCCATAAGTGATCGTGTCATCCATTGCATGATAATAGTTCCGCAAGGTTTTATACATACATGCATACACATCTGGTCGAAATTACGAAATCAATCCTCCGTAGCTGATTTCAAAACATGCCTATTGCAAGGGTGTGAGTTCTTATTTTTCTAGTTCCTTCTCCACCTGCGTTTATCTGACACACCGATATGTGGGGACCCATTGTCAGGGAGAACAACTCAGACGAGCAGTTGCGGAGAAGTGGCGGAGGCATTACAACACGCTCATCCTCGCAGCGGAGGAAATGGTTGCTCGTAAAATCAGGGAAAATGAAGCGGAATTAAACCGGGCGGCTCATCGAACGGTTGAACTGCAGGAGAGGATGAACCAGCTCCGATCCGAGTCGGTCGCTTGGCAAAGCAAGGCTCTAGCCGACCAGGGCCGCAGCCACCACTCTCCACGTACAGTTACAACAAGCCACGGTGCCTGTTCAACGAACCGGAGATTGCGAGACCGGAACGGCCGAGGATGCTGACTCCGGTTTTGTAGACCCAAGACGGGTCGAACCGGACAGGTTATGCAGGGCTTGTAGGCTCAGACCGGCTTGCGTTGTGGTTTTTTCCGTGTAGGCATCTTTGCCTTTGCGAAGGATGCGAGGTCGCGTCAAGTAGCGACGGGGATGTGTGTCCAGTCTGTTGCTGTGTCAGAAGCGGTAGTCTCAGGGTCTTTTTCTCGTAGAGCTAAATATAGAGTAAAAGAAATTAAATAAAAAAAACATCGTACAAGTAGGAAAGATGGGGAATGGAACAGAAGGGAAGGTTAATTTTGTCTTTTTTGGTGAGGTTTTATGTTGGTTAACATTTTTTTAAAGGGTTTGGGGGATAGAGCTTTGACCTTTTATTAGCTCTTGAAATTAAGTTCATATTTTGTTTGATTCTATTGTAGCTATAGATGGTTATATGAATTTTGTTTTTCTTTTGTTGCTGTGAAAACTTGAAATGTTGTCAGTTACTTTCGGCTCAGGGATAGCAACTCTTTTTAGATAAAAGACTGGTCACCAAGATTGAAATAGCAATCTTTACTCAAAAAGATTGAAATAGCAATCCATACCCACGGGTTTCTACTCAAAAAAAAAAAAAAATAGCAATCCATATTTATATGGATATAAATTCCTCCAACTGAATTTTAAATTCGCCATCTTTAATACGTAAAATTGTGCTCTTTAGAACACATAAATTGAGTTTATTCGTCTTGTGGAAGTTCATCAGAAGATTGCCTTCTTTGATTATGTTAGCTGGTAACTGTTTTGCTAAACTGTGAATTGCATTATTGTTAATAATTTGTTTATAAATTACAAGGTTGATTTGTCATTCAAAAATGGTGACTCTCGGTTATATTGTGTTCTAATGTCAATCTTTTTCCAAAAGTCAACTGACTTAATTATTGCATTCTGATGTAAGCCTTCAGAATCCTTGGATCAGAAATTGTAGTTTTAGGGCAGCATATATTTCGGGTTTTGCCTTTTCGACTATGAATTTGGTTTCTGGAGATTTTTTTTTTTTTTCATTCTAAGCTATAAAAATCGAATATGAAATATAAAAAATAAAATAAGTCTACCATCTTGGGTTCCACCTTGATCTCACTTAGCTACCATAATGTTACACATTTGGATCGAAATCATCATGCAACAAGGCGACGATACAAATTATTTGTTCACGACATTCTGTCAGCATATCAGTTGGCAGAAATTAAGTTATTGTGAAAACGTTTGTACTTCAATCTAAAATGTAAGCAGTTCAAATTATATATTATGAGTTTGAAACACCAACTTGTGTTGTTTCATAAACTCTTTATATTGAACTCTTGTATGAAACAAAGTTTTGTGATTTTTAGAGCCTCGTAGTTATTTTTTAAATATGACACTGTATTGTTGTTTATAAAATAGCTAAAAAATTTTAAAAATTACGAAATTTGATTTCCTATAAAATTTCAATATGCAAAAAAATATGGAACAACTTAAATCAAAATTTCAAACTAAAAAATCCGGAAAAAAAGTCATAAATAATATTAAAAATCATAGTGCAATAATATTTAGGATACTTATGAATACATTATACATACACGCCCCCTCGTAAAATCATAAACACATTCAACACGTTTTCATACAAAAATGATAAGTTGTCTATTCTAAATATTTTGCCTCATTAAATAAAGGTTCTGGACTTCTGGTAGCGAGAGTCCGGAATAATTTACGACGAAAGTTTGCTTTCATGAAACAAATGTGCAGACAGATCTCAGAATCTTAAAACCTCCTGCCTGCTTGTCCACAAACAAACATGAAAACAATTTGTGATACCAAATTATTGGGCATCTCTATTTTCTGACACCAAAATCATTTGAAAACATTTTTTTTTCAAAAGTCTCCAGAGAAAACAAATCTAAAAAAAAAACGGTTCTTTATTTAGTAGGTAAAGACAAAATTTTGTATGAAAAATACATATTCAAAATTTATTGGAAATAAAGTTTTTATGTGAAGGATACGAATTCGATGAAAATAAAATGCTCAGAATGTCTTTAAAATAATTTAAATGTAAAAAATTATCATGTTCGTTTAATTAAAAGAAAATTCGTACATTAAAAAAGCGCTGATGAAAGGGAAAAGAAATGATAAGCGTGTAGGAAATCCAAGGCAGAAGAAAAAGAATAATGTTTCGTAGATATCACATTTGATATCGATTTTATTATGCACATTAGTTGAGTTATTATGTATGTTATACCATAACTATTTCAGTACAAAAAATAACATGTATAACTATTTCATTACAGAAAATAACATGCTTAATAACTCGAACAATGTGCACGATAACTTAACTAAAAATACATAATAAAATCGATAACATGTATAGCTATTTAATTACAAAAAATAACATACATAATAACTCAAATAATGTACATAATAACTCAACTAAAGATACATAATAAAATCGATAGCAATAAATATCTACGTATCAGGTCCCGAAGAAAAAAACCAAAATTTACAAGAAGACGTAAAAAAAGGAAATCTAGAGCTCGGTAGAACCTACCTTTGTCCAGACTTGACCTCACCTATATCTTTATTCATTTAATTGGTAATTTCAATATAACTTAATTTAATTCGTTTACAAAATGTGTTACCATTTACTCATACATTGAATTTTGCAGATTTCAGTGTAATATTTTAACAAGTTATATTTAGATGTCATAGATTGGAACCCATGTCAACATTTGCAGGGGCGGATCCAGAGATTATTTTAGTTCGGGCACAACTAAATACATGCACTGAGGTTGAGATCAAATTCGAGCACAAACTCATTAAAACCCACTAAAGTATTACTAAAAACTCATTTTTTATTACAAAAATAATTAAAATACACTAAATTTTGCGTTTTTTAAAATCAAATCCGAATACTTACCCGAACTTGCTCTTGAATAGCTCCGCCCCTACATATTTGTATCTCCATTGAATATTGTATGAACTTTCTCGTCCAGTGTCCATCCTCTTATTCAATCCCATTATATATAATACTATTTTTGTCGATAATTAATAGTATGACTCTAATATATAGGTAATGGCCTTGCATAATGATTGAATTTAGTATAAGTTGAAATAAAACATGTGTGTTAGTACTTAAGAATGTTTAAGAAACAAATTGACAATTCTTTTGAAATTAAAACGATCCATTAATTTTAGGTTGAGTTTAATTTAGGTGTAATTAAAAAAGTTAAAGTTGTTGTTGCTTGCTGGCTATCTTATTTGAATTCTTTCAAATCATTATGTATTTTGAATCGAATACGTATTCAATATTGATTCACGTGTAATATTTCGGTTGAGATATAACTTATTTTAATATATTTGACTAATGAATTCATCCAAAATACTTTGGATTTCAGTAATTTGCATAATTTAGAATAATATTGTTTTGTGTTCTCTAAGTTTTAGAAATTCTATACATTATCTTATAATATATATTATTTAATTATTAAACATAGATTTTATTTCAGTATTATTTTTATGAAGAAACTTTATTATAATATTTAATTTAATTTTTTTATTATTTTATATATATTCTGTAATATTTTAATTTTTTAAAAATAATGTATTGCCTCACCACACCGTACTATAATCGGATACAATACTGATAGCACCACCGTGCAACATAGTTGCTGCGCTGGTATTGTCCGGGCGGTTACGGCAACCCATGCGCTTGTGCTTTGTCTCTTGCACCCGCTGTTCGTCCGTACGGTTTCACCTCAAAAGTGATTACATCGGTTCACGCGCGGTCAATGTAAGACAACAAGACTCATTATTATCACCTCCTCTTTCTTTCTTTCTTTCTTTCAATGGTTGCGTTTTGGCGGGAAGAGCACATTATTGTAGTGGGGTTGGTTGCCTGGAATTCAGGACGGACTATGATGGCTCTTTGGATGGTGACGTGGGATGATACAGATCGTCGGATGGGGAACAGACAAATTAAGTAATTAACCTCGAGTCACGTGACGTGTCCTAGACGACACGGATGGTTGCTTTTTTGTACCATAGGGGATCTGGGGATCCCCATCTTTTTCGCCCATCACGGAAATCTTGGCGGTTGGTATGTCCTGTGGAATTCTAAGTGGCACTATACCTTGAGATCATATGATTTTTCGAATACAGGCACTTCACCAATTTCGAAAATAGGCACTTTACAGAAACCAGTTGGTATTTCGAATATAGGCACTTCACCAATTTTTACTTATTTTTTCTTCAAAAATAAGAATAAAGTGACTAAATATGAAGATTGTTACAAATAGGGCCGAACCATTCTTGAGATTGCACCTAGTTAGCTAAGAAAAATATCAATAAAGTTTTTAATAATATTATTTTAGCAATTCTAGATTTCTTTGATTCTGAACCGTCAGTACTGACAAGCTGGCAAAATCTAGTGAGACATTCCTTTCAAATTTTTTTCTAATTCAGTCAGTGGTTGCAAATATTGTTAGTGACCTAAATTTATCCTATATTCGTTATTACAAAGAATGAAAGAACTAAATATGTGTGATGCGATTGTGCGAGGTACAATCATCTATGCGTCCTAATAATTTGAAGAAATATTTTTATATTACTGACCTCATATCTTAGAATTCTGCCTACATCCCTGGTTAGATGATTTAGACATTGGTGATAGAAATTTGAGAAGTGAAAACTAACCAAAATCAACAGTGCAAAAATACAAACTGCTAAATCAACAAAACCGTAGATGGAAATTGAAGAAATAATAAACAAGTGCCAAAATAGAAGCGTCTCCACCAAAATTTGTAGCTAGCGGATGGTTGGATACACCTAGAAAGTTTGTTGAGCCCAAAATCAAACAAAATGTGTGAGCTTTTTTGCTTTTGTCATTTTGCTTTTCCTTTTTCTGTAGCGCTGAAGAATTTACGCAAATCTGATTGAAATGAATTTAATTCAAACTTTGAAATGAAATAATTCATTGAAAGATCTTTTTGGAAAAGATGTCTTCTAAAGAGTCCATGCAGCAATCAATCTTGTTGGCTTAATCAAGGGAAGCCAAGCTTTTTTTTTTCTTTTTCTTTTAAAGAATTGCTTCTTTTATTCCTTTGCTTTCATGGTGTCCAAGTTACTCGATAAATTGTGAGTTGGATTCATAATTAGCTTACTTGGAAAGCGGTTTTGAGTTCAATTGAGTAGGTAGCCTATGTCATGGATAATGGCCGGATGGGTATCAATAATTTTGGTGGGGAAATTTTGAAGAAAATGCCTCCACTATGGAAGAATATTTGGCAAGGCAACTTTAGGCTAAGTGCCATCTCTCTTTATGGTTTCAATTATTTGAAAAGAAGAAAATTGTAGTATGCAATGAGTTTAAGTAAATATCTTGTGAGGAAACAACATAAATATTTTTTGTTGAGTAAACTATGGTGCTCCTATGGGCATTAAGGTTTTTCCTGTTCTCAACTCAAAAATATTTTTATATCGAAATATTGTACAGAACATTTTTTCTATTTTTCAAGTTTTTAAGTACTTGTTTTTAGTTTTGAAAATGACTTAGTTCTATGCATAAACATTGATTACTTTATTATTATTTTTAGCTAATTTCAAAATTAAAAATAGAAACTTACTTGAGGAGAGATATAATGACTCTACTTTTGTGTGTCTTCATTGTGCCTTCAAAATCTACACCATTCATCATTCACATCTTTTTATGCAACTAAATCTAAATCATCCATTGATTTTAATGAATAGTGCAGATTTGGAGGCACCATGAATGCACACAAAAATGAAGGCATTATATCCCTCCTCAACATAAAAGCTAAAAATAAAATATTTTGTTTCCTACAAAATTTGACATAAATAAATTATTGAGTATGACAAATCAATATTTAAAAATATTTAAAGATTTTTTTAGTTAAAAGTACGAAAGATCTTGATGCTCCTAGAAGCATCAAAGCTTTACTATGTGTTTCATAACAGTTGTTAAGCAACAAGTTAACTAAAGCAATCCACGCCATCAAGTATTTTTTTTGGTTTCTTCATTGGATACTTTTAAATATAATTTATGATTGAAAAAAATAGTTAACATATGTTCATACTTCGTAAACACATGCATGGGTCTATTTAGAGACAGATTCAGGATTTTTTTCAGAATGTTTTAAAATTTAGAATTTTTTCAGAATGATTCAAAATGATGTATTTTTTTTTTTCAAATTATTAGCATTTTTCTGAAAATTTTCAATTGTATGATAGCTTTTGAAAAAAACCAGGATGGAAAATTATTATATTGCGCGTCTGCAATTTATAATGTTGAAGTTTTCGATTGATTTATTGCAATATTTAAAGAGCAATTATCACTTTAACTATCTATCGCTTTGTAGGCTTGAGAAACATCAATTGTGGAAGGCAATAGCTATCAAGATACCATCCAACATAGTGACAATTTTTTTATCGATTGCAGAAAGTATGATAGAATTAGGAGAAATTGTTAACACAACATAGCTATCCAACATAGCTATCACAATTTTTTTTATTGCAATATTTAAAGAGAAACAAACAAAAACACGTTGGTTTCTCTCTACAATTTTTTTTCTCCTAGTGAAAACTGACAACTCATTCCCTATAAAAGACATAATTTGGAAGAACGGTTGCCAAATGATCCCAGGTGCAAGTCATATTTTGGCAGAGGGATTGGTAATTAATTTGGTTATGAATTTAAGTTAAGATCCGAAGATTAAAAGATGAATTGGTGGATGCTCAATTTTGACAACTCACAAGGAAATGACAACATGATGGATTGTTTAAGAGAAAACAGAAAATACAATGGAAATGTCAAAAAAACCTCGGATTCTGGAGTTCTAAACATTAGGTTTTAGTCGAAAACCTAGTTGATAAATTCCCTTCTTTACTGACTATTAAGATTGAAACAGAATCTTTTGTTGGATGATTTCAATTCGAGAGAATAATAAGTTCAGTACGGATCCGTATCTGCTGTCATTATTTCGATGGCAGAGTAACTATGACAGCAGATTCGAATTGCTGTCTTAAATCTCAACGTTGTGGATTTGAATCCGGGAGGTCACAAAATAATTATTTTGTGGGTCTCACCTGTCAGCCACTCAATGACAGCATTCTGCCATCGAAATAATGACAACGGATCCGTTTTCAATATAACCGTGCCTTAAAAATTTATTAGAAAAAAATATAGAAAACCATTACGTAGCGTATTATCAACTAATTTGTGATTACCCTACTTAGGTAAAGCTAACTTTGACATGCTGTGGGATATTTAAGTTAGGTATATTGCCTTTGTGACTTTGTCTGTCATCTTCCAATAACAATCACAATTCATCTTTGATGGTGGCTTAACCTGACATCTTTGGAAAGAAAAATATACATAAATAATCAATTCATTACGTTCAATTGTGTTTTCTACTAGAAAATAACAACTACAAGATTCCATATTATTATCTTTCTAAGATTTTAAAAGACAACTATTAGGTATTTTTAAAGAAGAATATGATACCTATATTCATTAATTGACACCTTTAGTTTCAATTCTGTAAAAAAAAAATATAAAATAAGGTCGAGATGGAGTAAATTGGGTTAGTTGTCAGTCAACTCTTTTTGGTGTGTTTGGGTCATAAAAAATATCACCAACTATGGGTTAGTGTTGCTATTTACACCAAAATGTGATCCAAACATGAAATAATAAATTGTGAGTAGTTTTAGTATTATTTTGCTAACCCAACAAAATAGTAGGATTAGCAATTAGCACATGTCATGATTATCAAAATTATTATTTTATTACATTGTAATCATCATCTCTGATATTATAATTATATTATAATAATAATATTATTATCATCATCATTATTATTACTATTATTATTATTATTGTCATTATTTTATTATTATTATTATTATTATTATTGTTATTATTACTATTATCATATTATAAATTGATATCAGTATTTTTATTATATTATTATTATCCGTTAAAAATTAAAATAAATTATTATTTTACCAATTCTCACTATCACTAACCTAAATAACAAAAAGTAATTACTATTTCAACCACAAATCTAGATATCACTATTTTTGCACTAACCACAAATCATTTCCTTGGTTGGGATAAAGATTTCATGTTGTTTGAAAGCAAAAATCGCCTATGAAAATATTTTTTATTGCTGGTTAAAAGAACTTTTTTGAATAAAATACTTGCTTAGTAGAAGAGGCTAGCAAGTAGCAACTAATTGAAAATTTTGAAACAGTGTGCGAACAATTAACCACATATTAGTGGAATGTTATGTAGGATGTAGCACAATATATTTGGTAACAAATAGGAAGATAATATTTTTTGCTTTCAATAGTATATACTTGTTCGGAGGGCTTTTGAAGTATAGATGCTATGATATCTATAAAAATTGTAAAATGGTTGAAAACTAGAAATGAATAAAGGAAGTGCTTTCGGCTAGAGAGAAACAAGTTACGTTCACTGATAAACGAAAGGCCCAAATAATAGCCCAATCCAATTTTGTTTTATGCAGTTCCCTTCTTGTTCCAATTTTGGGCTTTGGGCTACATTAAGCAGTTCCCTTCTTGGGCTACACTAAGCAGTTCCCTTGTAGTTCCTATTTTGGGCTTTGGGCTACATTAAGCAGTTCCCTTCTAGTTCCAATTTTGGGCTTTGGGCTACATTAAGCAGTCCCTTCTAGTTCCAATTTTGGGCTTTGGGTTACATTAACTTTTCCCACTCCATGGCCTAAAAATTGGTCCTGTCTATAAAAGATAGAAAAATAAAAATAACTATTGGGAACCAAACAGTAATTTAAATGAGATTTACAAAAAGTACATTGTCCATAATGATTTAATCAAACAGTCACAGCAGATTAGTAAGCAACAGTCATAGATAATAAAATTACACTTAAGATTATTGACTTAATATTGTAGGTAACTTAAATTAATATGAAAAACGTGTACATAAAACTTGTTTTTTAATTGCTAAATCTGTTATCCTTAGACAGTAAACACACATTTTTTATTTTTCTGAAATAGAATTATTACACTTGATACTGTAAGTGTTTTAAATTTATCAAGTGTTTTATATTAATAAAAAGTAAAATAATCTTGATTATTAATGAATGTCACAACTGTTTGTCTGTTTCTCATAGACTAATCGCTTTTTGCATGACCTAGTTCCACGTGCGAAAGTGATTATACTTTAATATGTAAAATCATTTAATTAGTATGAAAAGTATGAACATTTTCTGTTGGTTGTTTTTTTAATTGCTAAGTCTATAAGCTTGAAAACATGACATTTTTCTGAAAAAATATTAAATCCATAACACGGCGAGTGTTTTAAGTTAATAGAAAATGTTAATTTTTAATTGATAAAATCTATTAACCTGAAAGGAAACTTTTTTTTTTTATAGAAACAAATCATTACATTTGCTACTGCAAGAGTTTAAAGTTAATATAAATGAAAAATATGTACATCTTACTGCAAATATTGTTTCTTCATCATACAATTATTTTATTGAATTGAAACTGATTATGCTTCCGGAGCTATGCTATTATGCTTCAAGAAGCAAAAGAGAGTTTTGCTTCACATAATCTCAACCATTCGATTTCATCATGACCAATCATGAACTGTAGACCTAGAAAACTTGAAATTGAAAGTCGGTAAACCACATACTTAATCAGATTTTAATATACATGAGCGACTGGAGAATAACACAAAAGAGTTCAAATTACATAGAAGCCCAACCCTAAAAGCTACCGAATCAATTGAAGAACCCGCGGTTGGTTTCGTTAAGCCAACTGAATCAAAGAGTGGTACTGCTACCATAATTAAACAAAATAACATCATAATTCAACTCTTGGTGAGACTTACTGAAAATTTGGAGGATTGTAAAGAAGCTATTAGAAGTATCAGGCAAGTCGTAGCTGATCAAACGTCAGCCGGGACGAGTGCTGATATAACTAATACCATTGACGAGTTACAAAAGAATTTAAAGAAATTGAGTTTAGGTGAATCAATCCCTAAACCAAAGAAAAATGAGGTACCATTCTACGTCTTCAAAGATCCACTAAAAATTTTTGAAGAAGAGAAAAAAAAATTAAAATGAACAGAACACGTACTGAGACTGTGATGGAACCACGACCATCTATCTCGGAACGAGAACAACAAAGTCGTAATGAGAATCAAACTCCAACAATTGAGGATCAAATTCGAAATTATAGACGTAGCTAGAGACTACGACAAGAAATACAAAGAAGGTTACCCGGAAGGAGACAGATCAGGTACAACAGGAGTTTGGAGAGCCAACTGAATCCTGACACAGAATTAAACATATCCCAGTTCAGAAGAGCACAGTCAGTACCAGCAGAAACACTTTATCAAGATGGCTGGACTGCTACTCAACATAGGGTATACCAACATTACTCTGACCAACGAATCCTCGTAACTGATGGACAACAGTTAGAATTACCATTTATTACCCAACAAAGTTACGAAGAGATACAGAGATTAGGATTTCAACATTTACACCTAGGATAATAATGATAAGATTATATACTCCACATCGTAGAGAAGCAGGTGTAAACGCCCTTGTAGTGGTGAGAGATACTCGGTAGGCAGAGGATAGATCCATAATTGGAACAATGGAGATGGATTTAACTACCGGAACCCAACTAGCATACTTAGCACCTAATATGATGCTTAGTATAGCTGATTTCTTTAACCATATACAGTTGGTAGTTCAGACACATGGGTATGAAAACTGGCAAGCTGGAGAGAGTAACCTATTATTAACAAGATCATTAATAAGTAGACTATCTAATACAAGTTATACCAGCTTCAGATATAATGTGCAAAGAGTTTCTGATTACCTAACCAGTAGAGGTGTCCAAGCGATCCCTGGACAATGACATACCACAGAGGGATTAAGGGGATCAAGGTGGATTATTAGACCACCAAGTGTAGCAAAAGTACAGCATCCACAAGATGCTATGATTCGCACGAGATCAAACAGAACAATTTTATTAAAATTAAAAAAATATGCGGCTACACAACCATCTCAAGGACCAATAGTTGGGACTAATGATGAAGAACAACTGTCAGAAGAAGAAAAAGCCTTAGTACTGTTTGTAAACGTGTCCGATGACGAAATAGAAGATGAGGAAGATGATGACACGTACTGGGGAGCTATTCAGCTAACCGCCAGTTTGGCTGAAGTAGAAATAGAACAAGATGGTCCTATATGGGACCAAAGTGATGAAGAAAACGAAGAGGATTTCGTAAATCCTTTCGCGGAAGGTGGTGGAAATAAGAATAAGCCTTCTTTTGAAACCGAAACTGTATACGTTTTGGGACAAGAATCAGAATTAGATTATCCTATCCTGAAACAATTTCTTGAAAAACCCGTTGTCCAAAACACAGTTTTATCTTCATCGATAACATCAAATTATAATCTACCCCTCGAGCCAACGATGGGAAGAATAAATTACCCACCAGGTAGATTAAGGAATGATGATGAATCATCAGGAAGTGGATTCATGCAAAGACCAAAAGTTTTACCCGGAGGAATCGGATCACACCAAAATGAGCAGTGGAACTTACCAACTGCTATGCAAAAGCAGGGTGCAATGTTAGTCTTGCCTGAAGATATTGGCTTATACAATGATGTCATTTCAAGATGGGAATCAATAACGTTAAACCTAATAAGTGAAAGAAACTTCGATAATAATAAAGCTAAAATACAATTCATCGAAAACTTATTAGGCGAAGTAGAAAAGAAAATCTGGATCCAATGGCGAATGGCCTTTGAGGCTGAATACTTAGCCTTAGAAGCAGTGGCAGATGATACGCAAAACGTAATATCTCAGATCAGAAGAGTATTAATTCTGGAAGATCCATATCAGGGAACTACTGATGAACAGGACAGAGCGTATCAGGATTTGGAAAGGCTATCATGTGAACATGTGAAAGATCTATTCTTTTACATGAATGATTTTAAAATATTAGCGGCAAAATTAGGAAGAATATATATATCCCCCGAACTATCTGAAAAATTCTTTAGAAAAATGCCACCGCTAATTGGGAAAGAACTTAACAAGCCTTTCAAAAGAAATTCCCAGGAAATACAATTGGGGTAATCCCCAGAATCCATTTCTCGTATCAGTACCTAGCCGAGATGTGCAAAAAGGCTGCGTTACAAAGAAGCCTAAAGGACTTAACGATATGTAACAAAATACCCATCACAGGATACTATCAAAATAATAGAAAGAAATATGGGTTAAGAAAGGCTAGAAATTACAAAGGAAAACCTCATGATTCACATGTGAGGGTATTTAAACGAAAGCACGCAGAAAGGGTACGTAAATGCAAGTGTTTTATCTGTAGAGAAGAATGACACTTTGCTAGAGAATGCAGGAATAAGAAAGGCAACATAGTAAGAGCCGCAGTAATGAATGATCTGGATTTACCAGATGATCTCGATGTTTGTCTCAGTAGATCTAAACGAGCCAGACAGTGATGCAATCTGCAGTCTGTCAGAAGGAGAAGCTGGTAACACAGAATATCAGGTACGAACTTGTTTAGAAGAATTACCTATGGAATCAAACCTGATGCTACAAATTACAGACTTCAGCTGGAGAAGCAAAGTCGAATTACCCGAGAAACAAGAATCTTGTGAACATAATTTTGAAGAAACATAAGTTCAAAGGAGTTGTAGCTTCTGTAAATTAACAATAAAACCGGAATACGGTATAGGGTGTAAAGAATGTAATCTCTCAGTCTGTTCATTATGCGCCCCATTCTATTTTGGAAAACAAGTCAAACCAAAAACTTCTTTACAGCCAAGACCTTACAATAATAAAGATGCACTAATAAAGGAATTGACCAATTATATTGTGTATCTTGAGGGCGAAATTGAAAAATTAAAACAGACATTACAAGAGGAAAGAGAGAAAGATCTAATCAGAGACTTAACTAATCATTTTAATAATCTCTCAACAAAAGAGGAAGATGAGATAGGAGAAGAAGACAAGATAAGAGATGAAGGAGTAAATGTTTTATTTGAAATTGATGAATCTTCCTATAAAGCAGGAACCTCTGAACCACAACCAGAGAAAAAGAGAATCTTTAACCGTCTTTACAACTTAATGATCACATTCGAAATTCCTAATGTAAAACCTTTTGAAATAAGGGCAATTTTAGATACTGGTGCGACAAACTGTTCAGTTGATCAACTAGCAGTACCAGAAGAAGCCCTGGAATCCAGTCCATACCCGGTACAAATAATAGGAGTTAACTCAATCCAGATAGCGAATAAGAAACTAAAGGGTGGCCAGATGACAATTGGCGAGAATAAATTCAGAATATCCTTTACTTATAGTTTCCCCATGGGTATGCAAGACGGTATACAAATGTTAATTGGGTGCAATTTCATTAGATCAATGCAAGGTGGACTAAGAATTGAAGGAAACACGATAACGTTCTATAAGAATGTTACTGTTGTTCAAACATCTACCGAAACAGTAGCCCATTCTGTTACAATTGAAGAATTAGGATTAGATGAAATAGAGTATATCACGATTCAAGATGCTCTATACCATCAGTCGCTAATTGCAAATCCAAAGTTTGAAAAGAGATTTGGCAGCCTCTTAACTAGACTAAAAAATCAGGGATTTATTGGTAATGATCCTGTAATGCATTGGCAGAAGAATAAGGTCGTATGTAAGCTTGATATCATAAATCCAGACTTGACCATAGAGGACAAACCATTGAAACACGTAACGCCTCTCATGAAAGAACAATTCGATAAACATATAAAAGCGTTGCTAGAAATTGGTGTTATCAGGCCAAGTACCAGCAAGCAAAGAACAATGGCCTTTATTGTAAACTCTGGTACATCTATTGATCCAAAAACCGATAAGAAAATAAAAGGAAAGGAGAGGATGGTCCTTAATTACCGAACTTTAAATGACAATACACACAAGGATCAATACAGTCTGCCCGGTATAAACACAATTCTTAAAAAGATCAGTAATAGCAGAATATTTTCCAAATTTGATCTTAAAAGTGGCTTTCACCAAGTAGCCATGAGTCCTGAATCTATCCCTTGGACGGCTTTTATCGTCCCAGGAGGGTTATATGAATGGTTGGTTTATCGTCCCGCAATATTTCAAAGAAAAATGGATAATTGTTTTAGAGGAACAGAGGCATTCATTGCAGTGTACATTGACGGTATTCTAGTATTCTCGAAAAATGAGGAGAAACATGCACAACATCTAGAGGTGATGTTAGCTATTTGTGAAAAACACGGTTTAGTAATATCACCAACTAAGATGAAAATTGCTGTACCTGAGATTGACTTTTTAGGAGCACAAATCAATAGAGGAAAAATTAAGTTCCAACCACACATCATTAAAAAGATAGCCAACTTTGATATAGAACAACTCAAAGAAAAAAAAGGTCTAAGATTATGGCTTGGAATTTTGAATTATGCTAGATCCTACATTCCGAAATTGGGAATTTTGCTTAGTCCTCTTTACTCCAAAGTCAGCCCACATGGAGATAAAAGATTAAAAGCCTCAGATATAAATTTAATAAAACAAATTCAGGAACTGGTCCAGAATTTGCCAGATCTGAGTTTTTCGCCAGAGGACGCATATATTATACTAGAAACAGACGGTTGCATGGAAGGATGGGGTGGAGTTTGCAAATGGAAATCGAGAAAGAATGACCCCAGATCAACCGAGAAAGTCTGTGCATATGCCAGTGGCAAGTTTGATGTTATAAAGTCAACAATTGATGCAAAAATTCACGCTTGTATGGAAACGTTATCGGCCATGAAAATCCATTACTTGGACAAGCCGGAAATCACATTAAGAACAGATTGTCAAGCGATAATAAGTTTTTATAACAAGTCATCTAACAATAAACCCTCGCGCGTTCGATGGGTTAAGTTTGTTGATTTTGTAATAGGTACAGGAGTACAAGTGAACTTTGAGCATATTGAAGGGAGACTCAACTCATTATCAGATACTTTCTCGAGACTTACAACTGCTGCCCTTAACACACAATGTCTCACAGACCAGCAAGGGCTGATGCTCGAGAAATTGGGTCCAGTACTAGACGAAATGCACAACAAAGAGGAAAACAATGTGCCAGTCCCGAAGGAATTAACCCAATCCCTTCAAGAGAAAATCGAAAACCTGTTCCCCTTATCAATGCAGATCAACTACACGCACAACAGTTCGAGGCCTACATCAGCAAACCAAACCAAAGCCTCAAAGAATGGCGTGAGAACGCACAAAGATTGTCCGACACCAAGGAAATGCACATGCGACACACCTTGGTGGACATTCAGCAATTGATATCCATAATTAACAGGGAGAAGTACTGTAAGCCTTACCAACGCAGTGACTGTATCCTAACTAATAATTATTGGATCTTAAAGAAACAGCTTGAAATGCTCGAAAGGATGGAAAAAGATTTTAAAGCTTTTCTTAATAATATTGTAAAAATGTAAATTAAGGAAGCTGTGGTGAGTCCCAAAGTTTAGCATAAGTTCATAAAAACTGCTGAATTTTGATAAATAAATCTTAAGGTTCAGTCTGGCAGGGTCCTATGGGTAACTGCTGACTTTTTAGGTCTGGGTCACTTAATTGTGAGAATCTTTCTTTTGTTTTGTTTTCTTATGCAGGTGGCGTGATAAGATAGCCACTACTAAGTGTTTGTGGATGCTTTAGCAGGTGGATGGATTAGAGCTGTTCACCAAAAAAAAAAAATTTGCTTGGAGTGTAGTGCTCAATTATATGAGCACCTTTTTACTTTATTTTGAGTGGAGTGTAGTGGTTAGCTGAGTCACCCACTCACGTTTGTTGTCTTTTGAGACAGAGTATTGTGGAAATCCCTTTATTCACATGTCGATGGGGCCCAATGAGCACCCGATGTGATAATTGAGATTCCAAAATCCGAGTCTCTAGTTCTATATAAGGGTTGTATTCAGAGTTGCAAAACAAGCTGAGAACCAGCAAGTTTTACTTCTCTTACTTGAGTATCAATAAAATTCCAACTTTTCAAATTTCTTCTTTCAAATTCACTATTCCGCACTTATCTTCTTACTATCCCGCGTCCTTAGTGACCCGCGACGTTTGAAGATCAATCCGTAAGGCACCATTCTGGTATCAGAGCTTAATTTTTGGTTAGTATCTTTCATGGCTTTCTAAATTCTTTCATAATTTCTAGGAAAACAGGGATGGAACGGTCATAAAACTAATTTAAGAAGAGAGAGGGATAAATTGAAACCGAAAAGCTTGAAGTTTGGGAGACGTGTACTTAGTATAGGCGATAAAGGGGGAAAGAGTAGCCAAGGGAGGGGAATAGTACCATTACATTCGTAATATTAAGAAGGCACCCAAATGAATGGCTAGAAAGTTTCAATCCAACGGTTCTAAAAGCATGAAGCACGATAGCATCTCTCTATACTTCCGACTAACATGGTTTTAAATTAATATATGAAATGTGCATAACGTATAAGACATTGACGGATTCAGAGGTCCAGTTAAGTCAGGGCACAACTAAATTTGGACACTGAGTTTGAGATCAAGCCTGGACACAAATAAATTAAAATCCACTATAATATTATTAAAATTTTATTTTTCACTACAAAAATAAAAAAAATTGCATTTTTAAATCAATCCCGGGCGCTTGCCCTAAGGTGGATTCGCCCCTGGTATAAGATATACCAAAATTTATTCTTTTTTAGTAATTATGAATATCCAGTTTGAAAAATAAGAAAATTTAATGGAGACCAATATAATCTAGCAAATTTATGGAAAAGAAAATGAGAGAGCGAGTGAAAGAAGGTGTAAGAAAAAGTTAAGATAGCAATAATTTTTCAAAGAAAAATTACTTTATTAACATTTTTTTCTTTACTAATATATATATTTAGATATATTACCGTGCTATGCAAAGTAAAAAGAGTGTTTTACTTTGACATAAAAAATCATACACCGACAACTCAAATGATTGATCTAAGTTGGTCAACACAATTAAGACATAAAAATCTTCTAGTAAACCAATTTTGAGCGCATTTGAAGTTTTGTATCTATATTTTTTGAATTTTTTGAAAGTAAACAAGAATAGTGTTATTTTTAATAATTAAACTATGTTATTTTTGCTCATTTTTCAAAAATTCAAAAAGCTAGCTACACAACTTCAAATACGCTCAAAATTGGTTTAGTATGAGATTTTGATGTTTTAATTGTGTTGACCAACTTAAATCAGTCATTTGAGTTGTCGGCGTATGATTTTTTATGCCGAAGTATAACACTCTTTTTGCTTTGCATAGCACGGTAACATCTCTCTCTCTATATATATATATTCGTGTTATTATGCTTTGCAAAGCACAGTAAAACATGTGTTTTGCTATTGTGGATCATTGAATCGCGTCAAAGATCCAATGATTTCACAATCGCAAAGCATGTGTTTTGTCGTGCTATATATATAATATATATATGAGGAGGAATTTGTAGCCGCTCGCAACCGCTCCATCATACCAAGTGTAAATTGTCGATCAGAACCGTTGAAAAATTCTTCATACTAATGTAGACTTGAAGACCAAATTTTATATTTTTTGAATTTTTTTTACTATTTTATCGGAAGGGTTGAAAATTGGATGTTTGTTAATCGTTAGATTAATAAATTTTCAATCCATCCGATAAAATAGAAAAAAAATAAAATTTAGTTTCCAAGTCTATATTAATATGGAGAATGTTTTCAACGGTTTGGATCGGTCATTTACATTTGCTACCATCGAGCGGTTACGAGCAGTTGGAAGTTTGGTGACTATGGATCCCTCCTCTATATATATATATATAGAGAAATGCTATTATGCTTTGCAAAGCACGTGCTTTGAAATTGTGGATCATTGGATCTTCAATCATCATGTGCGAACGAATCACAAAGCATGATCCAATGGTCCACAATTTCAAAGCATGTGCTTTGCAAAGCATAATAGCATTTCTCTCTCTCTCTCTCTCTCTATATATATATATATATATATAAAAATGCTATTATGCTTTGCAAAGCACGTGCTTTGCGATTGTGGACCATTGAATCTTCAATCATCATGTTGGCACGAATCACAAAGCGTGATATAATGATCCACAATCGCAAAGCACGTGCTTTGCAAAGCATAATAGCATTTCTCTCTCTCTCTCTCTATATATATATAGAGCAAGGATATGATAATATACATAGTACTTTCCTTTCATACTATGAGATTATTAATTTTGTCAATAAATTGAGATTTAAGTTGCTCAAGAAAATCTTCATAACAAAATCTTGTAGGAAATAAAATTTCGTTATTTTTAGAGCTTTCTTGCTATTTTTTAAATATTTTTTAAAAACCGCCCAGATTTAATATTACAAAAGTGCCATTTCTAGGTCGTTTTTTAAAAAACGTAAAAATAGCAAGAAAGCTCTAAAATTCACAAAATTTGATTTCCTACAAGATTTTGATATGAATAATTTATTGAGCAACTTAAATCTCAATTTATTGAACAAATTAAGCATGCATAGTCGTATAGTGCGAAATAGATTGTACTCTGCATAGCCGCTCGCAACTACTCCATCATACCAAGTATAAATTATCGATCCAGGTCGTTGAAAACATTCTTCATGATAATATAGACTTGGAGAATCAATTTTATATTTTTTTATTTTTTTACTATTTTATCGTATGGTTTGAAAATTCGATGTTTGTAAATCGTTAGATAAATAAATTTTTAACCCATTCGATAAAATAGTAAAAAAAATAAAAAATGTAAAATTTGGTCTTCAAGTCTATATTAGTATCAAAAATGTTTTTAATGATCTGGATCGATCATTTACATTTGCTACGGTGGAGCGGTTGCAAGCGGTTGGAAATTAGCGATTACGCGGAGTACATCATTTATGGCTGATAAATTCAAGAATACACCAAAGCATCTTATCTGACTTAGCGAAGTGTTTCTGATTCGACTACAGCATTTATGGATGTAAATCAATCAAGAAAACACACCACAAATAATCTTATCCTACTACGAGAGGCGTTTCTGATCCGAGACTTCATTTATGGGTGGTAAACTTTCAAGAAAACACCACAAAGCATCATAATCTACTACGGGATGTGTTTCTTCTTCGAGTACTTTGTTTACGGGCGATAACATTTCAGTACAACACCAGGGAAAAGAATAGACCATTGAGTGCTTCATGTCTGAGTACTTCAATTATGGGTGGTAACCGTTCAAGAAAACACCAAAAAGCATTTTATCCTACCACGTGAAGTGTTTTTTTTGTCGGAGTACATCATTTGTGGGTGGTAATCATTCAAGAATACACCACAAAACATCTTATACTACTTAGCAAAGGGTTTATGATTGATTACTGCATTTATGGCTGGTAACCTTTCAATAAAATTCCACAAAGCATCATAGATAGTACGAGAAGTGTATCTTCTTCGAATACTTCATTTAATGCTACAAAGCATCTTATCCTTCTACGTGAAGTGTTTCTGATCGGAGTGTATCATTTATGAGTGGTAACCGTTCAAGAATACACCAATGCATCTTATCCAACGAAGCAAACTATTTTTGATCCGTGTACTGCATTTATGGGTGCTATCCTTTCAAAAAAACTCCACAAAACGTCATAGCCTAGTACGAGAAGTGTTTCTTCCTCGAGTATTTCATTTAAGGGTGGTTACCTTTCACTAAAACACCAGGGAGAAGCATAGAATACCACTATAGGTGATTTATGTCCGAGTACTTCGTTTATGGGTGGTAATCATTCAAGGAAACACCACAAAGAATCCTATCCTACTACGAGAAGCGTTTCTGATCCGAGACTTCATTTATGGGTGGTAAACATTTAGGAATACACCACAAAGCATCATAACATACTACTGGAAGTGTTTATTCTTCGAGTACTTCGTTTAAGGGTGGTAACATTTCAGTAAAACACCAGGAAGAAGCATAGAATACCACTCTGACTGCTTTATGTCTGAGTACTTCATTTATGGGTGGTACCATTCAAGAAAACACTACAAAGCATCTTATCCTACTACGTGAAGTGTTTCTCGTCAGAGTACATCATTTATGGGTGGTAATCATTAAAGAATACACCAGAAAGCATCTTATACTACTTAGCGAAGTGTTTCTGATCGATTACTGGATTTATGGCTGGTAACCTTTAAATAAATTTCCATAAAGCATCACAGCCTAGTACGAGAAGTGTTTCTTCTTCGAGTACTTCATTTAAGGATGGTTACCTTTCATCAAAACACCAGGGAGAAGCATAAAATACCACTCTAAGTGATTCATGTTTGAGTACTTCGTTTATGGGTGGTAATTATTCAGGAAAACATACAAAGAAACCTATCCTACTACAAGAAGCGTTTATGATCCGAGACTTCATTTATGGTTGGTCAACTTTCAAGAAAATACCAAAAAGAATCCTATCCTACTAAGAGAAACATTTATGATCCGATACTTTATTTATGGGTGGCAAACTTTCAGGAAAACACCACAAGGCATCATAACCTACTATGAAATGTGTTTCCTCTCCGAGTACTACATTTAAGGGTGGTAACATTTCAATAAAAGACCATGAAGAAGCATATAATACCACTCTGAGTGTTTCATGTCTTAGTACTTAATTTATGGGTGATAACCATTCAAAAAAACACCACAAATAATCTTATCCTACTACGTGAAGTGTTTCTGGTCAGAGTACATCATTTATGGATGGTAATTATTCAAGAATACACCACAAAGCATCTTATCCTACTTAGCAAAGTGTTTCTGATTCGAGTACTACATTTATGGGTGGTAACCTTTCAAGAAAACTCCACAAAACTTCATAGCCTAGTACGAGAAGTTTTTCTTCTTCGAGTACTTCATTTAAGGGTGGTTAACTTTCACTAAAACTCAAGGGAGAAACATAAAATACCACTCCGAGTGCTTAATGTCTGAGTACTTCCTTTATGGGTGGTAACCATTCAAGAAAACACCACAAAACATCTTATCTTTCTACATGAAGTGTTTCTGGTCGGAGTATATCATTTATGGGTGGTAACCGTTCAAGAGATACACAAAAGCATCTTATCCTACTAAACTAAGTATTTCTGATATGAGTACTGCATTTATGGGTGGTAACCTTTCAATAAAACTCCAAAAAATGTTAGAGCCTATTACGAGAAGTGTTTCTTCTCGAGTACTTCATTTAAGGGTGGTTTCCTTTCACTAAAATACCAAGGAGATGCCTAGAATACCACTCTTGGTGATTTATGTCCGAGCACTTTGTTTATGGGTGGTAGTCATTCAAGAAAAAACCACAAAGAATCCTATCCTACTACGAGAAGCATTTCTGATCTGAGACTTCATTTATAGGTGGTAAACATTCGAAATACACGACAAAGCATTATAACCTACTACGGGAAGTATTTCTTCTATGAGTTCTTCGTTTAAGGGTGGTAACATTTCAGTAAAATACCAAGGAGAAGCATAGAATACCACTCTGAGTGCTTCCTGTCTGAGTACTTCATTTATGGGTGGTAACCATTCAAGAAAATACCACAAAGCATCTTATCCTACTACGTGAAGTATTTCTAATCGGAGTACATTTATGGGTGGTAATCATTCAAGAATACACCACAAAGTATCTTATACTACTTAGCGAAGTGTTTCTGATCGAGTACTTCATTTGTGGCTGGTAACCATTCGATAAAATTCCACAAAGCATCATAGCCTAGTACGAGAAGTATTTATTCTTTGATTACTTCATTTAAGTGTGGTTACCTTTCACTAAAACACCAGGGCGAAGCATAAATACCACTCTAAGTGATTCATGCACGAGTACTTCGTTTATCGGTGGTAATCGTTTAGGAAAACACCACAAAGAATCCTATCCTACTACGGTAAGCGTTTCTGATCCGAGACTTCATTTATGGTTGGTAAACTTTCAAGAAAACATCACAAAGAATCCTATCCTACTACAAGAAACGTTTCTAATCAGATACTTTTTTTCTGGATGGTAAACTTTCAAGAAAACACCACAAGGCACCATAACCTTCTACGGGATGTGTTTCTTCTCTGAGTACTCCGTTTAACATTTCAATAAAATACCAAGGAGAAGCATAGAATACCACTCTGAGTGTTTCATGTCTGAGTACTTCATTTATGGTTGGTAACCATTCAAGAAAACACCACAAAGCATCTTATCCTATTACGTGAATTGTTTCTGATCGGAGTACATCATTTATGGGTGATAAATTCAAGAATACACAACAAAGCATCTTACTTAGCGAATTATTTCTTATCAGACTACTGCATTTATGGATGGTAATCATTCAAGAAAACACCACAAAGAATCTTATGCTACTGCGATAAATGTTTCTGATCCGATACTTTATTTATGGATTGTAAACTTTCAGGAAAACACCACAATGCATCATAACATACTACAGGATGTGTTTCTTCTCCTAGTACCTCGTTTATAGGTGGTAACATTTCAGTAAAACACCAGGGAGAAGCATATAATACCACTTTAAATGCTTCATATTTGAGTGCTTCATTTATGAGTGGTAACCGTTCAAGAAAACACTAGAAAGCATCTTATCCTACCACGTGAAGTGTTTTTGGTCGGAATATATCATTTATGGGTGGTAATCATTCAAGAATACACTGCAAAGCATCTTATACTACTTAGCGAAGTGTTTCTGGTCGATTACTGCATTTATGGCTGGTAACCTTTCAATAAAATTCTACAAACATCATAGTCTTGTACGAGAAGTGTTCCTTCTTCGAGTACTTTATTTAAGGGGGATTACCTTTCACTAAACACCAGGGAGAAGCAAAAAATATCACTCTAAGGGCTTAATAGTCGAGTACTTTGTTTATGAGTGGTAATCATTCAAGAAAATATCACAAAGAATCCACTACGAGAAGCGTTTCTGATTCGAGACTTCATTTATGGTTGGCCAACATTCAAGAAAACACCACAAAGAATCCTATCCTACTACGAGAAGCATTTTTGATCCGAGACTTCATTTATGGTTGGCCAACTTTCAAGAAAATACCACAAAGAATTCTATCATACTACGAGAAACATTTATGATCTGATACTTTATTTATGGGTGGTAACTTTTAGGAAAACACCACAAGGAATCAAAACCTACTACGGGGTTTGTTTCTTCTCTGATTACTTTGTTTAAGGTTGGTAACATTTCAGTAAAACACCAGGGAGAAGCATAGAATACCACTATGAGTGCTTCATGCCTGAGTACTTCATTTATGTGTGGTAACCATTCAAGAAAACACCACAAAACATCTTATCCTACTACGTGAAGTGTTTCTGGTCGGCGTACATCATATATGGATTGTAATTATTCAAGAATACACCACAAATCATCTTATCCTACTTAGCGAAGTGTTTCTGATCCGAGTACTGCATTTATGGGTGGTAACCTTTCAATAAAACTACACAAAATGTCATAGCCTACTACGAGAAGTGTTTCTTCTTCGAGTACTTCATTTGTGGGTGGTAAATTTTCAGGAAAATACCACAAAGCATCATAACCTTCTACGGGATGTGTTTCTTCTTCGAGTACTTCGTTTAAGGTTGATAACATTTCAGTACAACACTATGGAGAAGCATAGAATACCCTTGAGTGCTTCATTTTTGAGTACTTCATTTATGGGTGGTAACCGTTCAAGAAAACACTAGAAAGCATCTTATCCTACCACGTGAAGTGTTTCTGGTCGGAATATATCATTTATGGGTGGTAATCATTCAAGAATACACCGCAAAGCATCTTATACTACTTAGCGAAGTGTTTCTTGTCGATTACTGCATTTATGGTGGGTAACCTTTCAATAAAATTCTAAAAACATCATAGTCTTGTACGAGAAGTGTTCCTTCTTCGAGTACTTTATTTAAGGGGGATTACCTTTCACTAAACACCAGGGAGAAGCACAAAATATCACTCTAAGGGTTTAATATCCGAGTGCTTTGTTTATGGGTGGTAAATTCAAGAAAACATCACAAATAATCCTATCATACTATGAGAAGCGTTTCTGATCCGAGACTTCATTTATGGTTGGCCAACAATCAAGAAAACACCACAAAGAATCCTATCCTACCACGAGAAGCATTTTTGATCCGAGACTTCATTTATGGTTGGCCAACTTTCAAGAAAACACCACAAAGAATTCTATCATACTACGAGAAACATTTATGATCTGATACTTTATTTATGGGTGGTAACTTTCAGGAAAACACCACAAGACATCATAACCTACTACGGGATGTGTTTCTTCTATGATTACTTTGTAGTAAAACACCAGGGAGAAGCATAGAATACCACTATGAGTGCTTCATGTCTGAGTACTTCATTTATGTGTGGTAACCATTCAAGAAAACACCACAAAACATCTTATCCTACTACGTGAAGTGTTTCTGGTCGGCGTACATCATATATGGATTGTAATTATTCAAGAATACACCACAAAGCGTCTTATCCTACTTAGTGAAGTGTTTCTGATCCGAGTACTGCATTTATGGGTGGTAACCTTTTAATAAAACTACACAAAATGTCATAGCCTACTACGATAAGTGTTTCTTCTTCGAGTACTTCATATAAGGGTGGTAAACTTTCAAGAAAACACCACAAAGCATCATAACCTTCTACGGGATGTGTTTCTTCTCCAAGTACTTCGTTTAAGGGTGATAATATTTCAGTACAACACTATGGAGAAGCATAGAATACCATTGAGTGCTTCATGTCTGAGTACTTCATTTATGGGTGGTAACTGTTCAAGAAAATACCAGAAAGCATCTTTTCCTACCACGTGAAATGTTTCTGGTCGGAATACATCATTTATGGGTGGTTATCATTCAAGAATACATCACAATTCATCTTATCCTTCTTAGCAAAGTGTTTCTAATCCGAGTACTGCATTTATGGGTGGTAACCTTTCAATAAAACTCCACAAAATATCATAGCCTATTACGAGATGTGTTTCTTCTTCGGGTAATTCATTTAAGGTGGTTAAATTTCAGGAAAACACCACAAAGCATCATAAGCTTCTACGGGATGTGTTTCTTCTTCGAGTACTTTGTTTAAGGGTGATAACAGTTCAGTACAACACAAGGGAGAAGCATAAAATACCATTGAGTGCTTCATGTCTGAGTACTTACATTTATGGGTGGTAACCGTTCAAGAAAACACTAGAAAGCATCTTATCCTACCACGTGAAGTGTTTCTGGTCGGAGTACATCATTTATGGGTAGTAATCATTCAAGAATACACCACAAAACAAATTATACTACTTAGCGAAGTGTTTCTGATCGAGAACTATATTTATGGGTGGTAACTATTCAATAAAACTCCACAAAACATCATTGCCTAGTGCGAGAAGTGTTTCTTCTTTTAGTACTTCATTTAAGGGTGCTTACCATTCACTAAAACACCAGAGAGAAGCACATAATACCACTCTAAGTGATTCATGTCAGAGTACTTCATTTATGGGTGCTAATCATTCAAGAAAACACCTTAAAGAATCCTATCCTACTATGAGAAGCGTTTCTAATCCGAGACTTCATTTATGGGTGGTAAATATTAAGGAAAACACCACAAAACATCATAACCTACTGTGCGAAGTATTTCTTCTCCGAGTACAATGTTTATGGATGGTAACATTTCAGTAAAACACCAGGGAGAAGCATAGAATACCAATTAAATGCTTCATGTTTGAGTACTTCAATTATGGGTGGTAACCATTCAAGAAAACACCAAAAAACATCTTATCCTACTACGTGAAGTGTTTTTGGTCGGAGTACATCATATATGGATGGTAATCATTCAAGAATACACTACAAATCATCTTATACTACTTAGTGAAGTGTTTCTGATCGAGTTCTGCATTTATGGATGGTAACCTTTCAATAAAATTCCACAAAGCATCATAGCCTAGTATGACAAGTGTTTCTTCTTCGAGTACTTCATTTAAGGGTGGTTACCTTTCACTAAAACACCAGGGAGAAGCATATATAATACCACTATAAGTGATTCATGTCTGAGTACTTCATTTATGGGAGCTAATCATTCAAAACAACACCACAAATAATCCTATCCTACCACGAGAATGTTTCTGATCCGAGACTTCATTTTTGGGTGTTAAATATTAAAGAAAACACCACAAAGCGTCATAACCTACTTCGAGAAGTGTTTCTTCTCCGAGTACTTCGTTTAAGGGTGATAACAGTTCAATAAAACACCAGGGAGAAACACCACAAAGCATGTTCAAATTAAATGCTTCATGTTTGAGTACTTTATTTATGGGTGGTAACCATTCAAGAAAACACCACAAAGCATCTTATCCTGCTACGTGAAGTGTTTCTGGTCGGTGTACATCATTTATGGATGGTTAACTTTCAAGAATACACCACAAAGGATTTTATACTACTTAGCGAAGTGTTTCTGATCGAGTACTGTATTTATGGCTGATAACCTTTCAATAAAATTCCAGAGAACATCATAGCCTAGTAGGAGAAGTGTTTCTTCTGAGTACTTCAATTAAGGGTTGTTACTTTCACTAAAACACTAGGAAGAAGCATAGAATACCACTCTAAGTGATTCATGTCTGAGTACTTCATTATGGGTGCTAATCATTCAAGAAAACACCACAAAGAATCCTATCCTACTACGAGAAGCGTTTCTGATCCAAGACTTCATTTATGGGTGGTAAATATTAAGGAAAACACCACAAAGCATCATAACCTACTACGGGAAGTGTTTCTTCTCCGAGTACTTCGTTTAAGGGTGATAACAGTTCAGTAAAACACCAGGGAGAAGCATAAAATACCACTGAGTGCTTCATGTCTGTGTACTTCATTTATGTGTGGTAATCATTCAAGAAAATAGCAGAAATAATCTTATCCTACCATGTGAAGTGTTTCTGCTCGGAGTACATAATTTATGGGTGGTAATCATTCAAGAATACAACACAAAACATCATATACTACTTAGCGAAGTGTTTCTGATCGAGAACTATTTCTATGGGTGGTAACCTTTCAATAAAACTCCACAAAACATCATTGCCTAGTGCAAGAAGTGTTTCTTCTTCGAGTACTTCATTTGAGGGTTGTTACCATTCACTAAAACACCAGGGAGAAGCATAGAATACCACTCTAAGTGACTCATGTATGAGTACTTCATTTATGAGTGCTAATCATTCAACAAAACACCACAAAAAATCCTATCCTACTATGAGAATCATTTCTGATATGAGACTTCATTTATGGGTGGTAAATATTGAGGAAAACACCACAAAGCGTCATAACCTACTCCGGGAAATGTTTTTTCTCCGAGTACTTTGTTTAAGGGTGGTAACATTTCAGTAAAACACCACAAAGAAGCATAGAATACCAATTTAAATATTTCATGTTGAGCACTTCATTTATGGGCGGTAACCATCCAAGAAAACACCAAAAAGCATCTTATCCTGCTACGTGAAGTGTTTCTGGTCGGAGTACATCATTTATGGATGGTAATCATTCAAGAATACACCACAAAGCATCATACTACTTAGCGAAGTGTTTCTGATCGAGTACTGCATTTATGGCTGGTAACCTTTCAATAAAATTCCAGAAAACATCATAGCCTAGTACGAGAAGTGTTTCTTCTTCGAATACTTCAATTAAGGGTTGTTACCTTCCACTAAAACACCAGGGAGAAGCATGAAATACCACTCGAAGTGATTCATTGTAGAGTACTTCGTTTATGCGTGGTAATCATTCAAGAAAACACCACTAAGAATCATATTCTACTACGAGAAGTGTTTCTGATTCGAGATTCATTTATAGTTGGTTAACTTTCAAGAAAACAACACAAAGAATCCTATCCTACTACGAGAAACGTTTCTGATCCGATACTTTATTTGTGGTTGGTAAACATTCAGGAAAACACCACAAGGAATCATAACCTACTACGGGATGTGTTGCTTCACCGAGTACTTCATTTAAGGGAGATGCATAGAATAACACTATGAGTGCTTCATGTCTGTGTATTTCATATATGGGTGGTAACCATTCTTGAAAACACCAGAAAGCATCTTATCCTACCACGTGAAGTGTTTCTGGTCGGAGTACATCATTTGTGGGTGGTAATCAGTCAAGAATACACCACAAAGCATCTTATACTACTTGGCGAAGTGTTTCTGATCGAGTTCTAAACTTATGGGTGGTAACCTTTCAATAAAACTCCACAAAACATCATAGCTTAGTACAAGAAGTGTTTCTTCTTCGAGCACTTTCTTTAAGGGTGGTTACCTTTCACTAAAACTCCAGGGAGAAGCATAGAATACCTCTCTAAGTGATTCATGTTTGAGTACTTCATTATCGGTGCTAATCATTCAAAAAAACACCAGAGAGAATCTTATTCTACTATGAGAAGCATTTCTGATCCAAGACTTCATTTATGGGTGGTAAATATTAAGGAAAACACCACAAAGCATCATAACCTACTCTAAGAAGTGTTTCTTCTCTGAGTAATTCGCATAGAATACCAATTTAATGCTTCATGTTTGAGTACTTCATTTATGGGAGGTAACCATTGAAGAAAACACCAAAAAAAAAATCTTATCCTACTACGTGAAGTGTTTTTGGTCGGAGTACATCATTTATGGATGGTAATCTTTCAAAAATACACCAAAAAACATCTTATACTACTTAGCGAAGTGTTTCTGATAGAGTACTACATTTATGGGTGGTAACCTTTCAATAAAACTCCACAAAACATCATTGTCTAGTACGAGAGTGTTTCTTCTTCGAGTACATCATTTAAGGGTGGTTACCATTCACTAAAACACTAGGGAGAAGCATAGAATACCACTCTAAGTGATTAATGGCTGAGTACTTCATTATGGGTGCTATTCATTCAAGAAAACACCACAAAGAATCCTATCCTACTATGAGAAGCGTTTCTGATCCGAGACTTCATTTATGGGTGGTAAATATTATGGAAAACACCACAAAGCGTCATAACCTACTATGGTATGTGTTTCTTCTCCGAGTACTTTGTTTAAGGGTGGTAACATTTCATTAAAACACCAAGGAGAAGCATAGAATAACAATATGAGTGCTTCATGTCTGAGTACTTCATATATGGGCGGTAATCGTTCTAGAAAACACCAGAAAGCATCTTATCCTACCACGTGAAGTATTTCTGGTCGGAGTACATCATTTATGGATGGTAATCATTCAAAATACACCATAAAGCATCTTATACTACTTAGCCAAGTGTTTCTGATCGAGTACGACATTTATAGGTGGTAACCTTTCAATAAAACTCCACAAAACATCATTTCCTAGTACGAGAAGTGTTTCTTCTTCGAGTACTTCATTTAAGGGTGGTTACCTTTCACTAAAACACTAGGGAGAAGCATAGAATACAACTCTAAGTAATTCATGTCTGAGTATTGCATTTATGAGTGCTAATCATTCAAGATAACACCACAATGAATCCTATCCGACTACGAGAAGCGTTTCTGATCCGAGACTTCATTTATGGGTGGTAAATATTAAGGAAAACAACACAAAGCCTCATAAACTACTCCAGGAAGTATTTCTTTTCCGAGTACTTCGTTTAAGGGTAGTAACATTTCAGTAAAACACCAGGGAGAAGCATAGAATACCAAATTAAATGCTTCATGTTTGAGTACTTTATTTATGAGTGGTAACCATTCGAGAAAACACCAAAAAACATCTTATCCTGCTATGAGAAGTGTTTCTGGTTGGAGTACATCATTTATGGATGGTTAACTTTCATGAATACACCACAAAGAATCTTATACTACTTAGCGAAGTATTTTTGATCGAGTAGTGTATTTATGGCTGGTAATCTTTCAATAAAATTCCAAAAAGCATCATAGCCTAGTACGAGAAGTATTTCTTCTTCGAGTACTTCAATTAAGGGTGGTTACATTCCACTAAAACACCAGGGAGAAGCATAAAATACCACTCTAAGTGATTCATTGTAGTGTACTTCGTTTATGAGTGGTAATCATTCATGAAAACACCACTAAGATTCTTATCCTACTAAGAGAAGAATTTCTGATCCGAGATTCAATTATGGTTGGTTAACTTTCAAGAAAACAACACAAAAAATCCTATCCTACTACGAGAAACATTTCTGATCCGATGCTTTATTATGGATGGTAAACTTCAGGAAAACACCACAAGGCATCATAACCTACTACGGGATGTGTTTCTTCACCGAGTACTTCGTTTAAGGGTGGTAACATTTTAGTAAAACATCTGGGAGAAGCATAGAGTAATACTATGAGTGCTTCATGTCTGAGTACTTCATATATGGGTGGTAATCGTTCTAGAAAACAACATAAATCATCTTATCCTACCACGTGATGTGTTTGTGCTCGGAATACATTTATGGGTGTTAATCATTCAAGAATACACCACAAAGCATCTTATACTACTTAGCGAATTGTTTCTGATCATGTTCTACATTTATGGGTGGTAACCTTTCAATAAAACTCTACAAAACATCATAGATAGTACGAGAAGTGTTTCCTTTTCAAGTACTTCATTTAAGGGTGGTTTCCTTTCAGTAAAACACCAGGGAGAAGCATAGAATATCACTCTAAGTGATTCATGTCTGAGTACCTCATTTATGGGTGCTAATCATCCAATAAAACACCACAAAGAATTCTATCCTACTAAGAGAAGTGTTTCTGATCCGAGACTTCATTTATGGGGGTAAACATTAAGGAAAACACCACAAAACATCATAACCTACTACGGGAAGTGTTTCTTCTCCGAGTACTTCGTTTAAGGATGGTAAAATTCCAGTAAAATACTAGGGAGAAACATAAAATACCACTTTGAATGGTTCATGTTTGAGTACATTATTTATGGGTGGTAACTATTCAAGAAAACACCACAAAGCTACTTATCCTACTACGTGAAGTGTTTCTGGTCGGAGTACATCATTTACGGATGGTAATCATTCAAGAATACACCACAAAACATCTTATACTACTTAGCGAAGTGTTTCTGATAGAGTACTACATTTATGGGTGGTAACATTTCAATAAAACTCCACAAAACATCATTGTCTAGTACGAGAAGTGTTTCTTCTTCGAGTACATCATTTAAGGGTGGTTATCTTTCACTAAAACACCAGGAAGAAGCATAAAATACCACTCTAAGTTATTCATGTTGGAGTACTTCGTTTATGGATGGTAATCATTCAACAAAAACACCACAAAGAATCCTATCCTACTACGAGAAGCGTTTCTTCTTCGAGTACTTAGTTTAAGGGTGTTAACATTTCAATAAAACATATGGGAGAAGCATAGAATAACACTCTGAGTGCTTCATGTCTGAGTACTTCATATATGGGTGGTAACCATTCAAGCAAACACCAGAAAGCATCTTATCCTACTACGTGAAGTGTTTCTGGTCGGAGTACATCATATATGGATTGTAATTATTCAAGAATACACCACAAAGCATCTTTTCCTACTTAGCGAAGTGTTTCTGATCTGAGTACTGCATTTATGGGTGGTAACCTTGCAATAAAACTCCACAAAATGTCATAGCCTATTACGAGAAGTGTTTCTTCTTCGAGTACTTCATTTAAGGGTGGTAAAAACTTTCAGGAAAACACCACAAAGCATCATAAAATTCTACGAGATGTGTTTCTTCTCCGAGTACTTCGTTTAAGGGTGATAAATAACCTTTATCTTACAACTTATCCCTAAATAAACCATAATCAAACATTTTCAATCTCTTTGGAATTTCATAAAAGATTAAAGCCAATTATAACATTTACATTTGACTTAGATCTCATTATGAGATATGTCTATCATTACTTCTAAAGTAAGTCTTTAGACCTATTAAACTTATAGATAGTCTTGAACTAGTACTTATTAACATAGACTAATGCACTTATATAAACTCATTTATAAATGCTGAACTTCTTCAACATTGTGCATTTGTTCTTTCATAAGTGCCTTTCATGATTAATTTCATTGATCATCGTCTATTTTCTTAATCCTCAAAGTCTAATCCATAGACATAGGATTTTAAATAGATTGCTTTTGTCCTCTTTAGCCAAATATCAGTATAACTTTATCGATAAACCTTTTTATCATAAAGCCAAAGTATCTATGAGAGCTTTCTTTTTATCTCTAAGATAAATATTATACTCCCACTAATTATCATATATATAAGTTTATATGATTTTAAAATAACTCAACCATTGAACTAATATTTTGCCCTATATAGACTAGGTGATTGATACAATTATCATTAAGCACAATCAATCTTTGATTTATTAATATCATTTAATCTAGTTGCATTAACTATTTATAGGTCTATCCATCCCTTTCATATTAAGACCTTGTCTGCGCAACTCTTCGCACATAAATTTTATTAACTCCTTAACGAAATATAATGCCAATTACATCAATCACTTGATGTGCTACCATTCTCACCAATTCCTTTATGAATTTTGGCTGCCTTTATCAAATGCTTTCATATTACTATCATTTTATCAACTCCTTGACGAAACATAGTAATTCAACCAGTTTGATATATTTATAAGTGAGATTAGAAACTTCCTTTTTATAACTCTTTGTAATAAATTTCATCTACTCCTGTTGGTATTAAATATCTCTAGGTTTTATAAAGTGCTTTGTTCCAAACAAAATCTATAATGCATCTTAATTCAATTAGGATCATCTTTATAAATCATAGATATCCTTATTTGAATTAGATGTTTTATTAACTCCTTGATTACATCTCTCATTTAAATCCATAAGAACAAGACTTTTCCTTGAGATCCTACTCTTAGTCTTTTCTTATCTTGATGAAATAATGCTGAAGAATAAACGACAATTCAAAAAAATTTAAGAAAACTTGCATGTGAAACTCTTTTCACGTTTATCATTTAGATTATCACCATAATCTAAGAACCTGAGATTTTAATTCCTTAAATCAATCTTTCACATACAATATCATTGAATTTCTTCAGAGTCTATCATTCATATCGTATCCAATACATATAGATGAACATAAGTAAAGACTTGATTCATATGTTCAAGTTTTACTAGCTTCAAGCATGTATCTCCATACATCTTTGATCTACTACTTAACTTGTTCTTTTTAACTCCATAAAAGGATCTTTGATTGTTCTTAGTTTGCATAAACCTTTGACTTGCATGTACCAATTTGAATTTGATTAAGTCTTCCATGCCGTGAAAACTAGATGCTTTTAAAGTTTATCTCGCTAAGCTATCAGAGTAACATGTTTTAAAGTATTGCTAGATATGAGCATGTATTTCCACACATCTCCAATCTAGTACCTTACAAATTCCTTTCAACTCTTTAAAAGGATCTTTGATTATTCTTAGTTCGCATAAACCTTTTACTTGCATATATCAAATTGAATTGTATTATGTCTTTTATCCAATGAAAATTAAATGCTTTCAAAGTTTATCTTACCAAGCCATCAAAGACAATATTTACTCTACCAAGGTACGATCGAAAAAGCATCATGTGATAGAGGGCGAGTTCTCCTATATCAACCATGAATATCCATGTCTCAAACACAAATACTCATCCAAGTATATCATATATACAACTAGAATCTAGCAACTTCTAGATGTAGCACAAATTATGCATAATGAAATAAAACTTGAATCTCGCGAAAATTGTAAAACTAGTGACATCACCACATGTGAGATAAGTAGTACTTCATCCTGCACTAGCCATCTGCCTCTCTTTCTCCTACCAAGAGAACAAAATGCTCATAAGATATAATCTTAGTCTTTCACTTGCCAAGTAGATGCTAAGTATGAGTTTGATTCATACCTAAAGTGGAAGCTCCAAGATCCAGGTTGCCAACTCCCTCGGCTTGGGGAGATCCATTAATCTCATCAATGGTGCTACCTTCTCCATTTCCAACAACATTGACATTTTCAACATCAATATCATCAAACAAGATAATATGAGCCCCATGAATTTTTATCATCTCATAGAGCTCTAGCCACTCTTGTAATTCATCCAGATTCGTATTCATGCCATATAGAAACAATCTTGAATGAAGTTGGAGTATGATGGTGTGAGAGAACTAAGCACAATATCAATGAGGAGAGAATCTGAAAGTCTATAACCAACACTTTCTAAGATGTTGACATGATATTTGTAGATGGACATATGTGTGCTTATGTTTGTCCCCTCTCATACCCTACATCAGAAAAGTCTTTTGGTAAACATGTACCTCTCATATTGGCTAAACTCAAACTCTCCCGTCATGGGTCTCACACTACCAAAGAGAATAAAAGGCTGATTTCCAGACATCGATAACAATAAATTTTTGGATATAAGTATAATGTATTTTTGGTCAATTAAAGTCATGCAAGGTACCACTCCCACTATAATTACCATTCCCCTATTTGTAATGGGTTCAAAAACCATATCTTTAATCAAGTTTGACCTGCTGAGCACATCTAGGTAACTTGGCTTAAAACATAGGAAAAAAAACTCCTTGCAAATTGTATCCAATACAACTCCTGGCTTTGGCCAACTATCATTGTTCGGTTCAAAAACTATATCTCAAAGTCTATAACTCATACAGGTCCATTGTCATGTAAACATAAGTCATATGCACCCATGATATGTCCAACACATCAATACCAAACCACATGGTGCCAAATGCACTGACATTTGCAATTAGGGCTGCAAACGAATCGAATTCGAACGAACTAGTTTGTGTTTGAGTTTGATTTGAAATCAATTTCGAACTAGTTTGATTTGAAATAGAACAAGTTTCGAACGAACTGTGTGAAGTTTGAGTTTGATTTGATACTGGTTCGAATCGAACTCGAACTAATTACGAACTACAGATTTTTTTACTACTCAATCGAAAAGTAGTAAAAGCAGATGACACACATGAGGAGTATTATTTAATTGAAGAGGATGAAGAGTAGAATGTTGGCAATGGAGAGAGTACATGTGAACTAAGTAGAGAGTATATGAATGAAGATGAGGATTCTGATATTAAAGAGACATGAACTAATTATCTCTAATGAAAATGAAGAAGAAGTAAATAATGTAGTTAAGAAAGGGGAGAAAAATATCAACAACATTCGAACTATATAGTCTGCGAACAACATTCGAACAAACTATGTCAAGTTTGAGTTTGATTGATAGTAATTTAAACGAATTCGTAGCACATACTACATATATATCAATAGTCTCGATATCATCTGATGGTTCAGATCTCTCAAGATTCGAACTGTTTTAGTTCACGAACAGTTTTGAACGAACTGACCCTAATTTGAGTTTTATTCAAAATCATTTCGAACTAGTTTGATTCGATTTGAAACTAATTTCGAACTGAAATCGAACGAACTATTTTCGAACTTTTCTCGAATTGAACTCGAACGAATTACGAACTACGAATTTTTCTTGCAGCCCTATTTGCAATCATAAAATTCGCTGGATGACATAGAAAAGATACACTACTTAATATTTTCCAGAGAATAATAGTCATATTTATGACTTTGGGAAGGTCATGTTGTCAAGCAACCAAACCTAAGCCTATGACCCTCACATGCATTCACATACAATATAAGTAATCATGCAACTAAAAGAATAATAACAATCATTCACACAAGATAGCTGGATTGTATGGTCTCTCTTGGGATTTCTTCGATCGCCATCGAAAAGTTGCCATCTTCTCCAAGAAGCTCACACAATTGCAACGTAAAGTAAATCCCAACCCATATAATAATCTAAAAGAAAATAAAGATCATATTTGATCCATAACACTCATATCCCATATGACATGCAAGCCTTTTAGTGATCCTACTACATGTGATCTAATGCCATTCAACATAATGACAAAATTAACTATTAAAGCAAATTAAATGGCACCAAAGATTGCATTACTAACAATCACACACAAGCAATCAATACAAACAACAAGGCATTGATCAAATAGACCATACAACCCATACTTGGCAGCAAACAAAGTTAGTGGGCTCATATATAGGTACCATTTACAAGTGAACCATTCACTACGACATCACATGATCCAATCATGTGGAAAACATCTTGGATTGCTTACAAAGAACTAAACCCTTCTCTTAGCTTGATTAAAATTTGTAGCTTTCCAAATTTGCCTCTAATCAAATTTAAAATATTTTAAATTCCTTTGATAAAATCTGACATAAAAATATGTCAATTTTATCTAGAAAAACATCCAAAAATACTCACAATATTTTTTGATCATATCCCTGTTACTTATAAAAAGACTATCACATAATCTACTTTATTATAAAAATAACTTTAAACATAGAGCATAAAGGGTCCAATTTGCAATAATCTTATTGATCTAATCATTACAATTATATCAATAACTTAAAGCATATAACTTAAAGGGTCCAATTTAATAATCTCATTGATCTATTTATATCAAGTCCCCAATTGTGAAAACCCTAACCCATTCTAATCAAAGAAAAATAATCTTTTCAAACAAGGCACACATGAGGATTTATCAAAAGAAGATTGCTTTCACAATCATCCTCACTCTTTAAAGAGCCTTCATTCTTCTAAAAGAAGAGAAAAAAGAATGCAAATTTTCACAAAAATCCTCTCAATTTCCAAAATTCCTTTTAAGAAAAGGCATCAAAATCAAGCATATATTTTGTAACAACTTATACAAAACCTTATTTTAATCATTTTTCAAACCAAAACTCACATCAACCATGGGAGAGGTGTAAAAAAACAAAACAAGAAAAGGGACCATGCATCCATCATGCATGAGGTTTATTCTTAAGCAATCCAAGACAAGCACATCAATTTATCAACAAATTACTACCAATCCTAGAACATTGAGCCTAACTTGGCTCTGATACCATTGATGGAACCTACTACTTTTGCTCAAGAAGGTCGAGCCAATTTTGAAAATTTTATCTTAGCAATTCATGCACAAGAAGCTCAAACATACACAAGCACAAGCATAATAAAAGCTCCTTATGTTCTTGATCAAGTGGTAGTGGTTTAAGAATTGTACCTTAGCCTCCTTTGCGGTCTTCCTTGATTGATCAATCTCCAATAGCATGGTGGATCCCTTGAGTCCGCCCAAGCCTTCCTTCAAGATTAATCGAATCGCCTTTTTCTAGTAAGGACTCAATCAATTGATCTAAGCAAACACAAGCTCCCAAATCACAATCTAAAGCTTCGACAAGAACTTGATTTGATTTGTAGCTAAATTTCAACACAAGAACCCCTATCTTTAATATCAAAGATCAAGAAAGATGGAAGAAAGAATGAAGCAAAAGAGCAAATCAAATCAAGAAAAGAATCAAGAGAGCAAAGAGATCGATAAGATCAATCTTGATCTAGTCGACCGGCCACAAGAGAGGAGGTCACGACTTGGAAGAGATGGCCAGCAACATAGGGAGTATCCGGCAGCGAGGTGGAAGACCGATTGCTGGACGCCGACGGGTGGAGGTGTCGAACACAAGGGGATCGACCCTTTACGTGTGTCAGCTAAGAGAGAGAAGAAGATAAGGTGGTTTGATCAAAGTGAGGAGAGATAAAGTGGATCAAGCAAATGAGAAAAGATGAAAAGGAGAGAGAAGAATATGAGAATATATAGTCAAGCCTTGCCATCTAATTGAAATTACAATCATATCCTTTAATTGTGTGGCCTTGATTAAATTTAAAAAGAATATATTTGTAATTGCTCATTAAAATGGTCCTATGGACCAATGACTCAGTCCAAATCCTTTCTCCTTCCTCAAGCATCGTTATACACCTCCTCATGCACTACTCCTCACATTTGACCAGGTTTGATCACATCCATCCCCTTTGATCATGCATCAAACATGTTTGACAAAGCCCAAAATCACCTTCAAATCACCCAAACTTATACCATATATAATCATATTATCATATGATGCATTAATTGTGACCTTACCAATTCCAAATTGATTATATTTCACAATTAGAGACCCTTCGAAATATTTATTTTGCTCTTAAGCAATTAATCAATTGTTCATGTATATGATAGATAATTAATTAATTAGCAACATTAATTCATGCATAGTCATGAATAATTAATTTGCCTTGCTCTTGTTTAGTCAATTAATCAATTCATGTATGCAATACATAATTAATTAATTAGCAATATTAATTCATGCATAGCCATACATAATTAATTCGCCTCGCTCTTAAATAATCCACTTGATCAATTTGTATATCCAATACACACAATATAATCTAGTATTATTTCCTTCTTATTTAATCTTGTTGAACAAGCTAACAAAAATTATATAACACTTATATGCATTTTAATTCCTTTTACTTACATAGTCATCATCTTCATGAAGTCTCGAGTAACAATCTTTTGGGTGTGACCTTTAGGATTATATATTATTGATAGTTTTGTCTAAGATCTCTTTTAGACTACACAAGTTATTAGTGATGTCTAGCATGCATATAATAACCATCCAATCATAAATGAGCAATCATATTGCTTGTATTAAATTCTATATCTCATGATATCATGTATTAAGCCATAGTCATTTTCATATAGGCTTATACATTTATTGGTATTCCAAAACATGGTTATGATATATGATTAACCATTAACCATATTTCATGCATAATAACCATATTTAACCAAGAGGTCTAGTGATATCATTACTTGTATATTCCAAATATACAAGGGACATATGATCATCTTGATATGTTGGAACTTCTTCAAAGGTTGTACTATATTATAATGATCATATTTATATATCAAGATTAAGGCGAGTGTTTGATGATATTAATAATAAGTATTTCCCGTACGAGAAAACCAAATATCTCAGATCTTATTAAACACTCACGAAATATAAATGATCGTGAATCTTATTCACATATTTCATATCATGATCATCTAGTGTCTTGTCCAAACAAGCACCCATGAGATTAAAGGAATAACCATTATTTTTTTATCTATAAAACTTGATCAACATTTAATCCTCATGCTAACCTTATAGTGGTAATTAGAATACCATGCTAATTACCCTTAGTTAGAGACATTTAGAATTTTATCATCCTTGACAAATAGTATTTCATAATTCAAGTCACAGACTAGAATAAACTATGATGATATATAACTCATGGTATAAATAACATAAGTCATCAATCATTGACTCAATTGCAAAAACAAACTTTTGGTTCTAGGACACACACACACACATATATATGGCTTCAAAATGAAAATTCAAGGAAATTTAAGAAAACTTGCATGTGAAACTCCTTTCACATTCATCATTTAGATTATCACCATAATCTAAAAACTGAGATTTTAATTCCTTTGAATCAATCTTTCAATTATAATATCCTTGAATTCCTTTAAAGCCTATCATCCATATCGTATCCAATACATATAGATGAATAAGTAAAGACTTGTTTCATATGTACATGTGTTACCAGTTTCAAGCATGTATCTCCATACATCTTTGATCTAGTACCTCAGTTGTTCCTTTTTACTCTTACAAAGGATTTTTTTATCATTAAGGTCTGCATAAACCTTTGACATGCATATATCAAATTGAATTTGATTAAGTCTTCCATCATATGGAAACTAGATGCTTTCAATATTTATCTAACTAAGTGATCGGTTTAGTATGATGTGATAATATCGATTTTAAATAGATTGCAAGTATACAATCCGTGCATTGTGATATTTTTGGTGTCGAGATCCATAGAGACAACTTGACCTTTCAAGCTAGACTCGAGTATTTAAATCTAATGATTTAGAAAATGGTTTGGCAATTTTTCTAATTAATTTACTAACTAAAGACAAGAACAAATAAAAAAATAGTTTGGCAATTTTTCTAATTAATTTACTAACTAAAACAAGAACAAATAAAATGGTTAAGTCAAGATTGAGAAGGGTTTCTAGGGTTTCGAGGTCTTCAACTCACTTACTCATTAACTATTTTAAACGTTCCAATTGTTCGAATGAAAGTTAAGACAATCAAGAGTAATATTAAAAGAGAATTAGTCTTTTAATATTGAACCTAGATCAACTTAGCGTCACATCCGCACATTACACCAAATTGATAAAAATTTCTAAAGAATGTGCCCAATTTAGATCTACAACGATTATGCTTAGCAATTACGCGTTTCACAAACCGCAATAAACCTTAATCATCATCTAAGTTATTAATCTTTCCTTTCGGGCTTGATTAATACTTAGTGTTTCTTTTTGGCCTAAATGACAATTTCAATTATCTCAAATCTAAATTATCAAGCAAGATCTAATTAACAAACAAGAAACATCGATAAGATTCAAACAATTAAACAAGCTAAGTATGAGTTTACAAGTAAGTTTCGTGAAATACCCCTTAGCCCTAGAAAGATGATTAGCCTCTCATGGCAAGAACCAAACAAATACAAGATACAAATCAAATTCTAGCCTAATGAAGGAGAAGGGAGAAGAGGATATAATCCGTAGACGCTAATCCCCAAGCCTATTTCTCTTCTCTTGATCTTCTCCAATCCTTGCCAAGATTTTCCCCCACTCTCTCTCTTTCTGTCCCCAAAAGATGTCTTGGTTTTCAAACAAAAGAACATATGCACCAAATTAAAATTCAAACTCTTTAAATAGTGCAGAAAAAATTCGGCTTCGAACGCCGACTTTGCGGCCCGCAAAGTGATCTCACATGACCTTGGAGTTTCTGGAACGAGATTGTCAATTCTTGAGGCCCGCAATGAAGATGTACTTGGCGCAATTCTCTGTTCACTGTCTTAGCCCGTGCTTCACTGTATTGCAGCCCACAATGGATGATCTGCGGCCCGTATAAGTGATATTCTCATCACTTATAAAATCTCATGTTATCAACAAAAATGAATGAACTTCAAATCAAGCAAGAAAATCAAAATTTCCAACCAAGCAAGATCAAGTATCAATCGTTATTTGATAGAGAGCGAGATCCCCACTATAAAAACAACAAATACCATCATGTCCAACACAAATATTATGTGCAATGTGTTGGGTTCTAGTCTCCACTAGGTCCAATGACAAAAAGTAAACTTGAGTCTCACAAAAAACTGTAAATCCTGGTGACCATCAACACTTGTGAGAAGAGTACTACTTCATCCATCATCTACTCCTTTTCTCATGCCAGAGAAACGATGTGAGTATAAGATCTCCATCGAATACTTACAAAAAGTAGAGATTATGTTAATTGATAACATAGATATACTAGAATCCTTAGACTTTTGGTCAATAAGGTATTTGTGGCAAGTGCGCTTCTAGTGTCCCTTGCATTTGCAATAGAAGCACTCTACATCATATTAGAACCACTTCCAGTCTTACTGGACGTCTTTCCTTTTTCCTTTCCTTTGTTCTTTTCTTTTCTTTTCCTTTCTTCTTGACATTTTTCTTGCCTCTCCCCTTCCAGACCTTCTTGCTCCCTAGAGCGATGGCCAACACTTGACCACCACCCTTTTCATATCAGCCTCATCAGTTTTAAGCATACCATGCAACACATCAGGACTCTTCTTCATGTCAAACTGGTGATAGTTCAAAATGAACCCAAAATAGCTCGAGGGGAGCGAGTTGAGAATTATGTCAGTAACAACAATCTTTTCCATGGGGATTTACATACGCTCAACTCTTGGGCGTATCCCATCATCTTGAACATATGAGCACTCATGGAACATCCCTCTGAGAGTTTAGTGTTCATCAATCCCTTTATCACATTGTGTGTTTCCACACGAGCCTGCTCTTGAAATATTTTCTTGAGCTGCTCAATAGTGTAATATGGAATATCGAACTCAAAACACTTTTGCAGTTCATGGCTCATGGCAGAAACCAAGAGGCACTGGATGCTAATGTTAAGCTCCACGTCAGCCTCAAATTATTCCCTTTGACTTGTTGTGGCATTTTCACCAGGATCAAGCATTGGTTGGGTAGACATAACCATTTCCTTTTTCTCATTTCTCGAGACTATTCGAACATTTCAAAACTAGTCTATGAAGTTTAAGCCATCAGATCTCAGTTTATCCTTCTCAATAATACACCTAAGGTTGATACCTTGTTTTTCACCAGACGTCTACTATAATAAATTTTAAGAGTATTAGTATAGTGCAACTTTGGTCAATTAAAGCCATACAAGATACGACTCCCCTAAAATGCAGCTCTGAAAGCAATAACCTACATCACTAATTGAACTTTCCCTTAAAATGTAGCACCAAACAGGAAAGAACGCCTCCCCAAACAAAGCCACACAAAGAAGACAACACACAAAACAAAATTGACCGACACAATCCAAAAAAACTAACAACACTACACAACAGAGCACTGACCTGCAAGCTAAAGAGCATGTCACACAACATAAAACAACAAGGACAACAATAGTGATCTCCTAAGAAAGCAAGGCGCGCCCTAAAAAAACGAAGAAATAAACATAAGAAGGGGAAAAAGAAAGAAAAAACAACTTAAAAATGAACACTGGCGGATTACCCGACATAGACACAGGACAGAGAAAACCAAAGCACAAAGACCGCACAACATAAAAGAAAACAAAAAAGTAACAAGAAGCCCAACAACAACAACCACAACAAATGAAAAAGTGGAGAAGCTACAATGCCCCCAATATTGAGAATGTATATATGTAGTATTTATCATATGGTGCATTAATTGTGACCTTAGCAATTCCAAATTGATAATATTTCACAATTAGAAACCCTCCAAACTTTTTTATTTTCTCTCAAGCAATTAATTAATTAATCCATGCACCCAATACATAACTAATAAATTGACAACATTAATTCATGCATAGCCATGCATAATTAATTTTTCTTTCTCTTTGATAATCAATCAATTATTTCATGTATCCAATACATAATTAATTAATTAACAACATTAATTCATGCCTAACCATGCATAATTAATTTGCCTTGCTCTTAAATAATCCACTTGACTAATTGTATATCCAATACACAAAATATAATCTAGTGATTATTTCATTCTTATTCAATCATGTTCAACAAGCAAATTAAAATCATATAACACTTATATGCATTTTAGTTCCTTTTGCTTAGACATCATCTCCATGAAGTCTCGAAATAACAAGCTTTTCGGGTGTGACATTTAGGATTCTATATTATTTGTAGTGATGTCTAAAACTTCTTTTAGACTACACAAGTTTTAGTGATGCCCAGCATGCATATAATAACCATCCAATCAATATAGACATAATGTCTTGATCCTAAATGAGCAATCATATTGCTTGTATTCAATTCTATGTCTCATGATATCATGTATCAAGCCATAGTCATTTTTATATAGGCTTATACATTTATATTGGTATTCCAAAATATGATCATGATATATGATCAATCCTTAATCATATTGCATGAATTATAATCACATTTAACCAAGGGCCCAATGATATCACTACTTGCATATTTCAAATATACAAGAGACATATAATCATCTTGATATCTTGGAACTTCCTCATAAGTTGTAATATATTATATGTTATTTTCAACAAGGACATATGATGCGGAAGCGTATTGGTAATAAAATTTTCTATTTTTGACCTTAATCACCTAGCAATCCTAAGTTCGGTACAATTTAATTTGACACATAAGGTAAGTAATGCAAATATAAAAAAAGATAGGAATGGAGCAAAGAGATACGTGATGTAATGTGGTTCAGCCTACAAAATAGATTAAGCCCACTCCACGGGACCCCCGAGTCCAAAAACTGCTCCGAGTCTGATACACTATAACCACAAGTGTTTTATAAAAAGGAAGCCTATCTAAAAGGCTCCAAAACCTTTGCATTGGGCAACACCAAGCTTGCAAGGTAACTAAAAGTGCTATGATCGGCAACACGGTCCGAAGCTAAGGATAATTCACTTGACAACACAACACAGATCAACAAACAATGTAGAAACAAAAGTTAGCATGAATAGACAATTAGACAATAGCTATCCTAAACTCTCTCAGGTTTGGATGCTTGTAGGATAAGGCTTTTGTGCTCTTTTAGGTGCTCTTTATGTGCTTGTAAACTTGGGGGATGGCTTTCTTTTTATCATGGGACGTACGTACCAAGTTTATATAGACATAACACTTCTTGGATCTTGAAATCTTGAATCAGGGCTCCTTTCGTTACATAATTTCATTAACCCGTCACTGAAATCGTTGTGACAGTTTTGCACCTTTCTAGTTTTGCCCTTGACTGCTTCAATGTTTGTCTTCTAGGTCTATTTCTATAGGAACCTGTTGTGACGGGTGAGGAACCCATTATGACGGATTAAGAATATTTGATTAAACTCTTCTTTTGTTTGACAATTGGCAAAAGAAACTAGTACTAACCTTGCATAATTGAGTTTTGGTGAGTTACAGGTTTATACAAGAATGCTATGATGATGCAAATGCTCAAACATGCATGTACAAGTCATAACGATCACATTGATATGAAAAACAAGCAACTTGGACAGAAACAGAGCTATGGCAGAGCCATGCATTACCATAACGCATGGAGAACCTGTCACAATCGGTTCCCTATCCGTCATAACGGGTTTCTCACCCATCACGGCGGGTTAACACTCCGTTGTAACAGATTGAAGAGGAGAAGAGCTGCAGACATGGGATTTCTTAATGTTTGGCAGAGACATGCGTTACCATAATGCATCACACACCCGTTATAATGGGTTGCCAACCCGTCACAATGGGTTCCTGCCTAAGAGGGCCCATAAGTCAGTCAACCAAGCAGTCAAGGGTATATTGGGAAAGGCTGCAACCCATTACAATGGGTTCTATAACGGGTTGGATGTTTTCTGTAACGCAAGAGGAGCATACCAAGATTTCAAGACTTCAAGATGTGCCATGCCTATATATACATTGGGATTCGAACCAGATGAACCAAGAAAGCCCTCCTCAAGTTTTCAAGCACAAAATTGAGCACCAAAAAGAGCACAATAGCCTAGAGAGAGATATGATAGCCAAATTGTCTAATTGTTGATTCGAGAACACTTAGTTATTGATTTTGTTTGGTGAACTACATTGTGTAGTCAAGTAGTTCATCCCCGTCCTTGATTGTGTTGTCAATTGAACACGTTTACCTTGTAGAGCGGTGTAGCCCCTTGCATAGGTTTAGGAATTTAAGATTGGTTGTCTTGTTGAGAAGAAACCAAAGATAGGTTTCGCATTTGTAAGAACACTTGTGATCTAGTGGAATCGGTCTCGGAAATGAAGTTTTGGTTCCGGAGGTCCCGTGGATGTAGGCCTAGTTTGTTTGTATGCCGACATAGCATGTTCTTGTGTTCTCTTGATCTATCTTGATCGTCACTCTCTCTTTTTACTATGTTTGTACTTTATTGTTTGATTTGCTCAACTGCTATTAGTACTTGCATGATTTTGATTTTAGCTTGGTGATTAAGGTCCAAAAGTTTAAATTATAATTGTTAAAAACACTTCCTCACTAGCACTTGACCTTAGAACCCCATTCTAAACAATTGATATCATAGCCCAAAGGTTCATACCTAGCTAACTAGTCACATCTTGATAGTTCTTGACCTTGTCTTGTGAGAAATGTCACAATTGAAGTTTGTGAAAGAATCACCAATCTTTGGTGTAGGTTGTAAGAATTTCTCTTTTTGAAAGAGATGTATGGTAAACTACCTTAGTTTACTTTAGCTTTGGAAAGTTGTAAAGGATTGTTGGACAGTCAAGTATGAAACTGATGGTATTACCTTGACCAAATAGTCCAAAGACCTCAAATACTCAAATGACAATGTCATGAACTCTATACTTAGCTCAATTCATGAGACTATTGCACTATCTCTCACTCACTCCCCAAATGCCAAAGAAATTTGAAATGCCTTAGTACTTAGATATGAGGGTAATGAACACATGAAAGAGACACGTAAAGTTGGTTTAGTAACAAAACTAGAAATATGAAGTTTGAAGAAAACAAGTCTTTTGAAAATCTCTATTTTAGACTAGTATCCTTGAGAAATGAATTTGTAGAAGTTGAATCTAATATTAGTGATGAGAATTTTGTAGGAAATCTTCTACGAATGGTGTTAATGAAACTTGGATGGGATGACGTTGTGAGCTCAATTGAAGCCTTACAAGCTAAATGTCTTACTTATATACCAACGCGATGAGGTGTATGCACAATTATGTTCTCATGAGAAGAATCACAAAGAAGTGAAGTGCTCAAGCCCAACCAAAATTTTGGCCTTACCCGCACAATCTTCATACAACATAACCTACAAGTTCGAATCAAGTGAAGATGTCTACCAAAACCTCTATCAAGTACTCTCCAAGGACAAAGACCTTACCAAACTCATCAAATGAGGCATAGATTTTTTTTTTTAAAAAGTGAATGAGGAGAGGATAGTCCAAGGTAAGAAGGTGGTTTGCCTAACATGCAACAAAGAAGGACATAACATCCAAAATTGCTATGTAATCATTCCTCAAAAGAGAAGTGTTGTACCAATCAATGTCTCAGATTTGTTGATTTGCAAAACCAACTTTTTAATTTTACAAGGCTGTCTTTTGAAAACTTTTCCAATAAATCTTTAAGAGGAGTTTTGAGGCTTCAAATGATCTTCGATGGGTCTAAAAATGATCCAGTACGAGCTAGCCCGTATTAGCTGTAGATTTCGTCGTGATCTTTCCAACGCCATGAAGAACACCAAAATCGAAGTTACGAGTCAAAAGTTATGGCTGTTTGAAGCTACAGATAATCAAGCATAAGATCTCAAGACTTTTTTATGCTAAGTTGATTTTAATTGAGCTTAAAATAATTTTGAATTAATGAGATTGAGTCAAAATCAGCCAAACATAGAAAATATTGACAAAACGTTATATAACGTTAAAAAACATTATATAACGTTATACCATAAGTTACACAACGATTTTGCCAGAACCATAAATACCAGAGAATTTCCAGAAATGATTTATAACGTTTTATAATGCTTTGGACCAATATATAATGTTATAAGAAATAAATTCAATATAACGGTCGAATCTCTGACAACTTCAATGGTCAAAATCTGAACAAAAATGTTGTGTAACATTCCAAAACATTGTATAACGTTTAGGAGATAAAAGTCAATATAACGGTCGAATTTCTGACAGCTCCAACGGTCAAATTATGGAGCAAAACGTTATGTAACGTTTTACACAATTATATAACATTTTAAAGATTTAAGCCAAGGATGCAATTGTTTCAAGCTTTTTATAAAAAGGGATCCCTTCACCCTTTCTTCTCCAATAATCTCACATTACAAAATCCTTTGTTCCACCATTGTTGAGCTTGAAACACAGAGCCAAACCTTAACTCAAAGACTCAATCTCATCGATCCTATTTATTCTAAACTCATCGAGAGATTGTATTGAGTGTTCATTATCTTTTGATCTATTCTGTTCAAATACCTTTTCTTTTATTTTTCGTTGGCTCCTTTCTCCACCAGTGTGTGTAAGTGAGACTGAGTTCGACACCCCATTAGGGTTGGTGTTCCACCGGTGTATGTAAGAGAGCCACAATTCTGAAGTTGTAATTCACTTGTGTTGTCTAGTGAATCGGCTCGACCTTGTTATCGTGTTGAGGGGTCGGGAGTCCCAGAGAGTAGGGTCGTCAATATCCGAACTTCGTTAAAATCCTTGTGTCTTATGGATTGCTTTGTTTGCACTTTCAAACTCTTTTATTTATTTTCATTATTTATTTAGATTAGAAATTGCTTGTGCTTGAATTGTAAAACTTGATTGCAATTGCAATTAGATCTCGGTATTTCTAGAATTGCTCGAAATTAAGCCCCTCGGTTCCAATAAAGTGGTATCAGAGCAAGTTGACTTACTAATTAGAGTAAAATCTAATTAGAAGTAAAGGTCCAAATTAAATGGCAACCAATAAATATATTACTCAACCACCAGTACTAGAACTAAATTGAAAAAAAATTGGGTATTGGAAACTTTGTATGAGAAATTATCAAAGTTGTAGTGACCTATTGGATGCCATTAAGGCGAAATATACTCCTAATATAGACCTAACCACTAATAAATATCCCTCGATTCTAAATTAAAGAAAAAGGAAAATGATTTAGCCCTTAATGCCATTTTATCACATGTTCATAAGTCAATTGCTCCAATCTTTGAAGATGCGACTAAAGCATATGACATGTGGCAAGAATTACTTTGTAATACGACGGTAATGCACTGCTCAAATTATCTAAGGGAGCCAATTTCCAAATGATGTTTGAAAATTTTAGAATAGAAGAAGGAGAGTCAATTGAAGATATGTACATTAGACTAACTCTTTTGATTAATAATTTTATTAAAATAGGTGATCCGATTAAATCGAGCAAAGAGTGCTAGGGAAGCCTCATAGTCGTTGGAGGAAATTCACATCTTCCTAAAAACCTACGAAGGAAGCCTTCGTCAAATTAGGGAACTTCAAAACCAATTCAAATCCGTAGCCTTTCCTGCTCAAAGCCCCATTCACCACAATGCCTCCTCCCCAAACTCCTATACACCCTTCCAAAATTTGGCTTAGATGAAGCTAGAGAACTCCCCATTCTTAATAAGATGCTATAAAACCTTTTTGCAAATGAGAAGAAATCAACCACTAAAAGGCGTAACCAAGATGATGATCATTATTCTTTTGTGGCCATGATGAGGGAAGGCGTTCTCGACTTAGACACAATCATCTCAAAGAATAAAGTAACCGATTCGACAGTTATTGAGCTCCTAAGAAAATTTGGGCTAAGGGAAGAGCCCGCTAAAGAGAAGGAGTTAGTTGAGATGATGAACGATGAAGAAGCTATCACATCTCATGCAAGCCAAATTGAAGAAAATGCTAGCACTTCAACCTCTAATTATGAGGCAAAGGTATTGTTAGATTCAACTCATCTATTGTTTGACAATTTGCAAAACAAATCAGTACTAGCCTTGCACAATTGAGTTTTGTTGAGATGCAGGTTAACACAGGTACACAATCAAGATACAAATGCTCAAATATGCATATACAAGTTAAGACATACTCAAAGACATCAAGAGCAAGCTTAAAAGGCATTCACAGAACCATGCTTATGGTAACACTTCCCAAACCTGTCACAATGGGTGTACAACCTGTCATAACGAGTGCCCAACCTGTCACAACGGATTAAGAGGAGAAGAGCTTAGTAGAGAAGGGATTTCCAGAGCCTTGCGTTGCTGTAACGCATCTCGAAGGTATCACAACACCTTACCCACCTGTTATAATGGGTTCCTAACCCGTTGTAACGGGTTTCTGCTCAAGGTAGCCAGAAGTCAGTCAGAGAAGCACAGAAGGGCATTTCTGAAAAGGTGTCAACCCGTTATAACGAGTTCTATAACGCGTCACAGAGTTTTGTAATGCATGAGGCCATTTTCAAGACTCCAAGATGTGCTCAACCTATATATACATTGGAGATACGAGCTTGGAAGATATGTGAAACCGCCCACAAGCTTTCAAGCTTTCAATTAAGCACCAAAAAGAGCATTAGAGTCTTCTCCTACAGATGCCTAACTTGAGAGAATTAGGATAACTACTATTGTCTAACTGTCAATCCGAGAACACTTCTTTTCTTGCTAGTTTCTAGCCTTTGGTACACATTTGTGTTGTCAAGTAGTGCATCCATGTCCTTGATTGTGTTGTCAATCAGACCTTTTGCCTTGTAGAGTGTTGTAACCCCTTGCATAGGTTTAGGAACCTAAGATTGGTTTGCTTATTGAGAAGAAACCAATGATAGGTTCCGTAATTGTAAACAACACTTATTGCTTAGTGGAATCGATGCCAGAAGGAAGTTTTGGTTCCGAGAGTCCCGTGGTTGTAGGCCTAGTTTGTTTGTAGGCCGAACCATGTTATATCGCGTGTTTTCTTGTATTTTCTTGATTGCTCTTGCTCTTTACTCTCTCTCTTTACTATTCCTTCACTTTGTTATTTTTTAATTGCTCAATTACTCTTAGTGCTTGCTTGCTGAAATTTTAGCTAGGTGATTAAGGTCTAAAAGCTTGAATTGTAATTGTTGTTAAAAACGCTTCCGCCCTAGCACTTGACCTTAGTCTTTCCCCCAAGTATCAATTCAGACAATTGGTATCAAAGCACATAGGTTCATACCTAGCTAATTTGACCAACATGAGTCTTGACATGGATATGGTTGAACTCCCTAAACTCTTGCGAAATGGAAATTTTGAGCTTTCGATAAAGGCAATGCAAGAATATCTTAGTGGAAATGATCTTTTGTACACACTTGATAAAGAAATCTTCTATGCCACCAAGGATTCACCCTCTAGGACCTTAGACAATAGTTATGGTTGTTATCTCATACTGAATTTTGTGGATGTGTCCATAGGTGAAATCCTTGTCGATTATAACCTTGCATATGAAATGTGGTATATCCTTGTTAATGCATTTAGAGAAGATACTAGTTCTAACAAGTGTAATTTAAGTGTAATGCACCACAAGGTTGATGCTACAATTATCTTAGAAAAGGAAGACAACATCTCGGTGCAAGAGCCGGATTGGATGATGAAGTTGCTCAAATCTTCACCAAAGTTAATGAGAAATACTTTGAAGAAAGAGGAATCATGACCATATCTTCATCCAACTCACAAAAAGAGGTATATCTAAACTCAAGTAGCTTAAGCGTAAGGTCTATGTCCAAGAATAAAAAACCCTTATATGATGATCAAGTTATCCTAAGTGAATACAAATTAAGAGTCAAATATGATAAAGCAAGGATGAGTTTAGATAAGAAGGATGAAGAGATCAATACACTTTTGAAAAGAATTTGTGAATTAGAATCAAAATTGAACCATCTTGAGTCCAAAAGTGAAGAAAAGATTATATAATCTTCTTATGTTAAATTTTGTACACCTACTACAATCAATCACAAGGAAAAACTATCTAAGCCGCCTTTAGATAAAATAAAAAGGTTTCATACAATAAGTTCTCCAAAAATAGAAATAATGCTAGCTTGGGTACTATTATAATGGTAAAAGAGTTTTAACAATTAAAAATGCCTAAGCAAATTAAAAAATTCTATAACAATTAACCTAAGGCCAACATCTCTAAAAGGTTCTACCTCAAAAGCCTAGGATAATAGAAATCAAAAGGCATTATCACAAGGAAAATTACCTTGAACACAAAAATAGTACTTTCCACTTTTGCGCAAAAATCTCTTGGATATAAAATAATTCAAGTCTTGTGTGTAATCATTGTAATCACTGTGGTCACATGGCCTTTGAGTGTTCTTTCAAGAGTAACAAACATAAAGAATTTTATATTTGGCTTCCTAAAACTCTCAAATTAAATTAGACTAATCTTGAGTATCTCAAAAGTAAAACCCTTAGGTATGCTTGGCTTCATCATATAAAAGGTATTCTTGGATCATAGATAGTGGGTTGCTTACATCACATGGCGGGCAACAAATTTGTTTTTAAGAATCTTATACCTTTTGACGAAGGCCAAGTGATCTTTGGGAGTAATGGTTTAAATTTCAATTTGTTAAGTGTGAGCAAGTTATGTGATTTCGGTTTCTATCTTAGCTTTAATGACAAAGAGTGCTAACTTTATCATACCAAAACCAATGAGTTAGTCTATACCGATAAAAGAACCAAGAATGTTTACAACCTTCATATCAATTATTTTACCACTGGTGAACTTTGTCTAAAGGCAATCAATTCTAACTCATGGTTTTGGCATCGAAGGTTAGGTCATACCTCATTTAACTTTATTAAGAAACTAGTCAATCTTGAGTTAGTTTGTGGTCTACCAATCTCTAGAATGAATGTTGATAGCATATGCGACGCGTGCATGAAAGGTAAACTAACCAAGACTAGTTTTAATCCAAAAGATCAGATCTCAACCAAAAGACCATTGGAACTCATTCACATGGACTTATTTGGACCAATTAACATACATAGTTTGGCAAGGAAAAGATATGTATTTGTGATTGTTGATGACTTTAGTAGGTATACCTGGGTTAACTTTTTGAGATACAATGAAGAGGTTTGTGAGTACTTTATTGATTTTTTCTCACAAGTTGAGAACCAATGAGAGGTAAAAATAGTCACCATTCGTAGTGATCATGGTGGTGAGTTTGAAAATTCAAGGTTATATGAATTTTGCTCTAGAAATTAATACAAGCATGAGTTCTCCGCACCAAGAACACCTTCACAAAATGGAGTAGTTGAGCACAAAAACAGAAACTTACAAGAGCTTGCAAGATCAATGCTAAATGAGTACATGACTCCAAATTCCTTTGGACCGAAGCGATCAATACCGCATGTAAAATTATTAACCTGGTATATGTTAGACCACTAACCAATAAGACCTCATATGAAATTTGGAAAGGTTATAAGTCAAATATTTCTTACTTTAGGGTATTTGGATCAAAGTGTTTTGTACTTGACTAATCTTTTGAGTTTGGATAAGTTTGATTCAAGATCTTTAGAATGAATCTTTATAGGACTCATCCACAAGTAGAGCTTATAGAGTATATTTACTTTATTAAAAAAACTATTGTTGAGTCCATTCATGTCAAATTTGATGAAAGCATTACTAATATGGACAAAAAGACAAGGATGTTGTAGGTACAATAGACTCACATGGAGATGGTGTTACTACATAAGAAGGTGCAACAAATGAGGAATTAACACAAGAAATGATAGTACCCAATGAAGAAGATGTTGAAGAAACACATGATGAAAGAATTGAGAGGAGTTGAATGCATTAAATGAAGAACCTTCAAGAGAGAAGACAATGAAGAAGAAGGAAACATACTAAATGAGGAAATTCAAAGAGATTATGTCTCACCAAGTCAAAGCGATTATCAAGCACTCGAAATGCTTACAGAGATTAATTTTCATCCTCTAGACAATGTTATAGAAGACAATTAGATTGTAGGATGCACCACTTGAAAAAACAAATGTGGTGCATCAAAGGCTAAAATCTAGCTAAAGGTAACTTCTCAGATTGACAATTAGACTATAGGTGCTATCTTGATGCTCTCTTATTTAGGTAGCTGGAGGAGAAGGTTATTGGACTCTTTGTTGTGCTCAATTTTGTGCTTGGAAGTTTGTGGGGTGTTTGATACTCTGCATCATATTTATAGACTGGACACTTCTCGGAGTCTTGATCCCTTAAAAATCTATTGTAGAGTTACAGGAAGTCTGCGACACGTTGCCAGACCTGTTATAACAGGTTGCTACTCTTCTAGATTTGCGCTTTTGTGCATCTATAGCTGTTATGTGGGTCATTCTATGCAGGAACTCGTTACAACGCCTCAGGAAAGCATTCTAGTAACGTTGTTCTCTACCAAATCCAACCTTTTGCATTGTCTCTCTCCTCCTGATCTGTTGTGACAGGTTGGGCACCCGTTATGATGGGTTGCTGACCCGTTGTGACGAGCTATGAAGTGTTATGGTAACATTGTGCTCTGTTGAGCACTGTGAAGTCATCCCTTAATGTCTTGAGCATCCCTTGACTTGTCTTGAGCATGTTTGAGCATTGCTTGAGCATGTGCAACATCAGTTTGTACATGTTTCAACCTGCAACTTAACCAAAGCTCATGTGCAAGGTTAGTACTGATTTGTTTTGCAAATTGTCAAACAAGAGATGAGTTTAATCAAACATTTAAGGCTTGTGGTAATCCTCCCACTAGTGCCATGTGTAATTATTGTTGTAAACATGACCACATCTCATTAGATTGCATCCTTAGGAACGAAAGCAACCAATCATAGATTGCTTGAGTGCCTAAATGTCAAACTTAGAAGGTTTGTAGCTTGAATCCCCCAATACCAACTGCCATATATTTAGGGGGAGCAAATAAAAAGAATTGAGCCATATAAAATTTAAACAAACATATAATTTGATTAAGCCCTAATTCCAAAATCTACTTCCGCTATACTCTAAAATTTGTTATTTAGGGCTACCAATCAAATTCATAAAAATATGGAGGCTAAATTGCAAATATTAAGGGAGAGCTTGTTGCTCAAATTAAAATTGTGCATAAATTGAGGGGGAGCTCATTATTTTTATCCAAAATTTCCCTGTTGTCGATTTCCAAAAGGGAGAGAATGTGGGCATACCCGGGCAAAATAACAAGTGTTGAAAATTTCTCAATTTTTTTTATTTTGCCCTAATGCATTTAGGTTTTGCAAATCGTCAAAAGGGGGAGATTGTTGTACCAAACAATGTCTCGAATTTATCGTTTTGCAAAACCAACTTTTGAATTTTACGAGGCTTTGCCCTTTGAAAACTTTTGCAAGAAATCTTTAAGAGGAGTTTTGAGGCTTCAAACGGTCTCCGATGGGCCTTAAAATGATTCAGTACGAGCTATCTCATATTGGCTGTACATTTTATAGTGAGCTTTCCAACGCCACGAAGAAGCCCAAAATCGGAGTTACGAGTCAAATGTTATGGCCATTTGACCCTCAAGAAAATCAAGTATGAAGATCTCAAGACTTTTAGATGCTAGGTTGATTTTAATTGAACTAATAATTTTGAATTAATGAGATTGAGTCAAAGTCAGTCGAACATAGAAAATATTGACAAAATGTTACATAATGTTCAGAAATATTATACAACGTTGTACCATAAGTTACATAATGATTTTGTCAGAACTAAAAATGCTAGAGAATTTCTAGAAATGATTTATAACTTAATATAACGCATTGAGACAATAAGCTAGCCCAACAATCCCACATTGCAAATTTCTTTGTTCCACCCATTGTTGAGCTTGAAATACATAGTCAAACCTTAGCTCAAAGACTTAATCTTATTGATCCTAATTATTCTAAACTCATTGAGAGATTGTATTGAGTGTTCATTATCTTATTATATATCCCGTTCAAATTTTTTTCTTTTGTTTTTCTTTGGCTCGGTTCTACACCGGTGTGTGTAAGTGAGACCGAGTTTGACACCCCGTTAGAGTTGGTGCTCCACTAGTGTGTGTAAGAGAGTTCCAATTTCGAAGTTGTAATTCACTTGTGTTGTCTAGTGAATCGACTCGACCTTGTTATCGTGTTGGGAGGTTGGGAGTCCCGGAGAGTAGGATCGTCAATATTCGAACTCTGTTAAAATCCTTGTGTATCATGGATTGCTTTGTTTGCACTTTCTAAACTCTTCTATTTATTTTCATTATTAATTTAGTTTAGAAATTATTTGTGCTTGAATTGTAAAACTTGATTGCAATTGCCAATTAGACCTCGGTATTTCTTGAATTGCTTGAAATGAAGCCCTCCGGTTCCAACAAGAAGACAACAAGAAGGACGTTTCAAGAAAACATACAAGAAAGTAATGCAAGCTATTTGGTTAAGTGAATCCGAAGATAGCGAAGATGAGAAAGAAAAAATTAACCTCAGGAGAGGTGAAACTAAGAATAAGCTAGCCCTTGTTGTAAAGAAACCAAGGACTTGCATGGAAATAACGCTTGAAGTCATAAAGGAGCAAGGCCTGATGGACCAGAAGAAGATTCGTATCATAAAGCGAATGACTCAAGCTAAATATGATGCATATGCCAAAGAACAAGAAGAAGATTAACGGAGACTTGAGATTCCATCATGCATCCCTAGGATAGACACTTCCAAGTTGATTGAGAAGTCTTTGAGTCCTCCAATTTTGAAAAAGATGGAGAAGCCATTGACACTTTCAAAGATGGATGTTGCAAAACAAATTGATATGCAATTGAGTCTTGCAAAAGTAGATGCATGTGCACAAATGAAGATAGCTCAACCAAAGGCAAAGACTACAAGTGCTCAAGATATGGAGTCCCCTAACCGAGCTAAAAAGGTATAATTTGATCTTTCTAAATTTCATGATGATTCTTGTGATGCGTCTTGCGATGAGTCTTATGAGTTGGATAAAGACCAAGAGCCTTTTGATATGACTAGCTTAAGAAGTTAGTTGATGAGTCCAAAAGGTCTATGGATGTTAAAGACCCTGAGACCAAAGTCCAATTTAGATAATAAAAAGGAATTACAAGAAGCACATCATTGGGCTTCTAAATTTGTTAAGGCATCAAACCATTACACTGGAATTGACTATGACAAGATGTATATTGATCAAGATCTACATGACAAAATCGGGCTTGGATTTGTAAATGAACGATTTTCTAAAATTGAAAAGCAACGTAAGCCAAGTGACAAACCTATTAAAGCTAAAAATCATGCCTATATATTTAACAAGAGATACATTAAGAAAACCAAGTTCACTAAATCTCATTCTAGAAAGGTTATAAACAAACCTAGAGTTAAAAACAATTATATGATTACCAACCAACATAGGGCTCAAATACCAAAGCTTTATGTTAAATTAAAATTAATCACAAAATAAAATATAAATGATGAACATTTAATAAGCTTCATGGGGGTTCATTGTCATTAAACAAAAAGTTCAATTTTTTTTTTCAAATTACAAATTCGAAGGCCAACTTGTCACGAATGAAAAGTTTGAGAGCCTCCGATGATATTACCCCTATATAAACAAGTCATATTTTGAATCTTTTCTTTTTTTACACTAGTAATTAATTAATTAACACAATAGATAGTATAGCCTAAGGTAGGGAATTGAAAACGTGTCGGACCGAAAACCCGCTCGGATCGACGGGTTGGCCGGTTCGACGGGGGTTTGGACAAGTCAAAAAAAATTATGTCAGCCGCAACCCATCTAAGTCTCATGGGTTAGTGGAGCGGCGGGTTAGAGGGGGTAGGTCCGAGTCGGGATGGTCGTATTTTTTCCCATTTTTTGGAATTTTACTGATTTTTTTATTTTTTTTTATTTTTGAATTTAACGAGTTATTCTCGGGTATTCCCGAGTTTTGCACGGGTTTTCGCAGATTTAGACGGATTTGGATGGGTTTGCATGAGTTTTGCACAGGTTAATGACGGGCTAGACGGGTCGATATTGGGTCGGTCCGGGTTTATTTTGTGTCGGGTTTAACACAGATTTTTTTGCAAGAAGGATGATCGCTATCCATCTTTGACCCTCGTTTTTTTGGACGGGTTCATATGAATTTGCTCTCGGATCGACTGGTCCGAATCGCGACCTTGAATTTTCCGGGTGAGTCGAATTCGCAGAATTTTGTCAATTGCCTGGCCTAAGGCCACATCGAAATTTTTTGTTTTGTACTATATATATAAAATAAAAAAGGAACAAGTTTTTGGATGATGGTCATGACTCATAAATATGCATGGAGTATGGATAATCGATATAAAGGGACTAGATTCACATAAATAAGTTCATACTTCATAGTGTTGTGTCAATATCCGGGCGGATCGACCCTCCTGTGGTCCAACTCGTATTCGAACCTTGACCGACCCAACCCGTGGGTAAGACCCGACCCGATCCGTGAAAAATGGAACCGTGAGTATAGGGCGGGTCGGGTAGGCCAAAATTTCCGAAACCCGCTCGAACCCTTGCCCGACCCGTCCAAAAAATTAAATTTAAAAAATTCAAATTCAAATTCAAAATTGACAGAATCAAGTTACTTTATGTCATTTTTTTTTAAGTTGTACCTTTTTTCACAACTTTTTCAATTCAAAAAAAAAAAAGAAAGTCCGGCGGGGACCCGCGCCCGACCCGTGCCCACCCGACCTTCCCGATTTTATCACGGATCGGGTTGATCCTTTCCACTGCGGACCCGTGATACCCGTGAACCCGTGATACCTGTGGATCCGTGGATTCGTGGATCCGTCCGAATTGGATCCACGGATATCCGATCCGTCCGGATTGGATCCACGAATATCCGATCCGATCCGTTTGTAATACCCTAATACTTCATAGGCTTTCGATAAACAAAACCAGCAGTCAGTAAACAAACAATTACTATAAGGACGTACAACGCAATGTCAAGTACAGAGGTTACCCCCATCTAGATTCCTTGATGCATGGCCAGGAGACAACACTACTAACCCTCAACATTTTTTGTACAAAGAACACTAATGGCACCCGCTTCAACTAATTTGTTTATTAATTTCTATTGGATCTGTGATATTAGGCGGCCAAGCGGCAAGCGGGGACATATAATTGACAGCTTAAACTAATATTGTTAACCAGCAATTGTTTAATTACGGGTGTCAAATTGCAATACTAATCCCCTTCTTTTGTTCACATGTATCTATCATTATATCTTGTGTACAGTTTTGCTTTGGCACCACTACAAAATCTTAAATTAGTGGAGTAACTCTTGAATAACTGGTGCTACGTGTGCTACTGTGAGCAATGCTTTTGTACCGTAAACTTGTGAAATTTAACTGACGGTGCTTTCTTACTGACAGCATATACCGGGGTATCTACCATGCATGGCAAAACCAACCATACGACGATTTTTTTAATATTAGAAATATAATAAATAAATTATAAATAAAAAAATAGTAATGCAAAAGCGCGAAGAATAGAAACGATCGGAATTATGAACACCGGCCATTTTAAAAAATTCAAAAGGCCGGTGTTCACAACACTGACCAATTAAATTTGGTTTTTCACCGCAGATGGCTTTGATTTTTTTATAAAAGTTTGAATTTTTTATGTCTAACCTAAAAAATGTAAGATAATATCTATGACCTTAGATCCAATTTTTTTGAAATAATAACCCTATATTTTAACGTTTATGTTCATGTTCACGTGTTTTATCTAGACGCATGCGTTCAGATATACTTATAAATTCATACAAAAAATTCTAAGTATCCCTGAACACATGCATCTAGATAACACGTGAACGTGAACATTAAAGTAAGGTTATTATCGCCAAAGATTTGAATTCATGATCATAAATGTTATTCTTTTTTTTAGGTCAAACATAACAAAATTTTCAAAGTTTGAACGTTGAATTTTTTATTATTAAAAATATTAATATTTTAATTCATGAGTTGGATTGTATTTAGGTAAGTTTATGTAACAACTTCAGCTGCACTCGTCGGGACTGTAATTAGTATTTGTTTATCGTCGCAAGTCATGGAACTATAGATATCTGAGTCTACTTCAACAGCGTCGAGTCAGATTTGTGATCAGAGAAACAAGCGACTCAAAATTGATTCCAACGCAAACTCATGATAAAAAATCAGTAATTAAGACATAAGTTGAATATGGAACCAAATTTTAGATGCACATTCCTCCGATCACAAATCAGATTCCACAAATAAAAGTAGACTCGAATATCTACAACTTGATGGCTTGTGACGATAATAAAAAACTAATTACGACATCGACGAGCGATGTCGAAGTCTGTAGAAAAATGCAATAAATTTGAATCTAATGTCATAGATATTATTCTTATATTTGTTAGGTTAGACATAAAAAAATTCAAACTTTTATAGAAAATCAAAGCAATCTGCGGTGAAAATCAAATTTCAATTGCCCGGTGTTGTGAACATCGGCCTTTTGGATTTTTCCAAATAGCTAGTGTTCGCAACCCCGGTCGTTTCTATTTTTGCGCTTTTGCACCACTCTTTTTTATTTATAATTTATTTATTATATTTCTAATATTAAAAAAATCAGAACCATACGTGTACCTGACACGTGTCGACAAAAAACTTGCAAGGTTAACTTTCTCTTCTCAATTTCCGAAATTTTTAATATTAAACAAATAAAAATATACCGAAATAAACTAATTCTGTTCTAAATCACCAAAATAGATTCCCCGTGGTCTTAGGTAACGGTAGCAGGTCGCAAGCTGAGTCCGCTGAGGCAGTATCCGGTAGGTACCTCTGCTTAAGGAATGGTTAGCACTTAGCGGGCATGAGAACAATGCTGTGAAAAGTACGATACTATAGTGAATTACTATACGAACATGTTTCAACACTATAACAAGGTGGGACTAAGAAAATTCATTGCTGCTGATCAGTTGGAGGGATGTGAATTTGAGTCCGCTATCTCAGCAGATGAGGATCGATTTTATTATATTTTTGCGCTTCAACAAAGGCCGATGGTTCTATGCTACGTGATATAGGTGGCAAGTTGGGTCATTCGGGCAAGTTTGGATCGAGTCAGATTAAGTCGGGTAGTTTAACTGTCAGTCGGGTTGCAGGTCGGGTCGGGTGAGGTCGGGTTAGGTTTCGGGTCGTCAGGTTTCGACAACTTTCTGGTTATTGATTGGGTCGGGTGAGATTGGGTCGAGTGATATTGGATCGGGTTGCGTCGGTCTTTTTCAGGTAACGAGTAGGATCGGGCGAGATCGGGTCGAGTTTCAGATCGGGTTGCATCAACAACTTTCGGGTCTTGGGTCGAGTCGGGTCAGGCGAGATCAGGTCGTGTTCGAGTCGAGTTGCACTGACAACTTTCAAGTATTATTTTGATTTTTAAGTTCAATCGGACAAGATCAGACAACATTATTAAATTGTGTTATTTAATATTGACTTTCTCTAATATTATTTAGTTGGTAAAATTAGATTATAATGAAGGCAAGATGAGATTAGACTGATTTACAAGTTGTATCACGTCAAGTCAGGTTGAGTCGGGTCGGGCTCGGGTCTTAACGTGTCGCTCCATCTCGAGTTACGGGTCATCGATCTCGGGTTCAGTCGGGCTCGAGTCCTCATGTGTCGCGCCATCTCGGATTACGGATCGGCTGGGGTCGGATCGGGCTCAGATTGCTCATGCGTCGCTTCGTCCTAGGTTACGGGTCATCTCGAGTTGGGTCGGTTCCGGTCCGGTTCGAATTAGTTTGATTTTCTCAAAATATCGGATCGGATCAGATCGGGCAGATTTCTCGAGTCAGATCGGATTCTACCACCTCTACTATGAGAGTTGTGCATAATATAAACTGATGCTTGATGGTTATCTTAACTTGACTTAGATCATTAGATGTATGATTTTTTTTTATTATTAATTAATTAAACGACTAATCCGATATACACTTTCTTAGGGTATGAAATTTTATTAACTTGATTTCGTCGTATAAATATTCATTATATATATGTGCATTTAATTATAAAATAATACATATATATAAATCTGGCTACGGTGATATACGCTTTTTTCGTCGATTGCTTTAATCGACACCAATTTAAGTTGCCCAATAAATTCTTCATATTAAAATCTAGTAGAAAATAAAATTTTGTGATTTTTAGAGATTTCTAGCTATTTTTTAAAAAACAGCCTTGAAGAGGTTTTTTTAATATTAAACAGGGCTGTTTTTAAAAAATATTTAAAAAATAGCTAGAAATCTCTAAAAGTCACGAAATTTGATTTCCTACTAGATTTCAATATAAAGAATTTATTGGGCAACTTAAATTGGTGTTAATTAAAACAATCCAGCGAAGAAAAAAATGCATAGCACAAATGCTCACTAACCATGCATATCACCGTAGTCAGATTTCATATATATAATATATCGATGTAAATGTTTGTCTTTACGTGACATAGATGAAAATTTATCTTATTATATTATTGAATATTTAATACTTTAAAAATTGAAAAGGATAATTATCTCGTAATATGTTTTACATCAAGTTCGATTGTGCTCGTCGGGACTATAATTCATGTTATTTTATCTTAGCAAGTTATCAAGTTGTAGATTCAAATCTATTTTTACCATGTCAAGTTTGTTTTTTGGTCGGAGAAACGATCATATCAAATTTGTGTACTTCGTAAATTTATGTCTTAATTACTTATTTTTATACCAATTCGGATTGCACTTGTCAGGACTATAATTAGTGTTTTTTCTATCATAGCAAGTCATCAAGATGTAGATATTCGAGTCTATTTTTATCATGTCAAGCTTGTTTTGCAGTCGCAATATCTCAAATTTGGTTACTTCGTAAACTTAAGTCTTAATTAGTTTTTTTTTTATTATGAGTTTGCATCAAAATCAAATTTGAATAACTCGTTCCTCCGGTCTCAAAACAAACTTGACACGATAGAAATAGACTCAAATATCTACAATTTCATTATTTGTTACTACAAAAATACTAATTATAATCCCGACAAGAACAACCAAAATTGATATAAAAATATGTATATTTTTAACAAACAGTAAAAAATGAAGGAATCTAACTTTGTAAAGTCCTAAATAATCATTAACTTTAAATGTTTATTTAGGTTTCCTAATTGATTTTGTAAATTCATCAGAGATTCTTCAGTGCATGATAAATATACAAAAAATATTTTTTTATCATTTATTCATTTATCCAAGGAAATGTTCAATATCATGCATATTTATTTTTGTTTCACAAATTACGTGATATTCATTTTGTACTAACTAAAAATTTCTATTTATTGAATGCATAATTTGAATTTAATTAATCGAACTATTTATTTAATGCATATTTATTTTCTACTAATTCAAATCAAACAATTTATTCTAACATGCCCTTTAGGCAATTATCTACGTGTCACTATAAACAACTTTCCACAATAAGTTAAGAGAGAAACAACTTTCAACTATTTATGACTTATGGTCAATATAATAAATTGTTGATTTTATATTGTTTGGGTCTAGAGAGAAAGAATATTGAATTTAAGTAAAAAAACCTAGAGAAACGAGAACAACTCGAATATCTACAAATAAGTTGTTGATTAACAAAAAGTGAGAAATATATTATCCGTATTTCTCGAAAGGATCAGCCCTTTCGTATTACAGAATGGGCAGAAAAAAATGATGTAAACAGTAAAAAACGCTGTAACAATTATTGTGCAGACAATAAATTTGACTAGAGGAGCAAAAATATTTTGCTGACCATTTCGAGTCGACACCCCACTGGATGCAAATTCATTGACACTTCGGCCTTTGCTGAAGTGGAAAAAGTATAATAAAATCGGTCGGTCGTTTGAGTTAGCGGACCCGGTCCGTTATCTCTTAGATTATGAACTCGATACGCAAGTCTTAGATTGCGGACTGGTTGCGTTATTTTAAATCACAAGAGATTTATTCTGGTAATTTTGGGCTGAATTAATTTATTTCAGTATTTTTTATTTGTTTTAAAATTTTCGAGGAATTATGAACTGTTGTTCGAACCTTTCATTTCAGCCATATGTTGCATGAATGCGAGTGCGGCTATCGTATCCGATATGAAGATTTCAAAAATCTTTAGGTACTGCCTACGTATGCGGCTATATATATATATATATAATTTTAATTAAAAATTAATTTAATATATTAGAATTAAAAAGCAACATATAAGTAAATATATATAACAAAAATTATTATTAGACACAACAGATGAGAGTGGCAAGGTGTCTTGATGGAAAGTGGCTCATCTTGACTATGAATTTTCTCTAGATTTTATTTTCAACTCATTTTTCCAGCGGTACAATAAAAATTATCAGCAAATTTTACAAGTCCTAATTGTCACGTATATATCGAAACATATCAAGATGTATCGAAGATCGAATTATTGGTTAAAGTGAATAAAATAATCGAACACGTCAATTTTGAATATGCTACGTGACAAATATGATAAGGAAAAATTGTGTTTTTGCCACAAAAAAATAAAGAATTTGTGTTTTTGCAATTCAAATTTCTATTCTTTTTAAAATGCCACCTTAAAACACCATTAGTTTGTGTTTTTGCCACTTATATCCTTTTTACAATTTCTAGAGAAAAAAATCACATTTTTATTATAATACCAGAATTGCCCTCGTACCACTGTATTCACAAACTCCACTCGTCAGATCCATCCAACCAAGTCAAACCCTAATCCAATAGAATTGATGAGATGATGAGTTCAATGCTGGCACATATTTAGATTGTTGTGAGAACTAATACAATGTAATTCAATACTATTCTTTATATACTGATGTAAATGTACCGACAATAACTTCATATTCGTAAAAAGATGTTGGAACCAGTGACGTATCTGTAACCTCATATCAGTACTCAATTCAGAATCCAATTCTTAATCAGCTCATCACTAAACACGTCTGATTAATTTCAGAACGGTACCTTAACCAAAAATAGATCTGTGCCCGCGAAATACACAGAACCCAACTCAACTACCCATCAATTACACAAGTACAAAGAATCAACATTTATGCCGATATGTATCAATTCAGATTGAAAGACATGAGCTGTCACGGCGTGGCGATGGAGCTGTTCGAAGAGTGGTTGTAGATCGTTTAACCAAATGTTGACTTTCGCGGTAGGATTTACCGCACTGGTTTCCTCAACTTCCATGAACGAGATTTGGCTAGAAGTCCTCACGGTCTGGCGATGCTTGGCTCCAGGCCACGATGCTTGCCGCAGTGGAGGCGACAGTCTGGCAATGCTTGTCAATGCCAGTGCAGTGGCGATGCTTGGCTATGTCAGTGCAGTGCTGATGGAAATGGAGTTTAGGGTTCAAATGGGGTCTGTCGATGGTTGGCGAGTCGAGTCGATCGTTAGAACCATTCTGCTCAGGAGTATTTTTGGCAAAAACACAAATCAATGATATTTTTAGATGGCATTTTAGAAAGAACAGAAATTTGAAAACACAATTTTTTTTATTTTTGTATGACAAAAACATAATTTCTAAGCATAAAAAACGTATCCTATAAAAGTGCCATTGAAGTATCTGGTAGCGTACTTTTAGCCGGATGCTACAACAATCGATGCTCCAGTACTTGCATGCATGAGCTGTAAACCAATGAAAGCTCCTTCGTTCATTGAAACTATAAAATTAGGTGACTAGTTCTAGAATCGCAACACAAGTAGCGCCGATTTTAAGAGATTCTTGATGAATCGTACTGGTGCAGAGCTAGCTAGAGTATACAGAGCTTTTATATGGGTACAAAAACTAATACCTTCCGTATCTGAACATGTCGCAGCTTTTTTATTCTTTTAACCTAGCAGTACTTCACCTTTTCAAGTTTTTGAATTTTCAAAAGTTTTAGCTTTTTTTTTTTTGTAGAGTAGTCTCTGTCGTGATTGAATTAGATCATAAAAATCATAAATTTTCTTAGCAAAAAGTGCCCTTATACAAAAATGGCAATTTACTGTACTTTCCGGGTAGAAGTTTTTTTAGAAAAAAACTTTGTACCGGACAAAATTCCAATATTGTGCTTAATTCAGTGGCGGAGTTATTCATGGTCAAGTCCGGGTAAGTGTTCGGCTTTATTTAATAACGTACAATTTAGTATATTTTTAGTTATCTTTGTGATTAAAAATTAATTTTTAATGATATTTTAGTGAATTTTAATGAGTTTGTGCTCGAGCTTGATCTCAACCTAAGTGGCCAGACTTCGTTGTGTTCGGACTTAAAAAGTCTCTGGATCTATCCTGACTGCATTGTAGGCATAAATTGGATTATTATATAATAACTGCAATCGAAACTCGGAGGAATTAGAAAATTGTCACTAAAAGTACGTTTCCTAAATAAAATTTTGTCCTTTAATTTTACTAAAAGTAAGATAATGATACTAATTATTATTATTATTTAATTTCTCAGCTGGTTGCAAATGGCATATTCTAGTAAAAACTAACCATGCCAATAACTAAAATTCTTGTAGCGTTAGTGATTAGTGAAACATGCATGCAAGGATGGTTGATTCATTCACAGAGGCTTAAATTGTTAATTTTTGGTATTATAATGCCTCAAAAGCACGTAGACACGATATTACAACTAAATTTTCTAATATTATATTTTTTTGTGAAGAAAATTAAATATCTGGCATTTTTTTTACGTGCTGATTAGGACGTGACAAACTCCCACGTGTTTCTGGCTCAGCATAGATGCAAACCCAGCTAAGATTCAACATAAAAATGAATATAATATGAATTTCTAATTCCGAAAATATGGTTCCATACAGAATTATTAGATCGTTGATTAATGGAAACTAATAATTTTGGAAACAATACAATATGCGTGGAGTCACATGTCACATGGACATAAATGATCAACTCATAATTGATATAAATGATTTGTTAACGACTTTTAGGCACTTCCAAAAGATATTTAATTAGGATTTTGACAGAAGGTAATAACTCAGATTTGTCATTTACACATTTTAAAAATAGTTCAGTTAACTAAGTGGTCCTGTTTACATCAAATAAAAAAATATTCATGTAATATTTATCATTAGATTAAATGGAAAGGGCAAAAAACATAACTAGAAGGCAAATCATTTAACTAGACCAAGTGATATATATCTAACTAAAATAAATTAAAGGATAGTCTTAGTATCTTCCGGAACTAAAAAAATAATCAAGAGAATAGATCACTTTACAGTTTACAGACAAGAAAAAAAGAAAAAAATAGCTTACAAAACTAGTGATCAAAATTTACAACGAACAGTATTGTCTATTTAAAATGTAACCCGTTTTGACCCGGTACACTTACTGCTAAAGATTAGTTGCCGCAAAGAAACGGCCTATTATGATTTGGGCTGTCTCCTGTGGGCCCATGGGCTCTTTTGTTTTTTTTTTCTCTTCAAAACGGAGATAGGTGGCAAGGCGCTGGGTACCACATCAGACATTAGTTTCGCGGGTGTTTGGGTCCCACCTCTCTCTCTCTCTCTCTCTCTCTCTCTCTCATAATTTGTCGTGTGACAGATACCCTACGGGGCCCACACACACAGCCAACGGATTCTTCGAGTTGTTTACAGAACCCACCCCTGGTTTCAACTTTCATCGGCACATATTCCACATGGCACCTTGTAATTTCCCAAATTATGAATCAGACTAGGAAAGTTGATTCCTCGTAGATAATTACTTGGTTTCTGAACTTCCAAAGGAAAGGGAAGGATCTTGTATCGTATTTCCATTATTATAGGAGTTCAATGTGATAATTTCGAATTCGACTTTTTTAAATAATAATATTAATATTTTAAATTTGAGATTGGGAAAAATAAAAATTGAAATTTCAATACATACTTCGGTAGGTGACACATGCGTCTCTAAGCTAAAGATTTCTTTCTCATCGTTTAAAAATAGAAGAATTCTGGAGCCGCAATTGACACTTGTGATTTTAGAGACTAGGCACGTAGTTTACACCTGCGATCCTAAATTCCTTTCTAGTTTTTTTTGCGCAATTGTTCAATACACTAATGTATCCATTTATAATTTTAGCTACAAATGTATCAACATAAAAAAGGCATGAGATCCACAAAAAAAGATGTGTCGTTGGATGCATCCAGCTATAAATGTAGACAAGCATTGTTCACTATCTTAGTATGATAGGTACAAATTACTTAGCTGACATTTTTTTTAATTTCAAATTCTAGGGCCACAACTAAGAATTGTGTCTAGTATCTAGGATCGTAGGAGCCACTTGCGAGTTTAGAATTTTTTTTATTCACAAAAGAGAATCTAAGATTTAAACTTGCATGTGTCGCAGAAGTAAATCTAGAATTTTATTTTTTAATTTTTCAAATATTTAATTTTCTATATTAATAACATTACTTAAAATAATCGGATTTCAAACACTTTGCTTGGAGATATATTGCATTATCTTATATTTTGAAATCCTCAGGGGTCTAATTGTAACTGAAGATTCTTTGATTTGTGTATATATAAACCCTTTCTTCTTCCCAATTGCAACACCTCTCTCTCTCTTTAACCTTGCCTTTCCTCACTTAAAAGAAGAGAAAAGAAGAAGATCAGAAGATCTTTGAAAGAACAAAGCACAAAAACTGAAAAACACACTCTAATGGCGAATACATACATGTCGAACATATTCTACTGCGACACAATAGAGTATGAAAGTGGTCCCCACCACTTCCTCAACTCCTGCTCTCTCTGCAAAAGGCCCCTCACTAAGAACAGCGACATCTTCATGTACAGAGGAGATACGCCATTTTGTAGCGAGGAGTGTCGGCAAGAGCAGATGGAGATCGACAGAGAGAAAGAATTCAGGAGAAATAGGAGAACCTCAGCTGGTAAAAAGGGAAGGAAAGAAGTGAGACAGAGGCAAGAAGAGGAGGTGTATTGAAATTGAGAAGATGATGAAGGTGTTTCTGTAATTTTTGATAGATCCTTCAACCAAAAAGAGAAAAGGTTGTTTTTGTAATTCTACTAGAACTATTTATTATAGATTTTATTATTTTGTCTAAGAGATTCAAATGTTGATTCTGTTCTCTCCAGATTTGTGTACATGTTTCATTTTCAGTTGCTTTTAAGTGCAAGCATCCATGAATTTCTGTTTATTCGCAAACTTTAATTCGAGCGAGAAAGAGTATACACTTTCGAAATAAAACCTGAATTGATAAATGAAAAATATTTGTAACAAGTGAACGATCGCTAGATCCAAAGAATAGCAAAACATGAAAATAAAAGGAAAGTATTGAAACAACTCAATTCCGAAGAAGTGGCGTATTATTAGTTATTAATATTATAAATTTAATTTTTGAATTATTGGTTTGGTTAACCAAGGCGTATATATTTTGTTTGTAAACCAAAATGTCGACACCTTGACTATGTCTCCTATTACGGCTTCACTTGCTCCAGTACTTTTTTATTTTGCACGGATACCAACAGATTCTCTTACGTGGGCAAATTATATTTTTGATTGCAAGTAACAAACAAAAGCGTTGAGATTTGCAGCTACTAGTACTTAAAATATTTGGAGATGTTTGCGCATCGTACCTCATTGTTAGCTGTACTGGAAAAGAAAAAATATGTACTATTATATATTTGCAACTTTTTTGTTTGTTTCTTTCTCCAACGAGTCCTTTGTTGAGATCTTGCAAATAGCAATACCCAGTAAATCTAACAAATAGGTTTCTGAATAAAAATATGAAAATTTAGTAAGAGTGCTTACTAGTTTTTAATTGAAGTTCAATCTCGGATTCAATACTAACTCCAACTGAAGTGAAACAGACACAAAATTGCATACACTAAAAAATGGATGGTGAGAACTGAGAATGCAAGTTCTAAGTTAAGCTGCAACTTATTATTATATAAATTTTAATAAACTGGATATTATTTTCAAAATAATATTCATTTGCACTTAACATATCAAACGTTTTTTAAAGAGTAAATATATGAAGTTCCTTATCTTGCCCCTATTATATATAACAAATGTACCCAGGGGCGGATGCAGCATAGCCCAGGGGGTCACTTGCCCCTTGAAATTTTTTTTAAAATAACTATGTATATTTCAAAATCTGCATAATTTTGTCCTCTCTGAAAAAAATTATAAATTTTGTCCCTCCTGACGAGAATTCTAAATCCGCCCCTGAATGACCCCCAATAATAATAAAATTTTGTGGGTCCTGATGTGTAATGATGGTACTGCTATAAATGATGGTATGTTGGAGGCTTTATCACTATCTTTTTAATATTGAGCACTCCATAAATTTACATTTGAGTAAAATTTCATATATATTTTTAATTTGAAATAAAGAGGTAACTCATTATATCTAATAATATTGTTTACCAAGCCTTAACATAGCGGCAAAGTTGATATTGATGTTATTACTGTCTGAATTTGATTTGAATATCTAAAATCACATTCTCACCTCTATGCTTGATCTCTTAACAAAATTATGTTTAAATGCTGACGAAAAACCAGACATACCACCAATTACACATAAAGTCGAACCAAAAACTCATCGTAATTCTTTTAAAAATATTAAAACGAAAAATTTATAGAAAATGACATAAAATTAAGATGAAAGAGTTCAATTAAAATATCAAGATGATAGTTTAAATAATTTTTAGAATGAGTCAACACACAATTATCTTCAATTCCAAGTATATTTGTGTACTTTTCTTCTGAAAAATAAACATATGTATTTTTGCAAATTTTTCCAGCCAAGGTGTGGCAATTGTCACCCCTATTTGAATGTGGCATTGTTCCTGAGTATGCTATGAATGAAATCTAATCAGAATAATGAAAATTTAACATAAATAATAACAATATAACAAATAATAACATAATACATATAAAACAATGGTTCAATATGAATGACATTCAAATAACCTTGATTTTTAATGCTATGAAGCAAACACTTACAAAAACATATATGAGTGTGTGAAATAAAAATATGTAGATAAATTGATAGAAAATATTAGAACCAAGCATCTTTTTGGAAAAATCACTTGGAACTGGCACAATAATGTATTATGTATGTGATGTTTATTTGGGGTATTATATGTTATTATATGCATGGTTGTAAATCGTCAAAAAAGAGATTTTATTAATTTTAATTCTTCTTTGTGATAATTTGCAAAACAAATTATGTACTAATATTATGTACAAGTTTTTTTATGGTTGTAGGTTGCCAAATTATTGCAATCAGAAACTCAATCAAGTATCAAAGAGATCGAAGAAGATTTGAATTGAATAGAGCCAGAGAAGAGCTTCAAAATGCAGTATCCCACCCGTCACGACGCATAATCAATTTCTTTTCTTGATCTTTGAAGTGGTTAATGTGAACTGGAAGTTCAAAATATTATACATTTGCAAATAATAGCAAATGAGTTGCCATATGTATTTACATATACAAAAAGGGTGACTAATCACATATACCAGCCTTAAATGCACATGCTCGAATTGATATTACCCCATCAAAGGTTACTATACAAGGTAAACGTGGCAAGCTAATCGGTTCAAAATTTAAAAATCCAACGAAAAAGAAAGAACAGAATAATCTAGTTGGTGTAACTCGAGAATAAGTTATCAATAAAATCACAGAAGAGAATAATCATAAAATCCCTGAAGAGATTGAAAGTAGAACCCCAGAAGATTTGATGAAGTTCCAGAAGAAATTCAGGTACCTAAGCATTATGAGATCTCAATGAACTATGTACATACTGGTACATTATGGAGCAAAAAAGAAACATGTGTTTGATGAAATTTTTGCATATGTTATAGCAGTTGATGGGGTAAATGAGGAAGATTGTGTGCCAAAAACTCCCGAAGTGTGTATGCACATAAATGGTTGGCCAGAATGAAAAGATGCTCTCAAGGCTTAATTAGATTCGCTTGAAAAGCGCAATGTTTTTGGACCAATAGTCCTAACCTCCAAAGATGTTAATCATATAGGTTACAAGTGAGTATTTACAATTAAAGAAATGAGAAAAAATGAAATTGTGAGATATAAAGTAAGGCTGGTGGCACAAGATTTACACAAATTTTAGGAGTTGATTATGAAGAAACGTATTCACCTATAGTGAATGCAATAACTCTTAGATTTTTTAATCAATCTCACAATCACTAAAAACCTTCAAATGTGTCTCATGGACGTAGTCATAACCTATTTGTATGGATCACTTGATAACGATATCTATATGAAAGTCCCTGCATGATAAAAATGCCTGAAGCATTTAAATCAACCTCGAGAATTGTATTCAATAAAGTAAAAGATCATTGTACGAACTAAAATTGCCGGGTCGAATCTAGTATAATTGACTTAGTGAATATCTCATAAAAGAAGGATACAAATCTAATGTAATTAGTCCATGTATTTTTATTAAAAGATCGATCTCGAATTTTACAATTATTGCAAACTATGTTGATGATCTAAATATCACTAGGTCTCTTGAAGAGATCGAAAAGACTACAATATAATTAAAGAAAGAATTTGAAATGAAAGATTTTGGTGAAACGAAATTTTTTCTGGCCTGCAGATTGAGCATTTGCATAATTATATTTTTGTCCATCAATTAGACTATATCCAGAAAATGTTGAAACGTTTCAATATATACAAAGCTCATCCTCTAAGTATACCAATTGTTGTTCGATCACTTGATATTTAAAATGATCCTTATGGTCCCCGAAAAAATAATGAAAAAGCTCTTGCTCTAGAAGTACCTACTTTAGTGCAATAGGAGCTTTGATGTATCTTACTAATAATACGATACCTGATATTGCTTTTCTTGTAAATGTGTTAACAAGATATAATTCTGATCCAACACGTCGACATTGGAACAAAATAAAAAAAAACTTATTTCGTTACCTTTGCGGGACACATGACATGAGACTATTCTATCAAAAGGATAGAAAGTCCAAATTAGTTGGATATGCAGAAGCATGATATTTATCAGATCAGCATAAAGCTCGATCATAATCTGGATATCTGTTTACATATGATGGTACTGCAATTTCAAGGCGATTGACAAAACAAACACTGACAACAACATCACCAAATCATGCCGGATTAATTGTTCTATATGATGTTGGCCAAGAATGTGTCTAGTTAAAATCAATGATCCAACACATCTAGGAGGAATGCGGTCTAGAGTCAATTAGAAGAAGCTCGACATTGTTTTATGAAGATAATGCAGTATGCATTGCTCAAAACAAATGAGGATATATTAAAGGTGCAGAATCAAGCACATCTCACCGAAGTTCTTCTCGATAAACGATCTACAGAAGGATGATTTGATAGATGTTTTGTCAAATCAAATCAAGCGACAATTTGGCAGACTTATTCACAAAATTATTTCCAAGAAAAGTTTTGAACAACTTTCACTAAAGATCGGCACCTGTCGCTTAAAAGATATACATTAAAATGAGGAGGAGTATTATACATGTTGCACTCATTTATCCGTCACTAAGTTATGTCTCACTGAGTTTTCTTAGTAAACTTTTTAATGAGGTAGCATAATCGATCCAGAAGCACCAGTTAATTCAAATTGGCCGTGAAGTATCAAGAATTAATATTTGACCTGTAGTATAATATTAATAGTGTATAATATAATGTAAAACGTCTAAGGGGTGTTATGAAATAATATATAATAGACGTTTCACATTTTCGTATTTAATTTCGTATTAACTTTTCTATTTATTATAAACATAATCACTTCTCGTACTTAATTATGTACTAACTCTCGTACTTATTATGGACGTTTTATTTTTCTTCACTAGTCTATAAATAGAGACTTTGTACATTGTTGAGAATAGACACTGAGAAAGAAAAAATAATGAAACGAGATTTAGTCTCTTCTGAATTGTCTTTTAGCTTTATTTTATAACATAGCTTAAATTTGAATAATTTTCTAAAGTTATCTTTTTAACTCGGTCAATTTATGAAATCATATTTATTTTTATATATTTGAGAATTATCCTTATCCTTATTTGACAAAATCATTTTATGTTTATTGCGCAAAATGTGTCTGCTGAATTCTATGTTGATCTAATGAACTCGTACTTGTCGTATCAACTGAATTCTATGCTGAATTCTATGTTGACCTATTTTATACAAGAGCTCATATTAATTTAGATATATTTTTTTTCAAATATTTTTTGTACGACATAAACATGTGTTTTTTTAGAGAGAAAAGGCCGCACCATATAAACTAGGCCGATCATTTTTTTAGAAAAGCAGGCTGGTCGTACTAAAAATTTTCACTAAAAAAGAAAAAAAAAAGTTATAAGAAAATTACGTACAAAATAACCATCTAGTTTATTTGTTTGAATATACAACAAAAAAATAGACTAATTTAGCAATTGAATAGCCATGCTGAAGTATTTCGGTACCGATGAGCTCTGCAGAGATTGATAATTTTTAAATCTGAACAATTTCACCTCCAAATAACAGAAAATACTCCATGCTCACTTTGAAAATAAATAATATCTCTTACTTGAAAATTTCTTTCATTGATTGATAAATCCATCAACAACTTATATTAATGACGACACTAGTGATATAGCATAATTAATATGCTATTAAACACAAGTGGGATGAAATGTTCACCCACCTATTAGAAAACTGTTTTCTCATGTTTTTTCTTTTCTTTATTTCTGGTTTTTAATTAGAAGATATCATTGCTTCGACTCAACAACTTGACCAATTTTTTTTGACGGGTTATATTAGAAACGGCCAAATAATTTTGAGTGCTTATTTAGACATACTAAATCCACGATATTATATATTTTCCAACAAAAGGAAAAAAAGGGAAAAAGAAGAAAAACCTCTTAAAACATAAATATTAATAGCAAGTAGAGTAGAGTTGAAATATTAATTTTATATACACATATCGAATAATATACGATTTTATTTGGATTCATATTCGAAAAATAATAAAAATTATCCGATTTGTATCCGTATCCGAAAATATTCGTATCTATATCCAATTTTTATTTACCGAATAAGAATACAAATTTGGTTATCATCTATTAGTATCCGATCGATTAGCTATTATCTAATAATATCTGAATTTATCTAAGGTATCCCTATTTGATATTCTCCGATTGCATTCGAATTATAACCCAAAAATATCTACTATACATATGTTTTATTGGAATTTGTATGTAGAATATTACAAATTTAATTAATTTTAAGTCTAATTTGTATTTATATATCATATTTTTTATAAGTCATTGATGCATTTGGATAAACATACAACAAATCAAGATTTATGTAATTATCCGAATTATATTACTTTTGTATCCGTAACATTCAGATATTCGTATCCGTATCCGATATCAGATTAATATAAGGTATGTATCTGTATCCTTGACTATCCGAATTTGTATTTGTATCCGAAATTTTTTACCGTATAAGAATACGGTAAAATAATTATCCGTAGAATGAAAGGTTTTTTTTTGGAAAAATAGCTATCCCAAGCTAGAGTGCCGGCTTTCATTAAATTGGAAAGCAACAAAACAAAAAAGAGTCTATATGGCCGGTAATTTGGTACATAAGCTTTTGTACCAATTTCCAGACCATTTATTACAATTTTATCATAAGAAAATGAAAAGTAAATGTACTAAATTTGCCATGTTACTAGCTGCTAACATCTTGATACTTATTTTAACTATCCTAACAAAACTCATGTAATTATAAACTCTTGCAAAACTTTTAGCTATACTCTTTATTCCTTGTTAGACTTCATATGCCCTGCTAATCTAGCAAGTCTTCATCGTCCATTGTTTGAAAATCTTCTTCTGTTGGTTATTAGCAACATCAAGTTCCTGTTGCGATTGCTGTGCCTGCACAGTAAAATTCCTTTGGTAGTCATACTGGATACCTCCTGTTCAGTATATATATATAAATATTTTATTATACTGCTTAAAGTATTTGCAGTTCTTAGTATAATTCCATTTCTTTCGTTCCATTTATTATACTGCTTAAAGTACAAGTTCCCGTAGAATGAAAGGCTTGAGTAATCAAAATCGGATTTGATGATATGCAACATTTCGTACAGTGTATTTAGGTTGGTCGTTTCATACGCTGCATTATTTCGTGCACTACGAGATTCGTACAGTCAGTGACCCGCTACATGCAGATGCTATTAGAAAACAGCAGCAATTGATTTCTGTTAACCATTACTTGCGAAGTGTGACACGTAGGTCTCTCGTGGTATTGGTGGCGTGCATATCAATAACTCCACATGGGACCACATAAACAAATACATGCACTTATCATGAGGCCCCACCTGTCCTAATCATGATAGGCGAGAGAGTGACCTATTTCAGAAAACAACGGATTTCGCCATTTTTATTCCAAGTTTCAACAAAACAAACGGATCAAACAAAACCAGTGCCATTGTGCCAACCAACCCTTTGTTAATAGAAACTTGCCAAAGAATCCCTACATTCCTAATTGGAAGGGCTCTTATGTTTTAATATTTGATAAAGGATTTGAGAAGTAAGAGAAGAAGAAGGGTAAATCAGTAAATGTAAGATTATATATAACGGTCATATATATGCAAGAAGCTTTGAAGTGTCTTTAGGACTTTAAATAACTGTTACAACACAAATTTTTATTCATTTTCTTTATCTTATATTATTAGTCTATAGGGGTCTTGCTTTGAGAAGTGAAGTCCTTCAACATATCAGGGATCATTTTAAAACTAGGATAATGAGATGAGTATTTTCCTGAAATAATTTATTAATGTCATTTGTCTCTATGAATCAAAAAAAAAGAAGATGTCGTCTGTCTCTATTGATTGAAACCATCAAGTTCTATTTTATTTTCTACATCAACTCGCTACTATTATTGCCTTTCAACTACCTACAAGCAAAATGCTCAAAAGCTCAAAAGCTTGAAACAAAGAAAAAGTTCACATATTTTACTCACAATTCACAACTACAAGCATGTCGAACATGTTCAACTGCGGTGTGATCGAGTACGACAGCGGTCCTGGCTGCGTCCTCGACAGCTGCTCTCTTTGTGCAAAGCATCTCTCAAAAAGCAGTGATATATTCATGTAAAGAGACAATGCTTCGTTTTGTAGCGAGGAGTGCTGGCAAGAACAGATAGAAATTGAGTATTGACCAAGAGAAAGAAATTAGAAGAAATTATGCAAATGCATGGAGGAGATTTAAAACGGAGAAAAGAGACATTGTTTACATGTATTCAATTTTCTAAGAGACTATATGTATTGAATTAGTTATAGTCATTAACAATTGCATGTATTCTCTTAATTACTTTACATGTTTCCAATTAATTTGAAGAACATACAATTCCTTATTAACGTATTAACCGTTATACCGCTTTCGATCACATAGGCATGCATTTTATTTGCGACATTTGTAAGTTATTTAAATGTATAATTGTGTACACGCAGTCTAATTTTATATTTGACATTTGGATGCGTCTATATTTTAATCTCTACATTCTAACATTTATTTATAAAAAAACATTTTTTTCCAAAGTATATTTTGAAAAAAACTTGTGTGGACAAGACAGGCTCTATTTCGATCACTCGCGAGAAGATCGCTATTGAAATAGAGAAGTAGAAGATTTATATAGAAAAGTGTTAGTTTCTAAGAGCGTTACTCTTTATTATTTAGTTGATTGATAATGTATTTAAAAAATTATTGTAAGAAAAAGTGTTATGCTATTTTCACTCTTTCATTATTCATATATTTGAGTAGAAGAACGAAATAACACTGTTAGCACTATTCTTTTTGCTGCTATCTCGTGTTTGACAACACACAAAATCAATATAGCAATACTATTCTAATTTTTTTCTATATTTCTTATTTTTTTTATTCATTGACCGTAAGTTTTCAATATTTCTTGTTGCCAAACACACTCTGGATTATTAGAGTTTTAATCAATTGCTTTTACTCCCAGTATAATCTACATACTACATTTAAGATGCATAGCACCTTTACCTCAATGGAGAAATTAATGAAATTCTGACAGACTTAAATACTTAATTAATCACTCAAAGTACGTGAGGCGAGTTAAGATGTCGACACGACAGCTAAATATGCATTTTGTTTATTGGCTAAACCATTGCTGGTAACTTTATTTACTCAACCCAATATATTCCAAAACATTAAAAACACAATTAAGTACATCTATGGACACTTGTGCGTTGTTAAACCTCTTATACGGAACTTTCAGTTGTTACCTTCCATTAATTAACTCGACTACATTATACTAATGCAATTGCTTTAGATTAAAAACACAAGTCTAATAAAGAGACATGTTCGTTACCGGGAAACAATTAAACAAAGCTGCAAGGGAATCTAACGGTGCATGAACCAACACGAGGGAGAGCAGAACAAATGGTAATTACAACATATTTAAAATTCAAAGGGGGCGTTTGTACAGAGTAGAGTTCTCAAAAAATCCGGGCGGGTCTACCCGTCCGTGGATCCGCTCGCGTCCGATCCGTGTCCGTGTTTAGATCTGATCCGACTCGTGGATTTCGGATTCACGGATCTAGCACGGGTCGGTAGAGTTTAAAAAAAACCCGGGCGGGTCTACCCGCCCGTGTCTGACCCTTGCCCGATCCGTACCCGTGCGGCCGTGCCCGGATCCGCTCGGATCCGCGGATCCTGGATCCACGGATCTATCACGGGTCGGGTTGGCCCCAAATCCTTCAAACCCGTCCAAACCCGTGCCCGTGTAGACCCGTGCCCGACCCGTCCCAAGACCCGCCCGTGCCCGACCCGTGGACCCGGCCCGTAGATCCGTGCAAAAATTCAAAAAAATTCAAAAAAATAAAAAAAATCAGAAAAATAAAAAAATCAGAAAAATTCGAAAAATATATATATATATTAAATTAATGTGCAGTTTTAAATTCAAAAAAAATTCAAAAAAATAAAAAAAATTCGGAAAAAATTCAAAAAATTCAAAAATTTGGACGGATCCGACCCGACCCGCCCGGATTTATCACGGGTCGGGTTGGGAGTTTTGGGTTTGGATCCGTGCATACCCACCCCGTCGTACCCGTGGATCCGCCGTACCCGTGGATCCGTGGATCCGTGGATCCGGACGGGTCGGATCCACGGGTACCCGACCCGCCCCGTTTTGAGAACCCTACGGGTCGGGTTGGCCCCAAATCCCCCAATCCGTCTGGACCCGTGCCCGTGCCCGTGTAGACCCGTGCCCGTGCCCGTGTAGACCCGTGCCCGACCCAATGACCCGTGGAACTGTGCAAAAATTCAAAAAAATTCAGAAAAATTCGAAAATATATATATATTAAAATAATGTGCAGTTTTAAATTCAAAAATTCAAAAAAAAATTCAAAAAAATTCGAAAAGTTGGATGGATCCGACCCGATCCGTGCCCGATCCGTCTGAACCCTCCCGGGTTTATCACGGGTCGGGTTGGAGGTTTTGGGTTCGAACCCGTGCATACCCACCCCGCCGTACCCGTGGATCCGGGCGGGTAGGATCCACCGGTACCCGATCCGCCCCGTCATTAAAACACTAGTACAGAGAGCTCACTCCGTGAGCCATATGATCATTCATTTATTTTAGGAGCAGATATATTGATTTTTTCATGGATTTCTTCATCTATTCCAACAGTACATGTTCAATTGAGTTCAGTTTGCATATTGTTTTTGTTATTATGCATATAATTGATCGAATGCTTCAGTGAAAACGAATGTCGTCACACTCACCGACGCGGATCGCTACGCTCATCGATGCCGACTGAACGAGTTCAGTTGCATTTTTTTTAAATTATTCTAATTATTATGTGTTGTTTTAGTTATTGAATATTCAACAAGGTTAAAAGAGTCCATCGCTATTGTATTTCAAAGAAGCCAGAGCAGCATTACGGAAGGCTTTAGACTTCAGAAAATCAGGGATTAAATTTATTATTTATTATATTACATTATTATTATTATTTATATTAATTTATTATTTTAGATTGAATTTAATTTCTAACCTATTCAAATTTATTTGAAATAAAGACTTCTTTGTTGATGTTGTTTTACTTTACCGAATACATGATAGATGTCCAGCGCAACACCATTTTTCATTTCTTCAAAGCAAAAGACTAAAGGGAATAAATTTGAGAATATTATATCTTAGCATTAATGATTTATAAATCTTGAACTAATTTTAAACTTTGCTCCTTATTAATGTTAATGTGCGGGTATTTACCTTTGAGTACATCAGTAATTTGCAAATTAATTTCTACGTGAAAATACTTTCTATCCGACTTGAGAAAGGTTCAGCGTGTTGCAGTAACATGTCAAGCTTAATTCTTGCTACTAATAAAAAGAGATTGAAGTTTTTGACTTCAAATCTCTATTCACCTCTCATATTAATACAGAGCGTGAGATTTTCATTTCTTTCTATCACAACCGTTCAATTTTAGACTTTTAATCTCCTCAGACTTTTAATTCTTTTACCATAATAAGAGCATGTAATATATTCTCGTGAAGACAATATATTCTATAGTATTTATTATTGACATGTATCTTGCTATTTATGATATTGCTATTTAAGATCTTTTGTGTAATTTTTGAAAGCATGTGTCAAATATTTATTACCATGCATTAATATAGCAATAAATCAACATATATTTTTAAAAATAAACATTTGAGAAAGAAACTTGATCAAATTTTATTTTTTTTAAATCTCATTTTAAAATTTATGAATCGAAAATATAAAAAAATGTACATCAACATAATTGATTCATTAGATATTAAAATTGCATATTTTATTATGAAAGACAAAAAAAATATTATAATATTATTTATTTCACCGCATCGTGACATCTTATTAGTTTTACAAAAACGCATGACTTAGATAACTTTTCAAGCTTCACTCTGAAAAAATGGAAGTTTGTATACAAATGTAAACCAAAAACATTCCTATTAGCAGGAAATTACTTCTTTCTCTGTTTCAAATCTCTTCCATGCTTCACGCTCAAAGAAACATATCTCCTTTTACATAACAATTTCTCCTGATCAATCTCTATCTATTCTTGCCGCCACTCTTCGGTACAAAACAGAGCTTGACCTCTGGCTCTGCACATGAATATTCCTCTACTTCGTGAGAGAGGTTTTCACATAGCGAGTAGCAATCAAGGAGGACATGGCGAGGACGGTTGTCGCACTAAAGCCCCAATCAAAATTGTCTTGATCTACCAAGCTCCAGCGGCAACAGGTATTCTATGGATGGAATCACATTCATCCTGCCTCTGTTTCAAATCTCTTATGCTTGGCTTCCTGCCATTCAAGGTTCCCATCTTTTTGTGTTTTCTTCTGAGTTCCTTCTCTTGGTCGGTGTCCATCTGCTCTTGCCGACACTCCTCGCTACAGAAAGGTGTATCGCCTCTGTACATGAAGATGTCTCTGTTCTTAGAGAGGGGTTTTCTGCAGAGAGAACATGAGTCGAGGAAGTGGTGGGTCTCACAGTCATACTCTATGGCGTCGAAGTAGAATAGGCTCGACGTGTATTTGGTCGCCATTAGAGAGTGGTTCTATTTGTTGGAGTTATGTTGATCGAAAGAGAGAGAGAGAGAGAGTGGTAATTGGTAAGGGATAGTAATAAATTTTGAGTTATATATAGATGAAAAAAGGGAATTGGTTTTGTGAAACCATGTCCGGTTTGGTATTCGTTCGGTTTGGTTTTGAGAAAACAATGGGAGGGGGGAAGAAGAATTATATTTGATGCTGATTTCTTGTCGTTTGTTACTTTTCCTACTTGTAATTCTTTTTTTCGGAATATTACTGAGCTTCCATCTGTATGTTCATGGTCCCGAAAATGATGGAAATCAAATTCACACGTAATGCACGTAAACATGATTAGCGATCATTGTTTTGTTTTCCCTTCTTACCAGTTTCAAGAATCAATTGGCTGGGAAATGTCGCTCTCTTGAATGAAATTGAACAAAGAAAAAATAAAACAAAAAAAAGAGTCGCTTTCGTGCGACCGTGAGAAAGAGAGAAAGGGAACCTTGTGAAGTGATTGTTCTTGTGGTCGCATTATCGCATATGCACGTCGAGGTGGGATCCGGTGCTGTGGGAACCAAATCTTGTGCCGTGCGGCATGTGATGCGCCGATCTTTTTTGAGATTTGTGCTTATCAAATTTATAAAATCAGACCTCCTAATCATACCTCAATCGTTCGTTGCTTACATCGCAGTAAATTATGAGTGTTTGATAGTATCGTGTAGCATCAGATACGAATCCGATGCAGCGGGCATGTCGGAAGATTCTCCGTATTTCATATTTAAAAACTTTTTCATCATGAACGGTCATCGATCTTTGAAGAAATATGAGCTGTTGAGAGCGTGCACCACATGTGTCGCGCGACATCAGATGAGCTTCCTATGCACACCACCTGTTCGACCAAGTGTCTATCTCCAACACAGATCTCCTTTGGCTATTATCAAATTTAACTGTGTAATTATCAATTATCAAATTATGTATTTTAAAACAATTAAATTTATAAGTAATAAATAGATATTTTCAACTTACCGATGGATATTTATGATGGCTAAATGGACCCGAAAAGATAGAGAACTGTCAGATGTACTCAATTAAACAGATATGTTCTACAATAGAATTTTTTTGCTACAAGGACACTGTTATGTTAGCTTAAATAGCAGAAAATAAATATTATTTTAGATTTTTCTTTTTCTATTTAGAAAAAATTGGTAATTTGTCACAAGTCTAATTCAAATTTTAATCTAAATTTTTCAGAACTATATTTCAAAATGCGAGATCTCTTTGAGAGAGCATTGATCTTAACCATCAGACAAAGAAGTGCTTTTTAAATATTATTTTAGATAAACATGAGAATAAGGTCTATCAATTTAAATATTCATGAGAAATATCAATCATATTCCGAACCACGTAAATATTAATATTTTTTTATGTTTCAGTGTGTTCTAACCGTTTATTAGATTCAAAAATAGAAATTTTTCTATATATAATTCGATCTATAATCAGTCCGGAACGAAGCCATATAGTTGCAAGAGTGCAAGGGGAGGCAATTGCCACCCCCTGATTCAATCTTTTTTACAAAAATATACTTGTAATAATATGAATTTCTAAGAAAAATTACAAACAATACGTCTAATGCCTATAAAAAAATATTTCTAAAAACTTGACCTACTCTAAAATTTTCCGCATTCTAGCTTCGTCTCTGATAATCACACATTCAGAGCTGTAAAAAATTTCGAACATCCTTGAGAAATTCAACTAGGTATAAGCTTCCAATTTTGTCGACCTTCCAAGTTTTTTTAACATCAATGGAAATGTTCTTTCGAATCGATATTAAATACACTAGAAAGTTTGGATCTAACATATATAGGACTTTCTTTCCCGTTGCTTAGACTCGCTTGCCAAACTAATTGGTATCCTGCAACTTAATTCGTACCCGACCCAATTAAACTAATGATCCGAACCCGTTCAGTATTCAGTATTCACATTCGTAGGAAGAATATGATTGGTTGAAGCCTTGAAGGGTTGTGCTGGATGTGAGAGGGACACACGTGTGTGCTTAGTCAGATCTGACAATGTTCCACTTGTATTATTTACTATTATACCACTTGCTAATCCAGCCGGTCACTAATAATAAAATACCTCATTAATTAACCAAAATCCGTTTGTTTATCATATAATGGCCACTACTGATAACGGCCGTTCATTGATTAACAAATAATCATGCACAAAGCAAGCGGTATAACATTAAAAAAATGCAATCACATGGAAATGAAGGCCAATAATATAATGATAGTAAACTGAGTCGGAATAATTAAGCACAACTTGTATTTATTGATTCGTTGCTGGAATTTTGTATACCACAATGTTATAATGTGCCAATGGGAATATAATTGGAGAACCTTGCTTTGATCTGAGAGAGCAAAATCAACCGTCCAGATTGCATCGCTCTTGAGTTAAATAGCTTGATTGTTTTCAAATTCAACCCATAAATTACAACTCACAATGCAATCTAGACCGTCCAGTCAGATCGAACCTTTTCTTTTTGTCCTTTTCTTCTCCTCTTCTCTTTTTTACTTTTTTGAGTTAAACAAGAAAATTAGAGAAAAGGGTAATAATGGGGCCTTCTTCTTTTCTTTCCAATTTCTTCTTCCCTTATTCATGGTGGGGCCATTTTTTTTCCGGTTTAGTTTTTCGACCGCAGTTTATTTTTAGTAGATCAGATGCAGTGCTTGTTGAAGAATATGATTGTAGTTCTTAATCTAATAATCATGGCGTGACGAGTCATAAACTTTTCCTAACCACACCTGAGTCCCTTTTATTGCTCAATATTGTGTGACTTGTGTCCCTTTGATAATGGTAACATCACATTTAGTTACTTCGTTTTGGTCATAGGAAATCATCATTGAAAATGAGCATTTCGTCGAACAAGTGGCGTGTGTATGGGGCCACAGAACACTAACTTCCTATCATCATGTGGTCCCCTTTTTTCTCTCTCATAGTAGACACGACAACGACATTTTTTCTTTTGTTTTGTTTTTCTTATGTTGAATCAAAAGAGAGCGACATTATCCCAGCCAATAGAATCCCGCAACTGGTAATCAAGAAAAATAAGAAAAATATTTTATTCTTAGGAAATTTCAAAATTATCTATTTTCTCTTCTAAAATAGAATATTACGTATTTTTCATAACTTCAAAAACTCATGAATTTATGTATTTATTATTTTGGAAAAAAACTTGGGTGCTCCACTAGCTGGGTACACATGCGTAATCCGGCTACTTTTCCATAGAAAACTGATCAAATATAAGATCGACATTTATCATAAAATAAACTACATTTTTAATGCTTTTAGTGAAAGATAAAACATATATTTTACACATATAAAAATGAGTTTTAATATAAAAACTATAAAATGAGTAAATTTGTGATTTTTGAAGTATCCAAGAAGAAATACGTAATACTGAAACTTAAGACGCAAAATACGTAATTTTAAAGTTTTTGAAGAATATATATGAAATTTCACCAAAAAATAAAACCATTATTAATTATTGGAGAAATTGTGTTTTGCCACAAAAAAACAGAGAAATTATGTTTTCGTCAATCGAAATTTTCTTCTCTAAAATGCCACCCTAAAATATAATTAATTTGTGAAAATATCACTCTTTCTTTCTTTACAAAATTTTTTAGAAAATAAAAATCCGATTTTTATCTTAATGACAAAACTACCTTCACCATTACTGATTGCAGGTAAATAGATGAGAAATGCCTTTATAACTAATGGTGACTATCTTAATACTTTTCTCACTATGAATTATTGTTCTTCCATATTTTTCATGCGCTAATCATTTTTTTTTTGACTAAAAAGTGGGGGTAATCCCACCTGTTTCATTGAAACAGAAACCCTAGGTACATCATCTAAATCCTAGTAGAACTAATTCAGTTTATCAATCAATCCCTACCAAAATGCAGTATTATCTCCCATCAGCTACCCAAAAACAATATAACAGACTTATCATGACAAAACATAGTATCATCTCCCATCTACTATTAAAACAAACATAACAATATAACAACTAACAAAGTTTTCTTTCCAAGCAACACAAAAAGGAACTCTTCTGAATCATCTATGAAAAGACAATAGATCAGGACATCGGCCTCTTCCAAACAAAAGTTCTTGCACATTTAAATTCACCTGCACCTCCTCCATCTGCTCCGTCTCTGTCAGGCTTCCTGTTCCTCGAATAGGTCTTGACAAATTCTGAACATCCCGCGGCATAATGAGATTGATCTTCAAATAAGATTGATCATTATTATTCTTACACCAATATTCTAATATTCTAATGATATTACTCGCTATATGCCTAACAGTTTTGGGTTTTTTATCTGTAAAACACAACTTATTCCTTTCTAGCCATACATTCCACAGAACTGCTCCTCTAATTAATTCTACCAGCTTATCATCCTTAAGAGGTATTTTTGGCATTTATTTTCCATAAATCATCTAGGCATTCACCATTAAACACAAAATTATTGTGATTGCTAATCCATTCTCATATTTGTTTTATAAATGTACACGAGACAAAAAGATGATCAATACTCTCTTCTTCAGAACAAAAACACATTGATTATTGCCATTCCAACCTCTTTTAGCTAGATTTTTTGTAAATATTCTTTTCTTTCTAACTAACCACATAAACACCTTAATTTTTGTAGGGAGTTTGGACTTCCATATTATATCATAATTGTTATTTTTATATCCTCCAAATTCTAACCATCTGTACATGTCTTGTATCGAGAATTTACCATTTGAAGTCCATCTCCAAATTATAGAATCCTTAACTAATGGAACAATTTTCACATATGTTATAATTGCTTCTAATTTGAGTCATTCATTCCTAAGCATACCTACTAATTGACTACTGAATCTAAGATTAATTTTTCCCTCAGAGAAAACTTTATTAACACTAACATCGGGATCAGTACAAACCAAAAACAGATTAGGAAATAAGAGGGAGAACGATAACTCCCCTTTCAATCTATCCTGCCAAAAATTTAAATGTAATCCATTCCCTAGCTTCTTATTAACACTAATAGACATCTCATATTGTAATAGTTAATACTTCTCCAGAATGGAGAAAATAGATTGATGTTATGCTTATTTCTATACTTATTCATCAAAATACCTTTCCATAACCCATCTTTAGATGGATCATTATATCTGAACCACCATTTGGCTAATAGAGTTTTATTCATTAAGTCAAAGTCTAGCACACCCAAACCACCTTGATCTTTACTCTTACATACAGTCTTCCATGCTACCAATACCATTTTTTCCTAGTGGTATTACCACCAAACCAAAAGAATTTCCTTCTAATCATATATATTCTGTTTCTCACATTGACTGGTAACCAATATAAAGAGAGCCAATACAGTGGTATAGCAGTAATTACTGAATTAAGCAAGGTTAATCTTCCCCCCAAGGATAGAAATCTACCCAACAGTTAAGTTTGTTTTCAATTTTATTAATCATAGTATCCCAGTCAGCTTTATCAGATTTTTCCAATGAAGAGGAACCCCTAAATATTTGATAGGTAAAGATACAATATTACATCCTAGATTTTCGCTAAAGATTTGCCTAAATTATCATTAATATTCAAAGGAACCATTTCATATTTTTCAAAGTTAATTTTTAAACCTGATAAGTTTTCAAAACTTGTCAATAACCATTTCAAAATGCTAATTTCTTTAATATCAGCTTTTAAAAATAATAGGGTATCATTAGCAAAATGAAGATTTAATATATTATCTATCTGCTCAAACTCACCTAAACTCTCTAAATAACCAGCATTTCTAGCTTTAGATGAAATAATATTTAGAGCATCAGCAACAAGATCAAATAAAAAGGAAAATATAGGATCACCATGTCTTACTCCTCTCTTACAATAAAAATATTCTCCTAAATTCCCATTAAAATCAATACAAGTTTTGCTTTCTTGAAATATTAATCTAATCCAATCAATCCATTTTTGATTGAATGCTACTTAATACTTCTAATAAAAAATCTCAGTTAACTCTATCAAAAGCTTTTTCAAAATCTATTTTAAAAAGAATCCCTTTAGTTTTTCTAATTCTAATTTTGTGCAGAATCTCATGAGCAATTACTACATTATCTAAAATAAATCTATCCTTGATGGAAGTTGTTTGAGTTTGATCTATAAGATCATTCATAAGAGGAGCTAACCTAGATGCTAATAATTTTGTTATTATTTTAAAACTGCAATTTATCAGACTAATTGGTCTATAGTTTTTGATTAATACAACATTGTTTTTTTAGGAATCGCTAATCATTTTGCACATCAAATTCTGGCTGGAGTATTTCTGGTGGTGGTAGTTTGTACATTTCTGTTAGTATAAATGCTGAAGTAATGCTAAATTGAACATATTTTCAATATGAATAACAAATGTGTGATAAAATTATGGATGCAGCACAAAATTTTGGTTTGCCCCTTGTTCCCTCATTCACAGTGGTCATACATCCGAGTACTTCCAGAAAGACATAAACTTTGCCGTTAGGGGTGCATGTGCTAAAAGATATAGAATTTAAGCGAATCTCAGGAAAAACCAACACAATCGGAGACAACTCTATGTGTACTCAGCTTCAATCTTTCAAGCAACTCATGCCGTCGATGCCGACAATTGTTGGAGGCATTAATAATCCTTATAAAAATAGCTTTCTGTGATGTCAAATTTAATTATATGTGATTGTTGTTGGATTAAACTCATTTTTTATTTGACAATTTGCAAAACAAATCAGTACTAACCTTGCACAATTCAGGTTTGTTGAGATGCAGGTTAACACATGTACAATATTGTGCTGCAAATGCTCAAATATTCTTAACACAAGTCAAGCCATACTCAGAGACATGAAGAGCAAGTTTAGAAGGCATTCACAGAGCCATGCGTTATGGTAAAGTTTCCCAAACTCGTCACAACGGGTGTACAACCCGTCACAACGGATTAAGAGGAAAAGAGCTGAGCAGAGAACAATTTCTAGAGCCATGCGTTGTTGTAACGCATCTCAGAGGCGTCACAACGCCTTCCCCACCTGATATAACGGAATCCCAACCCGTTATAACAGTTTTCTGCTCAAGATGGCCCAGAAGTCAGTGGAAGAAGCACATAAGGGCATTTCTGGAAATGTGACATCACGTTATACCGGATTTTGTAACGCGTCACATAATTCTGTAACGCATGAGGCCATTTTCAAGACTCCAAGACTCCAAGCCTATATACACATTGGGGATACGAAGCTGGAAGAAAGCTAAAACCCCCCACAGGCTTTCAAGCATTAAATTAAGTAACAGAAAGAGCATTAGAGCCTTCTCATATAGCTGGCTAACCTGAGAGATTTATGATAGCTACTATTGTCTAATTGTAAATCTGAGAACGCTTCTTTTCGTGCTAGTTTCTAGTCTTTGGTGTACTATATTTGTGTTGTCAAGTAGTGCATATGTGTCATTGATTGTGTAGTCAATCGGACCTTTTATCTTGTCGAGTGACGCCCCTTGCATAGGTTTAGAAACCTAAGATTTGTTTTCTTATTGAAAAGAAACCAAAGATAAGTTCTGCAATTGTAAAGAACACTTATTGCTTAGTGGAAACGGTACCGGATAGAAGTTTTGATTTCGAGAGTTCCGTAGATGTAGGCCTAGTTTGTTTGTAGGCTGAACCACGTTATATCGCGTGTTCTTGTGTTCTATTGATTGCTCTTGCTCTTTACTCTCTCTCTCTTTACTATTCTTGCACTAGGTTATTTTTGAATTGATCTTAGAACTTGTTTGCTGAAATTTTAGCTAAGTGATTAAGGTCTAAAAACTTGAACTATAATTGTCGTTAAAACGCTTCCATTCTAGTAGTTGAACTAGTCTTTTAACCAAGTCTTAATTCTAACAATTGTATCTGCATTTATATATATTAGAGGTACGCTCGCGGGGTGCGCGGAAAAATTAAATTTTAAACTTTCGTATTACAATAACAAAATTATAATAAATCGTTTAAATAATAAAAAAACAAAAAAATCAACAGCAAAAAAATTGCACGCTACAGCAAAATTTTTATTTATAACTACTGTAGCAATTATGTTAAACATTTATATGTGTAGGATATGTGGTATTTGAATAGTGAATGACATTTCAATTGTTTGTAATGTACAAAATATTCATTTCTCAACAGATCTCATCCATGATGAACAACTCCCTAGTTTTTGTTGGAGAGATAAGAGGAAAGACATATTTTTAGCTTATTTCTCATAGTTTAGCACATTTTTATTAACTGTTTATCACTGATAGTGAGAAAGACATTTCTCATCAGTTCACTAGTAAGCAGTAATAGTGAGGGTAGTTTTGTCATTAAGATACAAATCATATTTTTCATTTTTTTCAGAAATTAGAAAAAGGAAGGGTGATATTTTCACAAATTAATGGTATTTTAGAGTGATATTTTAGTGAAAAGAGAATTTTCGGTGATAAAAACACAATTTTCATGTTCTTTTTTGTGGCAAAAGCACAATTTCCCCTTAACTATTAGGGATGGACTAACAGTCCTTGAGTGTTTGTCTCTTACTTTCGACCATCTAAGTAACTTTCTAAAAAGAGAAAGTGAAACAGTCAAATGCGGATAAAAACGAAAAGTCAAACAATCAAACACGTACAAAAATGAAAAGTTGGACCGCGCGCATTCTTTTGAATGTTTCTGCCCTACTACTATTCTAAATGTTTTACACTGAATGCATGGAGTGCATACTAAAAGGGTGTTTAGACTAGCTGTTACAAGTCTGTTTTGCACAAAATGCATGGGGTACAGACTAAATACAACATGTGTTCAGACTAAATAAAACAGGTGTTCAGACTAGCTGTTTCAATTTTGTTTTGCACAAATGCATTGGATGCAGACTAAACAAATCAGGTGTTCAAACTAAATAAAACAGGTGTTCGAACTAGTTGAAAGAGGTGTTAATACTAGATGTTTCAAAACCGTTTTGCACATAATGCATGTAATTCAGACTAATTAAAACAAGTGATTGAACTAAATATAGCAGGTGTTTATACTAATTGTTTCAAATATGTTTTTGCATTGTCTTAAGTATTTTCTTTTTGAAAAAAAATTGAGTAAAAAAGGTATAGAATATAAACGTATTCTGTAGCGAGGAGAGGGCGGGGACGAAAGAGTAAATATAGCATGTGTTTATACTAATTCCGACACTCCTTTTGCATTGTCTTCAGAATCGTTTTCGGTGTCAAAATAATATCGTTACGGGCTTAATCTCTATTAGAAAGAGGGCGGGGACGAAAGAGTGAATATTTAAAAAATTTCTCTAATATTTATTATTTAATTGAATTGACTATAATATATGAACTAGTAAACGTATGGGGTGCAATAAGTATTTCTGTACATTACGTGCGAATATAATTTCCATCATTATTGGGACTACAATACTACATAAATACAAATGGAAGTTTGAATATACAACAAAGAAATAAATGTTGCACGAAAAAAGAATAATAAACGACAAGATGTTAGCATCATGTATAATTTTTTTTATAAGCAGAGATTCTCTCCCATTGTTTCCTCAAAAACCAAACAAAACTTTTTATAAACCAGCTAAACTACCAACAAACCAGACCCTGGTTTCACAAACCCAACCTCCATTTTTCCTCTATATAACGAACTTCATTCAATTCTCTCCCCTACCCCTCTCTCTCTCTCTTTTGAAACTAACTACCCCTCTCTCTCTCTCTCAACAAACCTCCAACAGAACAGTCACAAAAACTTGAACAAAGCAAACAAAAGCCCTCTAATGGCAACCACATACATGTCTACGAAGACGAGCATGTTCTACTGCGACACAGTAGAGCATGACTATGGGACCCACTACTTGCTCGATTCGTGTTCTCTCTGCAAGAAACCTCTCTCTAAGAACAGAGACATCTTCATGTACAGAGGCGATACGCCATTCTGTAGCGAGGAGTGTCGGCAAGAGCAGATCGAAATCGACCAAGAGAAGGAATCCAGAAGAAAACACAAAAAGATGGGATCTTCGAATGGCAGGAAGGCAAGCATAAGAGATTTGAAACAGAGACAAGACGAGTGTGATTCCAGCCAAAGAATACCTGTCGCCGCTGGAGCTTGGTAGTATCGACACAGTTTTGATTTGGGATTCAGACTTTAGTGCGACAGCTGTCCTCGACTGCTTCTCTCTTTGCGGAAAACCTCTTTCACAGAGCAGAGACAATCATGTATAGAGGCGATGCTCTGTTTTGTAGTGAAGTACCGGGAAGAACAGATAGAGATTGAACAGAAAAACGAAGTAAGAAGAAGTTATTATGCGAAAAGGAGATTTGTTTATTTGAGCGTGAAGCATGGAAATTTGTTGTTACATTTTGTATACTATTTTTTTCTGAGTGAAGGCGAAAAGTTATTTAACCATGCGTTTTCGCAAAATTAAGCTTGCAATGTTATACTGGCTGCAATTTATCTCAAGTTCTCAACTCGGATAGAACTTTTTTTTTTCTTTCCGATAGAAATTAATTTACAAATTACTGATGTATTCAAGGTGTAAACACCTGCGCATAACATCAATCAGGAGCAAGTTTTTAAATTAATTCTAGATTTTAGAGCTCATAAGTGCGATGTGATAATAACCTCAAATTTATCCTCTCTAAGCCTTTGTTTTGAAGAAATAAATAAGGATAGTGTTGTGCAGGAGGCATCAATGATACATTCAAAGTAAAACAAATACAATTACCAGAAGAACATGAGCTAATTACGTATTTCCCGATATTCCTTTTTTCAGATATAATTGATATGGCTTCTCCTTCGCGTACATAATACTTCTCGATCGGAAGAAGGCAGATCGTATGACAAATACAAAACTTTTCGAGAAGTCCTCCAATAATCTTCTCAAGCCTCCAATGCATCTGCATACATCATTGCGGATTGCGGGTTTGAGAGACAAATGATACGTCATTTCATCAATAGCCCAATAACATAGCCCATTGACAGTCTAACAAGGACAAAGGTCAAAGGGGGATTGGCGAGGTGCGCAACTTTCTGAATGACTAAGCGTAGTCTACTCTACTCGGACGAATAAGGTGAATTTACCGAATAACTTCTCCAAAGGCATAAGAGATATTACGTTCAAATAACTGAGCAACTTCACGAACTCTTCTGAACTCGGGAACAGGTACGAACGATTATTACCCGATCTTCTTAACATCAAAAGAACGCAGTTATCTCATACTTCCAACACACGATCTCGTAACCACCTACATCTTTTCTGAAGACGGTTTACACATTCTACACTATAAATACTCCTCCCAAAACACTAAAGAGGGACACAAAAAAACAATCTAGTAAGAAATGCTGCCAAAAAACCAAACTCACCTACTCAAACTCGAGAGAAGGCCTGATTCACCATTAGACTGGATCTCCAAGCACTCACACCTCCGAACTTATGGACTATCCATCAGATATGACATATCAGCGATCGTAGGGATATTCCCTAACTCTAGACTAGGTTTATTAATGACAAATCAAAGCAAACTCGATGTACCAGGAGAAGGCGATAGTTGTAGTCTTAAGAGGCCAAGGGATCTCCACATCGAGATCCCTGACGGACATGTGCAGAAAATGTGATATGGACCTCCTACGCTGACAGAATTATCGAGCCGGAACCAGCCGGAGACTATTCTCGAACCGAAAACCACCCTTCAACCTAGGAGGTCACCAATTCAACTCAGCAGTTTCCCGCACCAACTACTCAACTGTCGATTTGGGCTCCCGCACTTCATTAGGGTAGCACCCAAGGCACCCGCTGCATCAACGAATTCGGGATGATACTACTAGTGTCCCTACCCACAGGTACACACATCAGGAACTCCGTGAGACCCCTATGGATCCCTGCGGGCAATGTGGAGGGTATAATTGAAACGAATACTACACCCCTCAGTATGGGCAATACTCGGGGTGGTATCCCTAGACACATCAGCAATGGAGCGGCTACCCGCAGTCCTTAACTCAGCCCCAGCTGCACTACCTAAACTCGAGAGCAACTCAACGTATCTCCCGAATGAACCCGACAAACATGCAACCGCCCCGAAACTTGGCAAGGGAGTTCGAAGGAACCCTTCGTCCTGAAAGTTTACCCGAGAATCAGCGACAAGGCCCCACAACAATAGAGGCGCGTCCTGGCAAGGTCACGACTCCTGAAGGAAGGAACACAGTGCAACCAACATCTGAGGAGGAACATCTTAGGAACGAAGAATTGAACCCGTCGTTGAAACCTCCACAAGACGAACATGTCATTGATATGCATAATAAACTAATGTCCCAAGAGAGACTTGAGCACATTGACAACGACAGAGGCCGCCAATGGCCTCTAAATTTTAGTTCAGGATCATTGTCCCAGGCGATCTACAACTTCTCGATAAAGGACTTTAAAGTACTTACCAACTTGGGTATATGCATTGGCGACGAGAATGAAAGGAAGGATTCTGAAGCCTTCGTCTACAATGTGAACGAGAAGCTAGTGATTCTGGAGGCAATCGATGAAGTCAAATGCTGAGTTTTCGTCACATACCTATCGGGATATACCTTCGACTGGTACTCTGGCTTGCCGAAAGGATTCATAAGAAGATTCAAGGAGTTTGCAAGGAGATTCGAAGTGAAGTTTTCCAACGTCAGGCCTATGGCCCCAACTTGTGATTCCTTATTGAGAATACAAAAAAAAAACTAGGAGGAATCCACAAGAAAGTTCGTCAACCGATTCGTATCTACGACCATATCGGTGAAGAACTACAACGAGGAAGTGGCAATCATCGTTGTCCGCAAGGGGCTCACCAACACGGGAGGACCAGGACCTCCCAGGTTCGACTCGCACAAGAAAACTTCTCGACACTCCAAGCATTTGTGGAATTCGTCGAGGGGTATATCAGGGGAGAGGAGGATGCGGCTAAAACCAAACTGACTACAAAGTCGTATTCCCCGAAAAAAGAATAAAAGCAAGAATTACGATCTCCCCGAAGAGAGGGTCGCAAGAGCTACAATCCGAATTACCCCACTTACGCCAAGTGGGACAAACCCCAAAGAGATTTATTTTTCATTGCAAATGAGAAGTTTGAACTCCCACCACATCTTCGACATCCATTATTCGAGGTGATGGGTGCAGACAAGTATTACGAGTACCACAGGCAACTAGGGCATTCCACGGATGATTGTCTTCACTTTAGAGACGTATTAGAGACGTTGGCACAAAAAGGAGAGTTGCAAAGATAAATTAATAATAAATTCTTCAAGGAGCATGTGCGAACATACAACGATGCTAACCGACCAAAGTACTCGATTCCAGGAAGATAAGGGATATCAACAGTCCGAGAGATGACCATCCGAAAGATCGCATGCCACCAACATCCACCATCAACATCATCTATCGAGGCATTTTTTCGGGTAGAGATACAAGGAAGGACAACGTGATTCACTTAACAAATTCATTACAACTAGTGGAAATCGAGAAGCCCACCAAGCGACCTCGACAAGCTGAATTATCATTTTAGAAGATGATCACAATGGGACACCCTCATGACGATGCCATTGTTTTGGAATTAAAGATCAGGGCCTTCATTGTCCATCGAATCTTGGTGCATATGAAAAGTTCCACATATATCCTATATTGGCACACGCTTGAGAACATGTCCAAGGACCTCAAAGAGCTTTGAATGGTCAACACTCCATTGTCGAATTCACCGACGATTCAATCCACCCGAAGGTGTGATTATCTTACCCGTGAGGATGAGATCTTACCCAAAGGCAGTGTCAGCAAAGATCGACTTCCTGGTGGTCAAAAACACCTCAGTTTACAACACGATATTAGGAAGTGGTTCCTTGAACATATTCGGTGCACATGTGTCTACTTCTCACTTGACCGTGAAGTTCCCGAACCCTGCAGAAATCGACGTTGAGAAGGGCATCCAAAGTGAAGCCAGAGAATTGTATGTAGCTGCACTAAGGGACAAATACATTAGATCGATCAACCAACCGCATATCAATTTGAGCATGACGCACCAATCAAGTTGTCGAATGACTCAGGGAGCATCATTGACACACAACCCGAAGAAGGGTTGCACGCAACTATCGAAGAAGTCGAGTACATTGAGATAGCCAAAGGTAGGACTATCAAAGTGGATAAGGCACTAACAGGACCACTTCGCGAATCTCTCATTAATTTCTTGAAGATAAATATTTTTGGACAGCCGAGGAGATGCCCGGCATAGACGGAAATGTATTCGTGCACATATTGTACAACCGAAGGGATTACAAGCTGGTTCGACAGAAAAACAAAATATTGGAGCCGAACGACAAAAACCAGTCAAGACTGAAGTCAAAACTCCTAAGAGTAAGCTTTATTCGGGAGGTAACGTGTCCGAACTGACTAGCCAATCCCGTATTAGTGAAGTAGGCAAACGACGTCTGACACATGTGCATTGATTTCATGGACATAAACAAAGCATCGACAAGAAGAGAATAGAAGCTATCATAATGCTCTCTAGGTTAGGTAGCTGAAGGAGACTTGAATTAGGCTCTTTGTTGTACTCAATTTGATGCTTATAAGCTTATGGGGAGTATTTTGATACCTTGCTGGTTCGTTTCTGCATCATTTATATATGCTGGGTACTTCTTGAGATCTTGGTACCTTCAAATAACTCTCTGGCGTTACACATACTCCATAACACATTGGAAAAGGCGTTATAACGCCTTGAGCAGTTTCCAGAAATGCCATCTTCTCTTGTGTAGCTATCCCGTGGGTCAATCTCTGCAGGAACTCGTTATAACGCTTGGGGAACCCGTTATAATGGGTTGGGAGGCATTATGACACCTTGGCCAAGTGTTACTGTAACGCTGCGCTCGGGAACTTCTAGCTGTTGCTGCCTCTCTCTCCTCCTGACCCATTGTGACAGGTTCTGGAACGTTATGATAACGTTGTGCTCTGTTTTGCACTGTGAAGCCTTCCCTTGATGACTTGAGCATGTCTTGAATTGTCTTGGGCATGTTTGAGCAATGTTTGGCATCAGTATGTACCTATTTTAACCTGCATCTTTACCAAAACTCATGTGCAAGGTTAGTACTTAATTGTTTTGCAAATTGTCAAACAAGAGATAAGTTTAATCCAACAGGACTAACACTGGCAAAACATGCAGTCGATCAGCAAGTCCACCTCTTTAGCGATTCTCAACTTGTCGTAAGACAAATCAAAGACGATGCGAGAGTAAATGAGGGAAAGCTACTCGCATACAAGAAGATGTTGCTCTCTCTTACAAATCTCATTAGGCCTGATTATATATATATAATGTTCTTCTTCAAAATAGAAATATCTGGTAATATTATTGATACGTCCTATCTGGTGGATAGTCCGTAAGTTTGAATGTGTGAATGCTTGGAGATCCGACCTAATGGCGAATCAGCCCTTCTCTCGAGTTTGAGTAGGTTGAGTTTGAATTTTGGCAGTGTTTCTACCTAGATTGTTTTTTTCTGTCTCCCTCTCTACTATTTTGTGAGGGATATTGTAGTGTAGAATGTCTAAACCGTCTTCAAAAGAGACATAGGTGGTTACAAGATCGTGTGTTGAAAGTATGAGATAACCGTGTTCCTTTGTTGTTAAGGGAATCGTGTAATAACCGTTCGTAACTGTTTTTCGAGGTCAAAAGAGTTTGTGGAGTTCCTCAGTTATTCCGATTATTCCTTATGCCTTCTGGGAAACTATTCGGAAAGTACATCTTATTCGTTCGAGTAGACTATGCTTAGCCATTCGAGAAGGTTTGTAGCCCGTCAATCCTCCTTTGTGCTCGTTAGGCTGCCAATAGATCATGGAACTGAATCATTAGTAGAACGACGTATCAGTATCATTGTAACTCTTCACCTTTTCTTAAATTAAGTAACTAAGTTGTGTATTTTTTCACAAGAAAATGTGATCATTATGTAAACATGAATTACATGATTATTTAGTATTTTGGTAAAAATTATAATTTTTTCAACATTAATCAAATTAAATTTGGCTTACTTGATTCGTGACAATATATAAAGCGTTGAAGTTATTTTTTATTTATGTAAATACTGATAACTTCAAAATACAAAGTTAGTGAAAGAGATACCAACGACAAGAGTAAATACATCAGTTAATGTGTTATGGGAGTAGAATGAACATTTAAGTGTGAATGGGAATAATAAATTATTTTTTTGTCATCATTCATATTTCATAGTGTTGTTTTTTTTATTAGAATCTGTAATAAAAAGGCAAAAATTTAGATACTCCAAAGATAGTTATATCTGAGTCGTTCAATTCATTGAAATCGGTGAAAAATAATTTATTTTAACTTTTGTTGTATTTTAAAAGAAATCATTTTCATCAATCTCAGTGAAATGAACGATCCAAATGAACTAGAGTATTCAATGTACCTATTTTTTGAAATACCCAAATTTTTGCCATAAAATAATATCATATATGTTAAAGCTAAAGAATATATAGAATGAACGGAGTTATTAGTTTATTTTGATGCAATTTTATATATGAATTTTTTTTTTCGGACAAAAAATCAAATTATAATTTTCATAGGAAGAAATACCTAATTTGAACTTTTTAAAGAACACGTCAATCGTCAATCCATTAGAACATTTTTAGCCCGTACCCGATTCAAAGTTATGATCCGAACTCATTCACTGGTCACATGGGCAGAAGAATTTGATTGGTTGAAGGGCTGCTGTATTTGAGAGCGACACACGTGTGTGCTGAGTCAGATCTGACAACCCCCTTGTATTATATTATACCCCTTGCAAATCCAGCTGCTCACTAATAAAATATCTAATTAATTAACTCAAACATCTTTGATTATCATATAATTGCAACTACTGATATAGAGGTCGTTCATTGGAAGGAATAATTAAGCACAACTTGTGTTGATTCGGTGCTGGAATTTTGTATAACACAAATTAATTATGTGCCAATGGGAATATATATAATTGTAGAGACTTGCTTTGATCTGGCACAACAAAATTGAACAGTCCAGATTGCACCACTGTCGAGTTAAATAGCTTGATTGGTAACTGGTAAGCAAGTTCTAAGTTCTAACTCGACCCATAAATTACAACTCAAATCCAATACAATCCAGACCGTCCAATAAGATCACACCTTTTCTTTTGTCTTTTTCTTCTCCTCTTCTCCTTTTTTTCTTTTTGGTTGGACCCCATTTTATTTTAGTAGACTAGATGCAGTGCTCGTAAAAGAATATGATTACAATTCTTAATCATGTAATCAATGGGGTAGCGAGTTGTATATTTTCCTAGCCACTTTCCGGAATGCTTTTATAGTTTTATTGCTCAATAGTATACTGTGAGGGTGCATATGACATAGTTAGCATCACAGTTAGTTCCATACTTTGTTGCCATAGGAAATCCTCAATGAAATTAGGCATTTAGTCCAACAAGTGGCGTGCACGTGGGGACCACAGGGTACTAACTTCATTAGGTGCTTTTTCTTTCTCTCTCATAGTAGGCACGACAGCGACCTTTTTTGTTTTGATTTTTGGCGAAATTTGACGAATATCCTTTAAAAAAATCAAAATTACGTATTTTTTTTCATTCAATTTGAATATTACATATTTCTTGTTCAAAACTTCAAAAACTCACAAAGTCTTCTATTTTATTGTTTTATATTAAAACTCATTTTAAATGTGTAAATATTCATTTTATCCTTCACTAAAAATATTAACAAATATAATTTGTTTAATGAAAAATATTTGTCTTATATTTGATCTGTTTTTGATGACGAATTAGTAATTTTGTACTTCTGACGTATATGGATGACGCTTAGATGTGTTGTTGTGTATGTATCAAAAGTAGATCAACAAAAAGTTTTCTCTCGAAAATTGATCAAATATTAAACCTTTATTTTTATTAAACAAGAAATATTTTTTTATACTTTTAATTAAGGGTAAAATAAGTATTTAAATGTCATCGAGTATATGTCAATAGTATAGTGTGAGTAATTTATCCTCCGAACTGATTAAATATAAGACCGACATTTATCATTAAACAAGCAACATCTTTTAATATTTTTAACAAAGGATAAAATGAGTATTTTATATATATAAAATGAGTTTTAATATAAAAATTAATAAAAATACATAATTTCGGGTTAGAAAAGACAAGGTGTTAGCATCAAGTGTAAATGTGTAATTCGTCTCTTATATTGGCTTAAATGGGTTCCAGAATTAAAAGCAGAGATTCCCATTGTTTCCTCAAAAATTAGAGGTGGCAAATCGGACGGGTCGGGCGGGTTCGGGTTCGGGTCGGGCGGGTCAGGTCAAATTGACTTCAAAAGATTATCGGGTCACGGGTCTGATCAGGTCGGGTCAGGTCTCGGGTCATCATGCGTTGATATTTGTCGGGTTTCGGGTCTTTCGGGTTCGAGTCGGGTCGGGTTTCAATTATCTAGTTTCGGATATTTTTCGGGTTTCGGGTCTTTCGAGTTCGGATCAGGTCGGGTTTCAATTATCTCGTTTCGGGTATTTTCGGGTTTCGGGTCTTTCAGGTCGGGCGAGTCGTCAGTTTGTCTTCAAAAGATTAACGGGTCACGAGTCTGATCAGGTCGGGTCTCGGGTCATCATGCGTTGATATTTGTCGGGTTTCGGGTATTTCGGGTTCGAGTCGGGTCAGATTGACCGGATAGAGTTTTGAGTTTTTTCATTGTATGAGGTTAATGATCCAATAAATTGTATTTGTCAGTACTTGTAGTTGTGAGTGAAATGAATTTTTCTTTATGTTTTGGCCTCTCTGAAAAAAATTCTACAGATGCGATAATTGCCAAAATATAAATTATTATGTGCAATCTGCTATTTGATATGTGATAAGTTAAATGTTCTGATAAATTATTGTCAAGTTAGTTTCTATGTGATATGTGATATGCGACAATTACCAAAGTTTTTTATTTTAAAGAGTTCATTCTGGTTTGATAAGTTGTTGTCAAGATGTTTTGCACTTTTGCTTGTATTCGATACACTATCTTGTTTTTATTCTTGTTCTGTCTTGAAGAGTTCAGTACATGCCTTAATTTTGATTCGGCCTTATATCTAATACAATATCTGGTTTGATAAGTTGATGTCAATAGTTCATTTTAGTCAAGACATGTACTAGTACAATATTAATTGATAGGTTGATATTAGTTTGATAAAGTCAAATATTCAAACCAGAGTTTATTATGGTTTGTTAAGTTGATCTCGGGTCTCTAATCTGTTGTGTTCGGATCAAGTCGGGTCATCTCAGATTGCGGGTCATGTCGGGTCGGCGGGTAATGTGATCTCGGGTTATTTCAGATTTCGGGTCATGTCGGTTCGGGTCGGTTATCGGATCATCTGCTGTCGGGTCTTTTCGGGTTTCGGGTCATATCAAATCAGGTCGGGTCGGGTATCGGGTCATCTGCTGTCGGGTCTTTTCGGGTTTCGGATCATATCAAATTAGGTTTGGTCGGATATCGGGTTATTTATTGTCGGATCATTTTCGAGTTTCGGGTCATATCGAACTACTCTGAATCGGACGAGTTTGAGATCGGGTCGGTTCTGCCACCTCTATCAAAAATCAAACAAATCAAATAAACCATAAATTCTCACCAAACCAGAACCTGGTTTCACAAACCCAACCTCCTTTTTTTCTCTATAAAACCAACTCCGTTCAATTCTCTTCCCTACCACTCACTATCTCTCTCTCTCTCTCAATCAACAAACCTCCATCAAACGGAGAACAAAAACCTTAACAAAGCAGACAAACCCCCTCTATAATACTCTAATGGCAACCAGATACATGTCTACGAGCACGAGCATGTTCTACTGCGACACAGTAGAGTATGACTGCGGGACACACTACTTCCTTGATTCCTGTTCTCTCTGCAAGAAACCCCTCTCTAAAAACAGAGACATCTTCATGTACAGAGGCGATACGCCTTTCTGTAGCGAAGAGTGTAGGCAAGAGCAGATGGAGATAGACCAAGAGAAGGAATTCAGAAGAAAGCACAAAAAGACGGGATTGAATGGTAGGAGGGCAAGCATAAGAGATTTGAAACAGAGGCAAGAAGAGTGCGATTCTAATCAAAGAATATCTGTCGTTGCTGGGGCTTGGTAGCCTCCAAGAAATTTTGATTGGGTTTCATGAGGTGTTTTAATTAGTGAGAGAGGAGTTGTTACTCCGTGTAATTTTTGTACAATTATGTGAAAGATTAAGTCTTTTCTCAAATTAAGTTCTCCCTTTTTTAATTTTACAAGCAATTTTTTGTGTTGCATGTTTTGATTTCTGGTGCTACTGAGTCGGAACAAAACTAATTACTAACTAATATCCAGAGTAGGGATTATATTTCTGGTAGCTTTCTAACATAATTGAAAGCTCACCTTTTGATGGTACAATACTTTTGTACCAGTTTTGTAAACAAACTTTTAATGGAAGTTGGTCCTGTTTATCTGAGGGTGCTTTGTAAAAATAACATAATTGAAAAGCTAGAAGCACATTTTTTTGGGTACAAATTATACAAAGTCAAATAGCTCATGAAAATTGTTGATAGTAAGCTTATAAGTGGAACTCATGCTTTATTGTGTTCATATCAAGCAAATACTCAATTTAAATGTTGAAGGTGTGACTTTATTTTGGGTTTCATAAGTTCATATCAAACAAAGTTTCCTACAATTCAAAATAAACCAGTTGGAATAGTTAACTATCTGCTTTATGAACTAAAAGTAGCTGCTACAATTAAACATTGTTTCCTTGCGCCTCCGGTTTTGCAATTAGTTTCAGGAAAACCAGTTGTAATAGAAAATATCTTAATTAGTGGAAATTTTTCGATGTTGTGCGCTCTTTCCTGCAAGTGGGAGGAAAATTTCAAACAATATTATGATCTGAATAAATGGTTTTTAACAAAGTAATCATTCAACTCTTGATCTAATGGTTGATAACAATTCTCTCTCAAAGAAAGATCGCCGATTCGAAACACAGCTCCGAAAATTTTAGATTTAAATAAAACTTAAACTTGGGACAAAGAGTCACCTCTTTCTTAGAAAAACAAGGTAACCATTGTTTTTATTTTTGCATGATGTTTCCGAGTTGTTTCGTGAGGTGTGATTGTGTAGAAAGTAGCTGCCAAAAGGGAGAATCACAAAATAATAGTTTTCAACATCTGGGCTTTGTGTATGCCTCCTAATGTGCCCCATCAGTCATCACAAGGCCCAATAGATTCCATTAATAAAATATTATGCGCATCAACTATCAAATCTAAACACCAGTTAAAATAAAATAAAAAAACGAATCAAATATGTGCCTCGATCTTTCGCATTGATTCCGGTGGTACTACACTACACTACTTGCCACCGCTAATTATTTTATTGCACAACTCAAATATTGCTCTCTTTGTTGCTGAACGAGAAACACTATAGACTAGTGATGGTGGTCCTAGTCCTAGAGTATCTCTTTATAGAGGTAACTCAACACTACTTGCCACCACTAATTACTTTCAACAAGATGCTCTTCATGTAACTCTTCCTAGAGTAATTATTTTCAAATTTTGTCTTGGAAACTTCGTGTGGGTTGTAGAGAAATTTAGAAGAGAACTAAGAGTTTTATAGTGTATTATATCCGCTCTTGTTAATAACTACTTGGTTTTTCAACTGGTTTGTAAATTTGAAGGCATAATTCTGAGATATTGTATAAAAAGGTGTCAAAAAATATCTCTTTATTGATGCCATAATCAGTTTAACATATTTTTACCTCTCGATACTTGATTACGCTAACTCTTGAAGTCATTATGTGCTTGTAAATATCCTAATCAGTCTAAATAATCATACTTCACATCTTGATATTTGATACAATTAATCTAAGAGATAAAGTAAAACTCTTAAGCAATAAACATCAAGTTTCAGTACTTAGTTTACTATTTAACTTGTTTCTTTAAGACCGGGATCTAATATTCAACTTCTAAGTTGTAAATACTAAAATCCTAGAATTTGCAATTTGGTTAAGATATAGCAATAAAGATTAAAGAACGAGCCATAAAACAAATTCAAAACAAAGATATAACTAAAACCAAGTATTCATTAACAAAGAGCTTCAAATAATCCTAGAAAATGTCTAAATAAAACTTAGTACATGACTAAGAAGCAAACAAATAATATTACAAGTATGAGAGTTTCAAAGAAAGAGAAAATAAAACTGATTTTGACTTGATGAATTCGTGCTCCTCCTTTCTGCTTTCAATAACCGCCTAGAAAACAATAGAAATTTTGATCTAAAAAAATGGCTAACTACCGTGTGTCCTCTAAAAAGTGATACAACACTCTTTTTACGTGCAGGAGAAATTTCCTTATTCGCAAAATAACTACTCATAAATAGAATTCTAAACCTAGCAGTTTCTGCCTAAATATGTTCAAGCAGATTTTCAATCATGATGGACTCCGAATTTGAATAAGCTCAAACAGCAAAGTTAATCTTTATCTTAACTTTCTAGCACATTTTGAATCATCAAATTTCGACATCGTATGAAAAAGTTATGGCTAAAACATACGATAGTGCACAGTAAAACCATGTCCTAAGGCGATAGTGATGAACCCTTTTGCCATTGGGGGTATAAAGTTTATAGAAAAGTGGCCGAGTCCCCTTGTGTTGCTGTGGAATCAGACATACTCCATATTATAAAATAGCAATCGAATGTTTCTTATAATTTCGAGATTCGCACACACAAATTTTAAAGTTATACAATCCATTCGATTGTTATTTAGTAATACGAAGTATTTCATGTGATGTAAATTTCGTAGTATATGGACCTACTGCCTAGATCATGGTAAAAATAGCCAAAAATGTTGTATATAATAGCCTTGAAAAAAACCTCTATAGTCGTAAAAATTATACCATATAATCTTCGACTGAATGTTATGTAAAGTTCTATGATAATGTATCAATGTCGTAGAGATCGTTCTTAGCTTTCTAAAACATACTGATTTTTTTCAATTGGAGTTCGGATAAAGATGTTATGGTCAAAATACTAAACGCTGCACGTCAAAAGTGTGCAATTGACGCTGGCTTATTTCTAATCGTCTGTTTATACTCCTAAGACTTCAAAATACTTGTTTTCTGAAAATAAAATTGTAACTAAAACAATAATTTAAACTCTTGTAAATATCTAACCTAATTGAACTAAAGCTTGACTTTAACCTACGTTTAAGTATTAAGTATGTAACATTTCAATTTATCAATTCTTTGACGAAAAGTATTTGAAAGACCCAAAATACTCATTGAATAACACGAATAGATTCCCAAAATTACATAACTACTGCAAAATCAACCAATTTTTTTCTAAACATGCGAGAAAAAATAGGAATCACGCCAAATGCGATCCAAAATTTTCCGAAATACCAAAATAGCGGGATTTCATACAAAATATTTTCCAAACCTCATATTAAATGTTCAAATGATTCAATACACTTTAAAATCTCCCAACAACTCCTCCTAAGGTTGAAAAATGATTTCAAAATACTCCAAGTAGACCTGCGAAAGTTGAGAAAATCAAACCAAAACTTCTTGAAAACTCATAATAAATATCAAAGTTGTCTCGAGTTCGTGTTGAGTTTAATTGAAGATATAAATATTTGGCTTATAATTGAAGTAACATAAATTTTCTTGTCTAAATCAATAAGTTTACTTCTTTTTATGTGTTTATTACCTATTCACATTAGAGTTTGATGGGTTTTTTGTTGCTAGATAAAATAAAAATGATGGTTAATTTCAAAGAGAAAAACAATACAATCCACTTTGGGGGTCATCTTCTGAATATTTTGATCATGTTTTGGGACATTTTAATAGAGAAAATAGATAGAAAGCTTCAATGTTGGCAAGGTAAATTTCTATTATTAGGAGGAAGATTAACTCTTTTTAACTCTATTATTACAACAATTCCTTTATATTGTTTATTTTTATATAAACTTCTTGCAAATGTTAGAATTAGAATAGATAGAATTAGAAAAAATTCTTTTGGTATGGAGGCAATACTACTAGGAAAAGGTTGATACCAGTTGCATGGACAATTGTATGTAAAAGTAAAGATTAAGGTGGTTTAGAGGTTCTAGATCTAGAATTAATGAATAAGATTCTCTTAACTAAATGGTGATTTAGGTGATTTAGGTTTTTTGACCCTTCAGTTGCATGTTTGTGGAAGAACATATTACAAAAAAAAAATATAGCAAAAAAAATACTGCCTTCTTTTCTCCTTTTTGGAAACATATTAATCATATATATTATAAGATGTCGATTAGTGTCAATAAAAATTAGGTAATGGTGAAAATATTAACTTTTGGTGTGATAGATGAAAAGAAGAGTTAACTTTCTCCTTGCTATTCTCAAATCTTTTTTTAGCTTGTTCTGACGCGAATATTACAGTCAATAAAGCTTTCCTAAAAAAAAAAGTTGTCTTTAAGGTTTAATAGACAATTAGTATGACAACTTGGATGTGAATGGACCAAACTAAAAGCAATAGTTGCAGATGTTGAAATAAGAAGTTTAGAGAAAGATTCCATCATCTGGAGATGGAGCACAAATGCAAAAAATTCAGTTCGTTTTATGTATAATTGGTTAGAATTTGAAGGTTACAAAAATAATTACTTTAATATTATTTTAAAATCTAAGTTCTCTTGAAGATCAAAGTTTTTATGTGGCTTATTAGAAGAAGAAGAATTCTCACAAAAGTCTTCCTTCTTAAAAAGGATGGCAGAGTGATGTTAAATGCGTCTTTTGTGATCAAGATAAATGTATTGAACATCTGTTTGTAGAATGTCCATTTATCAAAGATATATGAATATAGATAGGTCAACATAACAATTTCAATTTTCAGGGTAGGAGATTGGAAGATCTTTGGACTATTGATGCTCAAATTCCTCACAAAGATGCATGTTTAATTGAACTAATTAGAGTGCAGTATTGTGGAATGTATGGTTAGAAAGAAACAAATTATGTTTCACTGATAGAACCCTTAAATCTGTTAGAAACTTAGCTATACAAATTATCAACCTACTAGGCTATTGGTGTAAGCATGATAGAGATTTTTCTTTTCTTAAGTTTCATTTGATTATTCCTCAGGATGTTCAGGATTTATCAAGACATATACCAGGCACATGATACCAGACAGAGGAGATGGTGCAAGTGGATCTATCGGAGGAGGAAATTTCAACGAGATCTTCGTCTGAAAGCGTCATGTGTCTTAATTAGTGTTCTTGTGATGATGATTTGAAGTATGCAGTGTGTTATTTTCATTACTTTGCCTTTGATACATTTGTTGTCTTGTTTGGATATTTGTTCGATAATGATGAGATGTCTCTATGCTTTTGTGGTTGTATTAGATCTTTTTGATAAGAGTAAGATAGTCGTATACTTTAAGATGTGGTATCAGGTTTGGGTACATAAACTTCAATGCTTATGTAGATAAATAATTTGTAATAGAAATTTGTTTCAATGTAACAAATGAGGTTTTCCTCAAAAAAAAAAGTTTTGATCATGTTCCGACTTTGCGCCTCGAAGGCGAAAGACTTGTTTGTCCAGACTCCATTACATTATTTTGTGTAATCTCTGTAATTCTACTCTTTAATTAATTTTATTTGCAATTTGGGATTTGTTTGAATCTTTCCTCAACATTTTTATTCAGCCAAAAATGATTTAGAATTGATGCAGCATATATTCACCCTATTAGGTGCTATTAGATTCAAGATAAAGTAGTTGGCCACAAAATTATAAGGACGCATTTCGTAAAGAATTCTTGAATTTACAAAGTCACATGAAATCCTTTTTCCTTGTAAACTATCTTTGATCTCATGAATGCACCTTAAAGCCCCGTTACTTTATTTTTTTGGAGTTTAGCGTGCATAGACTTGATGCACTCGGCCAAACGCAACCCATAAAAGCGAACCTTCACTTTATGGGAAGTTGGGAGTGGGAACCTTAAAAGTTGGTACTCTTATACCTCATTCATGACACCAAAAGCATGCTTCAAAATGCAAAGTATTTTGTCGTATGTCATATCTTTTATTTGATCACTGCCACTGCCACTGGCATTACATTTACTGATTTACATCACTGCCTCGGTCTTAATAATATATTAATCTCTCTCTCGGTAGTCGGGAGTCCACGTCGTATGTATTTTTATTTACATATATACTAAGTTACTAACAAGTAACAATGGTTTCGTGAGGCGGGGAAATTGAAACAAATGAAATGTAAATTTTGTTAAGTTTTAATTTGGAAGGTAATAACCATTCTTACTTTTTCTCTCGACTTAATTCCAACTGATCGAGATCAGATATAATAAAATTAGACTCAAGAGCAAGTAAAAATGATTACATGCTTCTATCTTTTTCCCTCCCTTTCATTTCCATCCGTTGAAGCACGCTCTTAAAGATAATAATTAAGATGAAGGCAAGATACTGTTCATTGGGACAATAGCAAGTGAATAACAATAAATTGTTGAGGTGTCAGTCAAATTCAGCTGAACCCAGAAGCCTGATCACTATCTTGTCTCCAGGACTGAAGTGTTATCATGCTGAAATTGACGCGCAAACTCCAATTGAATCTAGTGTTCTAAATTTGTGTCGTTTCATGCCGTTTCGTTTCAAACACGGCACGAAACAACACGGCACGGTTAGTATTTTATTATATTTACTGTGTTGTTTCGTGCCGTGTCAAAAATTGAAAGGGATCGGAACAGAATGGTTAAGACACGACACGTTTGACAACTGTTAGTTGGCATATGCAAAGTGAGGCAAAGTGCCTGACGAAGTGGGACCCGAAGATTGTGCTGCAGGGATATAATCCGGGCGATTTTGGGACGGGTTTCGCTTGAGTCTAGAGGCGATGTTTGGCCAAGCAGCGCCAATGGCAGTTGGTAAGTGTGAGACATCTTGCTGGCCAACATGTGATATGTTGATACCCGATGCCAAATACTAGAAGTTTGTTGGTATAAAAGATTGCAAATAGATGAATATGAGACCAGGAATAGTGAAGATAAAATTCTAGTAGTGCTGGATATTGGATACATAGTAGTTGTTGGGTTTTAGATTTAGAAAAAAGGGTATAAGATTGATATAGAATGGTAGATAGTGTGTGGGTGCTGATGTTTTTGTATTTTTTTTGGTTGAATTATGTATTTTTTTTTATGAAAATAGAAGTGGTAGATTATTTCAGAAAAAAATGACTCTTAATTCAATTCGGTTTGGACGAAGCATCAATCAAAATTTTGTGCTATGTGTCCTCAACGAGTGTTGCTAGATTGCATGGAGCGCGCTGGAAAATCTATTCATTTTCATTTCCGATGTACATGAGAATTCTCTTTGAATTGTATTGTTAACCGCATAATAAGATCGTAAATATTGTTTGGTACCATTTGCGCCGTCTCATTGGTACTTAACGCTTAATTGCTTCATCTGTTATCAATATATGTTTTGAAACTTACGTCGAATGCATTGTGAAGTTCTTTCTGATTCGCGCAGAGCGCGTTTGTATGCTAGTATATATAAAGGTATGAAAATACACTCAGTTATACATACAACTGTTTCTACGTACATTATCATTTATTTATGTTCCTGTTTTTCTCAATTGTTCTTTTATTCTTTTTCAACTTTTGAAAGATATTTTCCAAGAAAGGATCCAATTCGTAGTTCAACAAATCATAAATTGATCCGAATTGCACGTAGTTATCAGTCAGAATATATATTATAGTGCCAGCCGGATGACAGTACGCAGGAAGACAATTTCTTTCATTTTCGGAAAATGATGGAAAGGGATGCACACATATTTTTAAACTTTAAGTACATAAAATTAATTAGTTGTAGGATTCTTTTTTTTTATTTCTCCCGTTATATACACAATTCTTTATTTTTGTTCGGTCTTTACTTTTGAAGCATGCATGGGTTGTCTGGCTTCTCTTTTCGTTGTTTAATACTTGGATTATATTCACAGCCATACATAATACATTAATACCAAGCAAGAAAAAGGTGGAATGTCGTACTATTTTAAGTATCGAATCTGTTCAAAAATATAATTATTTGTCTTTTCTGAAAAAATCATTTTGTTAGATAAACAAAATAATAGAAGAACTAGTAACATAACCACAAAATTTAAATCAAACTAAGACTACTTCAGTTTTTGATTTTAATATCGGACGAAAAAAGTCTTTAATAACGAATTTAGAGGGTTGTTAAAAGAAGAGTTGCTAAAAGTTTGAACGATCCACTATAAAAAACCAGGCTTATTATAGCAGATTTTATTTCATGCCCGCTATAAAAATTGACATTTTATAGAGGACTTTACCCCACGTCTACTATAAAAAACTTTTAATAGCATACTTTACCCCTACGTCCGCTATAAAATATGTTAAAATAAAGAAGCTGAATTACATGCGCCTCGGGACTCGAATTTCTGACCCATTTCAGCTTTTAATTAATTTTCTGCCTCGAGACCCGCTCTGCATTTTCCAAATTCACCCTTGAAAATTTCATTAATTAATTTGCTTCTCTTTAATATGAAGCTGACTCAGCCAACTGAAATTCCATTAATTAATTTGCGCTAACAAAAACTTAATGGGACGCATGTCTAGGATGCGTCCAAAGAAAAAACTTAATGTGACATTTGTCTTGGATTCGGCCAAAGAACAAAAAAAACTTAAATCAGACAGATGTATAGGATCCAGCCAAAGAACAAAAAAAATAATGGGATGGAGGCCTTACATCCGACAAAAAAATGAATGAATAATGTTTCATAGATACCACATTTGATACCAACTATTGATACCGATTTTATTATGCATATTTAGTTGAGTTATAATGCACATTATTTGAGTTATTATGCATGTTATACTATAACTATTTCAGTACAAAAATAACACGTATAGCTATTTCTACAGAAAATAACATGCATAATAACTCAAATAATGTGCACGATAACTCAACTAAAGGTGCATAATAAAATCGACAACATGTATAACTATTTCATTACAAAAAATAACATGCATAATAACTCAAATAATGTGCATGATAACTCAACTAAAGGTGCATAATAAAATCGATATCAATAGTTGGTATCAAATATGTTATCTACGTATCAGCTCCCAAAATGAATTTAGATTTTTTTTTCTGAAAATGACCTAAGATCATAAAAATTCTTCTAAAAATGATCTAAGATCATAGAAATTCTTCTAAAAATGACCTAGGATATTATTTTCATGGCAGAGAGATCCTAGCTCCTCCCCTCATGGCAGAGAGATCTCAACTTTCATGTCTCAGCTATACGAAAAGAAAGAAAATGAAATGAGGCAATGTGACATATATATATGAATATTTGCATTTAATGCATAAAGGAAAGAAATGTGGCAGAGAGTATTTTATGAACGTTGAATTTAATGTAATGAACATTTAGATTCACAAAAACAGAGACCCGTGGGACATAAATCGTGCAATTCTATTGGTCGAAACTTTTAATACTGGACTTGAATAAGAACTGTTATTAAAACTTTTTAATACTAACGTAAAGAAGGAGCCGATATAAAAAAAATCCTTTTAATGGTGATTCCTGCAACCGTCTGTTATTAAAGGTCTTTTAATACCGAACTTTGTGTAGCATTCACTATTAAAGATTATTTTTATAGCTGATGCCACAACACATCCGCTATTAAATATTTCAACAAAAATTTCATAAGTGTCACTGTATTCTTTTAGTAACGGTTCTTTTGTAACAACAAATATAAAAGAGATTTTAATAGCTAGATTCTCTCGCAGTGTAATTTGATTCAAATATCCTTTCTTTTTCTTTTTTTTGTTGGAAGGATGGGGGTACAATGTCGCATCAATCTCATTCATACGGATTGAGATCCCTTACTTTTTTTTCTTTTTTTAGACTGAACCGTTTATTTATAATGAATGGATCATATCAATATCAAAAAGTTCCCCTGAATTCCACCTGTGACGATCCGTCCGTCCGTTTTTAATCCAACGGTCGGTAAATGAATAATAGGACCCTCCTTTTGCCCTGAAATAATAGCAGATTCGGATCCCATTCATACGAGGGTTGTCAATACCTAAATACATAACACCCAAAATATTAAAAGGAAAACATATGTAAGCAGCCAGCTCATTTAGGTGCGTTTGGATCATGTCATGGTTAGTGCAAAAATAGTGCTATCTAGATTAGTGGTTGAAATAGTGATTACTTTTTGCTATTCTAAATAGTATGAAAATAGTGTTAATTTTGTGCTATTTAGGTTAGCGAACATGTTGTTTGGATTGCATATTTGAAGTAGTGATAATGGAAATAATAAAATAGTAGATTGTTTTAATTTTTAGTATCTTTATTTTACAAAATAATAAAGTAAGTAATATAATTAAATAATAATATTCGTTATTTTTTAAAAATATAATTGTCGGCTCCCTTGTCAACAATAATGTGAAATAATAGTAGTTATGGTATAACATAATATAATAAAAGGTGACAATTATGATGATGATGATGATAATAATAATAATTGTAATAAAATAATAATTATAGTGACAATAATAATAATAATAATAATAATAAAGATAATAAATAATATAAAATAATATAAAATAATATAAAATAATATAATAATTATAATTATAATGATAATAATAATAATTATTATTTTTATTATAACAATATTAATAATAATTACAAATAAATAAATAATATAACGCTGGTAGTGATAATATATAATATAACAATAATGATCATTATTGTAATAATAATAATAAAAAATAAATAATAACAGTCATAATGGATGATGATGATGATATAATAATTATAATGATGATGATGATGATGATGATAATAATAAGAATAATAAAAATTTAGCTAATTTTGTACATGCTAACTTCACTAATTCAATATTTTGGTTGGGTTAACAAAATAACAAGAATAGCACACTAATTCTAACTATTACTATTACTATTTCTAAAATTGTGTTTGGATCACTATCTTTGTCAAAAATAGCAACTATTTTGAAATAGCCACTTTTTTCGACCATCCAAACACACCCTCCTATCTGCACATGCATTCCCTTTCTTTTATAATAATTCCATTGCCAAGTTATATTGTTTTATGACAAATATTATACTTGTGAATGTTATTTTTTTATGAGGTATCGAAATATAGCTTTAGTATAAATTGAAGTACGTCTTGCTTAGAGGAATCAAATCGTATAATTAAACTTATGTACTCCAATATCTAAATACATTGAGTACTTTTATTACTGTGCATCGTTTGATACATTAAGATTCATATCGTGCACCAAGATCGAACGGTGCATTTTCAAGTTATCGACGAAATGCTGGTAATACAATTGTATACGAGTCATAAAAGATTCTATCTATGTCTTTTCAGTTACCATAACAAATAGTAAATTAAGTGAATCATTTTATTTGCGTATTTGACAGAAGGTATACCACCTAAGAGCACTGCAATGCTTGGTACGGTTCAATTAATTTAGGGACAGAATTAATTCCTAATTAAACCCCTTCCTCTGGGGACCCAACATGCCATGCACTGATGCACCAAGATCCAAGATGCTGGTCGAGAGTCCATGAGGGGACACACGTGTCCTGACACAACCTTCCACGTGTCCCACTAAGCACCAAGCAGCATAGCCGACTAGCCGAGCAAGGCTGGCTACATTCACCTATGCACCTAACATCATGTTCCTCTAGATTCACCTTCAAATTAAGAAGGGCCCGTTCGGAGGAAACCCATTAGTGGGATGGGAAATGAGATTTGAGTTGAAAATTACTGTTTGGATGGGAAAAAAAAAATTTGCTCAAAGCAAATTTTCAAATTCCCACGTGAGTGGGAAATGGCCGAACAGGCCCGAAGAGAAAAAGAAAGATTCTCTTGATTATTAATTGCGAGTCTTACATAGTACATCTCCACTATTTGTTTCCCCTCGGTCTCAAAGCTTCTAGCAGAAAAAAACTATCGATAGTCAAACTTACCATCCTGAGCTGTCACCTCCTCTGATTATGCAGCTCCCTCATCTCTCTCAACCGAGGAAAAATTTCATAGAGGGTCAACCATAAAAAAATTTCAACAGATAGAACCAGAAGCACTCTAATAATTGCACAGAGAGCCAAGGGCGCGATTAATAGTCCCGCCCCTAATAATATTCGATTTATTTTTCTGAAATCAAAGCAGTTTGCAGTGCATCCACCAACTGTGGGCCACATGTCAGGGGCGCGACTAATACATGTGCCCCTGACATTTTGTGTATTTTTTTCTATTTATACACATTTTAATAATTACTATTAAAATAGTAATTTTAAATTCACTTATTATATTTATTATTAATAGATGTGATAATATATTTAATATAATTATTATATATTTAATATAAGTAATGATATATTTAAATAAGAAATAATATATTTAATATAAGTAATGATATATTTAATATCAGTAATAATATATTTATAATAAGTAATAATAGATTTATATTGAATAAGTAATAATATATTTAATAGAATTAATAAATAGAAGAACTAATATATTAAAAATATTATTACATTATTAAATATATTATTACAAATAAAAATATTAGAAGTAATAAATAGAAGTTATTAAATATATTTAACTTAGTTATTATAAATATTTAGTAATTATTAAAAATAGAAATAATAATAGATTAAAGTGTTTTTTATTATAAGTAGAAAGGTTTATACCCTATTAATACTAAAGATGTTGCAACTATTTCGAGAAATACAAATTGTCTAGTGGTAGGGGGATTTGAATAGAGGCGCTGAGTTTGTGTGAGGGCATGGGTTCGAACCCCCCTCCCTACCATTTTTCGGATTTAAATAGGGACGCATGTATTAATCGCGCCCCTAAGTGCTGAAACAATTCCAGAGAGCATCCAGAGAGCTTTTATTCTGTTCAGCACTTAGGGGCGCGATTAATACATGCAGTTTTTTGTTTAATTTTCATTTTCCAAAATTCATTACAAGGCAATTAAACAAGTTTGAAACAAGTTTTGTCATTATTTACGTTTGCAAAATTCTAAGTTTGAAACAAGTTTGAAATATTTTGCAACAAATTTTAACACTCAAAATTCTAACATCGATCTAATTAAGTTTGAAACAAGTGTTTGAAACAAGCTTTTTTTGTTTAATTTTCATTTTCCAAAATGCATTACAAGGCACTCAACAAGTTTTCAACATCGATATAATTAAACAAGCAACATAAAAAGTAATTAAACAAGCAACATAACAAGTAATTAAACAAGCAACATAACAAGTTTTCAACATCGATCTAATTAAACAAGTTATGAACTAATATCAAAATAGCACAAACATAAAAACATACATCAAACATACACCGATCTAATATCAACCCCCCTACCCCGACGACCCCGACCGCGGCCACGTGTATCATAAGCGGAAGGGGTATAAGCACTAGGCGCTCGAGCCGTCCTAATAGTGTGCCGTAAAGGAATGATGTCCTCGTCTTCATCATCTGGGTTGCGTGCTTGGCTCAAAGAGCCAAACACGTACTCGGCTGCACGCTCCACCTCGTCCTCTACTGTACGCTCAATATTTGGTTCCGATTGGGCGGCTTCGGATCCTTGGCCGGGTTCCCATACTCCGCCATGTGATAGATGTGAGTAAGGAGGGTGAAAGAGCGGCGCCTCGGGCATTTGACTCGCTTGCTCGCCGCCCACCAACTAACCCAACCAATCGTAGTGCTCTGGCTGGACGCGCAACCACTCGGCTATGGATGGCTCCAAGTCCTCATCCCTCAAGCCATGCTCCAACATCAGGTTGCGGAAGACGACTCCTTGGTCGACGTCTTCGATGTTTCCGCGACAAGTTCGAAGAACCTTTCTCGCGAAAGTCTTGAAGACATTGTTGGCGCTTTGTGTTATCACACCAATCGCTTCCCTAGCGAGTGTTAAGTTGCGAAGCACCTGATTAAACAATTTAGTTAGTACTTTATGTTTTTTAAAGTTTAAATTGAAGGAAAAAGGCAATAAATTTACCGTTCGTTGCACAACTTCTCCTTGCATGTTGAAGGCTCGCTCAACTCCACGCCCTTGATGTGCTATCGGGTTCAAGGCATTTCTTGCGGTTGTACCTCTCCAGTAGACGGTGCGCATGCCTTCTCGGTTGAAACCATGCCAAGTAATGGTCCCAAGGGCCGTTAATGAAACCGTTCCCCAAATCAATTATATTGGCCAACCGATTCCCCCAAGTCTGAATGTACCCCTCGTGATAAATCTCCCAATCACGCCCCTCAGATTTTTTGTTGTGGCATACCTTATGAAGGCGCTTGCAATCAGGAGGTGGCAATGGAGGCGGCACTTGGACTTGGAAAGATAATTACCGTGCGACTCTAGCAGGATCGTGCCACTCGACAATCCAGAAAAATATAATTGGCCCCCGATAATGAAAAAGACTCATATGATCTTGATCATTACATATCGGGGGCAACATAGCCACCACATCTTCATCGTAGGGCCGCCGTTCTGGACCATTCTCATCGAGATGCTCGAGTCACCACCTATATAATTTTCAATAATGTTAGAATATATAGTTATTACGAAAATTGAAGATGGTTAAAATAGTCAGAAAGTACCTATATAGAGTGATACTCATATGCGGCTCATCATCGTAGTTGTGCGTCGGGCCCATCCATCTCACCCCGTATGGCATGTCACCAGGTAAATCCTTCGCTCTCGGATGCCCAATCGGGAGCCTCGTCCACACTCACATCTGCAGTAACATCAAAGGACCCCCAATTTGCTTGTTCCTCCTGTCTGATGCATCGCATAAAGCACGATACAAACGTGCTAGCACCGCCGAGCCCCAACTATACCTCGATGGATCATGGATGTTCCTTAAGAACTAAATGAACATCATTTGTATGTAATCGGACTGGTCCGGAAACATAACAGTAGATAAGAGGTCCAACATGTATGCTCGTGCATACATGTCGATCTCCTCGGGTAGGGTATTGGGAGGTAATCTTGCCTTCAAGTGTCGTCTATCACTAGGGCCTTCTCTTTGTGACAGCCAAGGTTCACGCAACCAATCTTGTCGCATGTGGAAATGACCCGGCGGCCTCCTAAAGGTTTGTCACTCAACTCGCCCAAACAACTCCATGACGTCCTCCTCCCAATCTTTATCCACATCACCTGTCACGGGTAGCCCGTCCAACGGTAAACCCCATAACATCAACACATCTTCCATTGTGATCGACATCTCACCCGTTGGAAAATGGAAGGAATGTGTTTCCGGTCTCCATCTCTCAGCAACCGCAGTTATTAGGTCACGGTCTACCTTAATGGTTCCCAACCGAGCGAGATGGTTAAGATGAAATCGCTCAAGAATTAGAGCAATTTGGTCGTCGTACATGAACGACATTGACCCGGTCTTGGTCTCCATAACAAAGGTTGGCTATTAACATATATATGAACATGTGTTATTTATGAAATAAAATTAAAATTGCGAAATTGAAAAAAAAACAATATAGCTATTTTTTTACCTCATCATAAGCCCGATTAGATGCATGTGTTGGGTTAAAAGCTCGTAGTAGAGACCTAACGTACGGAATGTCGCGTGGAGGCGACAAATCGCCTTCACCTCGACCACCCCTTCCGGCTCGGCCTCGACCTCTACCACCTCTAATTGCCATTACTATATTAATTCAACAATAATCAACAATTGGTACGATTAACCACCAATAATTCGACATGCAATAATCAACAATAATCAACAATACTACTATGTCAACACCAATAATTCAACAATAATCAACAATTGGTACGATTGGTACGATACTTTGATACATATATTAACACATATATGAACATTCAATAATTCATTTAAATGTACCTTAAATTTAACAATAATCAAATTAATCACCAATAATCAACAATAATCACCAATAATTCAACAATAATCAAATTAATCACCAATAATTCATATAAATGTATAATAAACGATAAACTATAACTAAAGCAATAATAACCTACCACAATCAATAATCATCAACAAATACTACTAAAAACACTAAATTAATAGCCATGCAACTAATATATCTCAATTTTACAAAAAATACAAAAATTACCTTAAATTGGAGAGGAAGAACTAGGAGAGGAGAAAGAGAGCAAGGAATCACAAAGGAGAGCAAGGAGAGGAGAGGGAGAGAAAGATTTGGCAAAAACCTTGAAGGAGAAGGAGATGGAGAGGTAGGGAGTAGAGGGGGCGATTTTGAGAGAAAAAATAGGTTAGGGGCGAGCTTGGGGAAGAAGAAGGAAGGAAGGAGTTTTTTTTGCTATTAATAGCAGCAGAGACTAGGGGCGCATGTATTAATCGCGCCCCTAAGTGCTAAACAGAACAAAAGCTCTTTGGATGCTCTCTGGAATTGTTTCAACACTTAGGGGCGCGATTAATACATGTGCCCCTATGTAAATCCGAAAAAATGGTAGGAGGGGGGTTCGAACCCATGCCCTCACACAAACTCAGTGCCTCTATTCAAACCCCCCTACCTCTAACATGTAGGGCCCACAATTGGTAGATGCACTTCAAACTGCCTTGATTTCAGCAAAATAAATCAAATATTATTAGGGGCGCGACTATTAGTCGCGCCCTTGGCTCTCTGTGCAATTATTAGGGTGCCTCTGGCCCTATCTGTTGAAATTTTTTGCTGCTTGGCCCTCTATGAAAATTTTCCCTCAACCGATCATTACCACAGAAAAAAACTATCGATGGTTAAATGTCATCCTAACCAACAATTATGCTAATATTTATAGAGTAATTTAATTATATAAAGGATCGTTGATAAATGAGTGTGACCGAAAAAAAAATTTAATATTCGAGATAAGAACCGATTGTTTAATTATATAAAGAATCGTTGGGCCGTGATGGGACATGTCGTTATGTTCTCTTCTCCAGACTTATACGGACCGATTGTAGTGATGTCCTATCATCAGTCCTCGAATTATGCGATCATTATGATTGCAAAAGCTTAAAGCTTCTTAATATACCGACCTTTCTTCAACCCTCGAGCTTTCAGCTCCTTAAACTTCTTAGTATACCGACATTTCTTCAGCCCTCGAGCTTTCAGCTCCATAAAGCTTCTTAATATACCAACTCGTTCAGCTTTCGAGCATTCAACTTCTTTCACCATGTCATGATTCTCAAATGTCGAGCTCTCGAGCATTTCTCATATCGTGATTCTCAGTACCGAGCTTTTGAGTGTGCATCTTTGGCTTTCTCTCTCTTTTTTTCCTTTCTCCTTCCGATATTTAGGTGTGTTACCGACCCAATATCCTTTGTAACTCCAACGTCTCTACATCTTTTGCGACCTTTCAACTTCTGCGCATTTTTTAGATACTTTTGATCATTTCAATCGTACGCACGATTTCCAATGATAGATGTTGCGCTGCTTTATTCTATTTTTCCTCCTCCTTTTCTTTTTCCACTGGATTTCTCCTTTTTACGATGTTCTCAAGGTCCTCGCCTTATAATATGTTATTTCCCCTTCTTCTTTTACACTTTCTCAAAAAGAACAAACTTCAAACTTTCTCTTACTTTGCTTGCTTTCGCCAATAGCGTTGCTCTATCAAGATCGGCTGAATAAGCAATCGGGTATTAAGATCATCGTGTTTTGAGCTTCTCTTGCTCGAGCCCCTAACTTCGCGTGCTTCCTTGAGCATCTTCTACGCGATATTTACTCTATTAATGAGAATCTTCTATCGTTGTTAACCTCGGGTCCACTTTTTGGTTAGGCTCCACTTAAGTCTTCCCCTTCCCCTTTTTGTGTTCATGTTGTGCTTGGAATTGTTGTTTGTGTTGTTGTGGACATGGTTTTCATTGGTATTGTGATTTATGGAACCGCTTTAATTAGATATCTCTATGGTAACCATCTCATGTTGGTTCATGAATACTGGTACCCCCTTCAAAATGATTATTAGCATATTCTTGGTACCCTTTTTAACTAGTTCAACTCAGATCTCGTAGGTAGAAATTAGTGAACCATGTTTATTTGTAAACCATAGGAAGTTGATAAACCTATGAATTGTCTGATTTTTCCTCTTTTTTCTTTATAGGAAAACTTGATTTTTGATTATGGATGACCCGCATGATAGTCGTCAAGAGAATCTTGTGGCACTATATTAAAGGTACAATTAATCTTAGTATTTGGTATGGGTGAAACACTAAGTTAGATCTAATTTGTTATACCGATGCGGACTTTGCTGGTGATCGTATAGATAGGAAAAGTACTAGTGGGACATGTCAATTATTAGGTGAGTCCTTAGTATCTTGGTCCAGTAAAAATAAAATATTGGTTGCTCTCTCTACGGTCGAAGTGGAGTATATAGCCACGGGTAGTTGTTGTACCCAATTTTTATGGATGATTCAAACTCTCAAAGACTATGACTTGCATTTAATCAAGATACCAATAAAGTGTGATAAAACTAGTACTATTATGATGTACAAAAATTCAATTGGCCATGCAAGAACTAAGCAAATAGACATTTGGTATCAATTTCTCAAAGACCATGTAGAAAAAGGGAATATAGAACTCTTGTACATTTACACTAAAAATCAAATTGCGGATATCTTTACAAATCATCTTGATACTAATCATCATATTGAATTAAAATTCAAGTTATGAATGATTGAAGTTGCAAATTAACTTGACATATTTCTCTTGATTATACTTCTTGATATTGCTCCTTTTCTTACACTTGAAATTGCAAATCTTAATTGAAATAAAAATTGTGCTATAATTATAAAACTTATATCATTAAGGGGAAGCAAATTTAGATCTTGAATTGATTATAAATACATCCTCACATTCAGGGGGTTTGAATTAAGCATTTTATCAAACTTTGCAAAATAAAAAGTGGGAGAAATGTAATTATGTGCATCATATGTTATGCACATCACTTATGATTTTGCAAATTGCCAAAATGAGGAGTTTGTTAGATTAAACTTATCTCTTGTTTGAAAATTTGCAAAACAAATCAATACTAACCTTGCACAATTGAGTTTTGGTGAGTCGCAGGTTTATACATGTACATAATGATGATGCAAAAGCTCAAACATGCATGTACAAGTCAAGACATACTCAAAGATATCAAGAGAAATCTAATTTGAAACTTCCAGAGTCATACATTACCATAACACATGCTCAACCCATCACAACGAGTGCCCAACTCGTCACAATGGATGCCCAACCAGTCACAACGGGTGTCCAATCCATCACAACAGATTCAAAAGGAGAAGAGCTAGAGCAGTGAAGGATTTCCAGAGGCGTGCGTTACTGTAACGCATCAAAGAACCATCACAACGGGTTCCTCACCCGTTATAACGGGTCCCCAACCTATCACAACGAGTTCCTGCTCAAGAGGTCCCAAAAGTCGATGAGTCAAGCAGAGAAGGGAAATTTTGGAAAATTGCCAACCCGTTATAACTAGTTATGTAACGCGTTATGAGATTTTGTAATGCAAGGGCTCAAAATCAAGATTCTAAGACTTTGAGAAGTGTTCAGCCTATATATACCTTGGGGGTACGAACCTGGAAGACATCTGAAATCCTCCTCAAGCTTTCAAGCACATAATTGAGCACCAAAAAGAGCACCAGAGCCTTCTCCTACAGCTGCCTAACCTGAGAGAATTAGGATAGCTACAATCATCTAATTGTCAATTCGAGAACATTTATTTTTGCTAGTTTCTAGCCTTTGGTGCACTACATTGTGTGTCAAGTAGTGCATCTATGTCCTTGATTGTATAGTCAATTGGACCTTTTACCTTGTAGAGTGGTGCAGCCCCTTGCATAGGTTTAGGACTCTAAGATTGGTTTTCTTATTGAGAAGAAACCAAAGATAGGTTCCGCAATTGTAAAGAACACTTATTGTTTAGTGGAATCAGTCCCGGAAGGAAGTTTTGGTTTCGAGAGTCCCGTGGATGTAGGCCTAGTTTTTTTGTAGGCCGAATCACGTTATATGGTGTGTTCTTGTGTTCAATTACTCTCTCTCTCTTTACTATACTTGCATTTTATTATTTTGATTTGCTCAATTGCTCTAAGTACTTGCTTGCTAAAATTTTAGCTAGGTGATTAAGGTATAAAAATTTGAATTGCAATTGTTGTAAACGCTTCCACACTAGCACTTGACCTTAGGACCCCCCAATTCTAACAGTATGTACTACAAACCTCTGTTGAAGACGAGCTGCTCGAGTACATCAGAGAAGTTGCCTCGTCGAAGATCGCATGGGACACCCAAGCAATGTTATTCTCGAAGAAGAATAATGCGCTCTTCTTGATACTACAGAAGGAACTCATGACAATCTCACTAGGAAGCATGACGATTAGTCAGTATTTTACGATGGTGAAATCCCTGTGTAGTGAGATTTCTAGATAGACCATGGAGAGAAGATCAGCGAGCAACGAATAAGGAGGATCATCGTCAATGGACTGAAACCTGAGTATAGAGGGTTCGTGGCATCCATCCAAGATTGGACAACACAACCAACACTTCTAGAGTTGGAGAATATACTCGCGAACCATGAGGCTCTAGCCAAGCAGATGGCCGAAGTCTCAATAAAGCAAGAAGAAAGGCGTTAGTCAGCAGTCAAAAGAAGGATCGACCTGATCGAAAATCAAGAAGTAAATCCGAAGGAAGATCTTGTTGGCAACAAAAGACTAATTCTTAAGGAGAAGCTCGTAATCAAAGAAGCAATGAACGTCAGCCCAAGGAGCAAATAGATAAGTGCTACAACTGTGGCAAGAAGGGACACTATGCGTGAGACTGCTAGTCCAAGAAGAAGGGCCAATGCAACGTGGTGACATCGAGAAATTGCCATGACAAGAAAAGTCGAGAAGGTGGCAACAACGAAGATGACTGGGATGTGGTGTTCGATGAAGTGTTAGTATGGTGGCCATCCAACGAAATAATCCAATCGGAATTAGAGCAACATGAGACAAGTATTGAAGATGTAAATCAAGAAGAATTGAAGGCCACAAGTTAAGAAGACAAGAGTTCAACCTCCTCCAAGACTAAGAGTTTGTAGCAGACATGAGTACACAATGAGGATGAAGAAGTAACTCTGCACCTGCAAGAAGAACAAGAAGAGTTTCCTCTACCACTACGAAGGTCAACAAGACAGAGGCGATCCTAGAAGATGTATGAAAATACTGCCATAATCAAAGTTGGCTCGGAACCAACGACATATGACGAAGCGATCAAGAAAGATAAGTGGATGAAAGCACATGAGGCAGAGATGACAACACGTTTTCAGTGTTAGAAATGAAGGTTGTGTGTTTTGAAAGTTATCTTTTTTATTACGAATTTATGAATTGTTTATGATTTTAAATGTTATTATACATTTATGTTCCTTGAGATTGATATGTTATATCTTTAGAAGCGTTCAAGAAGATGCTCATGGTCTTGAACCATAGAACTCTTTAGATGAAAACATATAATCCTAAATATGTTCACAATCGTGGTAATTAAAGGGAACATTATTTACCATGAAGGTTGTCATGTCAATTGAAAGTACATTGTAGTTCTATAAATGTTGATAAGTGATTATCATTCAATGACATGAGTATATAAAATGGTGATTCTTTATATACTGAACATGACCTAACTAGATGGAGCATTATATGGATTAGTTTTGTGTCATCAATGTTTCCAATGTGTCTTTGAATCTTATATATGAGACATGTAAGTTTTTCACATGAGAAGTATATAATGTGATTACTATTAAAGTCCATTCAAATGATTGGAATAATATAGTAATTCGTTATGTACAACTTGTGCGGGAGAAATTTATATGTCAATATTATTATTGTCCCTCAATTATTTGAGTTATGATATTACTGGGCCCCTTGGTAAAGTGAAATTATATTGCATGCAATATAACTGATGTAGTTATACTTATAATTCACTTGAGAGACCAAGAAAATAATATAATGCAAAAATGACACGATCCTATTTTGCATATTATTTAAAATATCATGAGACAAGTATAGACACGAATTAAGTGGATCAAGCACGTAACGACTATGTCGTTTGGGAGACTATAATGTAGTGATAGAACCTCTTATAGTCCATAATATAAAGTATTTTATATTATATCCCAAGATGACGTAGATCCTCTGTAAGGTCACACCAACTGAACAGAAACAACAAGTATTTTACATTTTGAATGATGTATTTAATCTCATGATGTATGAGTTAAAATGCATGTGATAAAATGTTAAAGTAATATGTCATGTAAAATGACATGCTTAGATCATAAAATAAATTTATGAGAATATATGTGAATATTATTTTGTATAATGTTTGAGAGCATTATAAGAATAATAAATTAATTCATATTAGAATAATATAGTAATATTATTTACTCATAAATTAAATCCTTGCAAAATATGATTAGGGAATAACAAGAGAGTAATCATAGCCATTTGTGTAAATAATTAACACAAGTGTTGCCCTAGGGCTTGGCTATATAAAGAGGTATGTTTGAGATGAAAAATGATTTTTTCTCTCTCTTCCCACAATGGGATGAATAGTAACCGTGAATAGTAACCCCTTTTTCCTCCTCTCTTGTGTGTAGAAAGAAAAAACTTCATTTTTCTTCTTTCTCTTCTCTTGCAAGGTTTAGCCACCAAATGAAATAGCTTGTTCATTGAAGATTGAAGATCTAGGTGGTTGGATCTAAGCTCTAACCTCTACATCCATCTATCTAAGGATGCTTTAGGTTGTTGTTTAGGTTCAAGGTGAACCAAGAGACAAGGGTGCTTCCATGGCCGAAGAAGGAAGACGACGGTTTCCAAGAGACCTAGAAGAGGAATCGACTCCTCTCTACGAAGAGATTTGACAATCTCTTTAGGTATAATCTTTTATCCACTCTTGTGCAAGAAATAAATGTTTTATTTTCTGTTTTGTTGATGCACAAGAGGTGTTCGATGAAATGTCATAGTATAATCTTGCTTGCAATTGTTATATAAATAAGATCATTTGTGTATTGAGTTAAATAGAGGCAAAAAAATTTAATTTTCGTCCTCTTGAACTTACACATGAAATCCCAACATGAGAAATGCACATGTTCTAAGGAAGCTCCAAGAGGCTAGAAAGGCAGAGGAGTTGATCGTGGTGAATCTCGCTATAAAAGCATAAAGTGCTATAACTGCGGACGATAAGGACACTATGAGAAAGAGTGTCGATTCCAGTAAGAGGAAGGTAACCTCGTGGTGGCCAGAAATGAGAAGGCATCGAAGGAAGTCCCGAGTGAAGAAGAGTGGCACTCACTAACAACTATTGTGATAGACGCGGTAATGAACGTCGAAGAAGCTGTGGAGTCTAAAGAAGAGGAAATCCATTATGTGCCATGATTTTTCGAAGAGCCAGACAAGGAGGAAACTGGAGCCATGAGCTACGTGGTGACTTGTGAGGAGAAGCCACAAGAGAGTGCCAAAAAATGGAATACCTCTCCAAGGAGGGTGATGACGAGGAAACAGAAGAGGCGTCGCAGTCGTGGATAATAGTACAAGGCAAGTAAGATTGCCTTACTGTGCAGACAGTCATGAGATCCATCGAGGATGAAGTAAGCTTGACGATTGCGTTTGGAGATGCAACATGAAAAGTTGGCATCAACTATGAAGTATCGAGAAGATCGATCAAAGACATCAAATAAGGCATCAAGACAAAACTACGACAAGAAGCATGATGATCGGGACAAACCTGAAGTACCAAAACTAAAGGTAGCAACGAGACGATCAACACTTTAAAGATGGTAAACATTGAGGGTGAGTGTTGAGAAATGAACATTGACCCACGTTCAAATCATGGTCCAATTAACTAAATCATATGGAGTTTCTAGAGAAAGCTACCATGCTCAAGAGATCAAAGTTTCTAAAGTTATTTTAGAATAGATATCTCTATTGAAAATATCTAGTCTCTAGTATTCTATATCTATCAAAATATCTAAGTTCTAGATTATCCCTTGAGTAGTATAAATAGGAAGGCATACCTCCCACCAAATCATCAAGCAATCAAGAAAAGCTCAAGCAATATAATCCACTTGTAATAGTAAAAGAGAGCTTAGTATTAGGAGGTTAGGAAGTATTAAGAAGCTAGGAATGTAGTATATTAAAGGCATATACAAAATATTTTAGTAGAGGTTGTACGAATATTTTGAGAGATTAATAAAAGAGTGTTCAATTTAGTGTCTCCATATTCAATATAAATAACACACCTAACTAGAAAAAAATACAAAAAGAAAGCTAAAAGGATGCATTTGCAATCTTAGCACAGTAAATGATACAAATGTGAAATCTCATGTTTGGTTCTTTACCAAGAAATTGAATTCCTCTTTTGAAATATTCGACAGACCTAACTTCGGATTCAGTTATATGTAGGGTTCAATTTCAAGGTAAAAAACATAACAAGAGATGCCCTTTAAATTGCATCTTTTGAGCTAAGACATCAATTGCATCAAAATAGAAATAAAGGAGTTGACCTAGTCATAAAATTACGAGTCTGGAGTTTGTGAAGCATTCTAGACAAATCATGCATTTCTGTCTAGAGTTGGCTTCATCATTTGCACTATTTTTCTGATCACAAGTGGCTTGTATGCTTTCTATGTACTAAAAATCTTGTCATGCAATACCTCTCGTAAGGAACTCTTGCATAAGCAAAAAATACAAACTCTTAGACAAATAACAAAAATTAGTACATTCACAGTAAATGCAAAAGAAAAAGTAGATTAAATAATCTCTTATGTTTGTTGGTTAACAAAATCTAAGACTAGTTATTATAAAACATTTTTTAATTACAGGCATACGGCAACCGTTATTTACTAAACAACTCTTGCCTTACGTGATCTAAGACAACAATTATTTATTAAAGAACCGTTGCCTTACTATAATATTAAATTAATATTTTTTTTCTTTTGCAAGACACATTTTTTGTACGATTCAGCATCCTCTAGACAACAATAATTGCATAATCGTTGACAGATTTTCTTTTAGTAGTGTTTGCTTTTTTGAGACCGGACAAGAATGAGTTTTGATTAGATTCGATGTTTCTCAATTAAACCTAATAGTTGTCAAAATTGGAAAATGAAAAAGATGATTGTGAGTAGTTAAATAATAAGAGAAGTGTGATAATTCTATCTCTTAGTAAAGTGTAAAATATATAAAATCATCTCGCAGACTCGCACGATTGGCTAGTGTTATGACTACAAATTTTGAATTCTCAATGGAGAGCGTCAAACTTAGTTTCTCAATTTCATTTACATATCATGGTTTCATGAGACATCACATTTTACTTTTTTATGTTATTTTTTTCCTGTAAACAATAAATGTTCATTGAATTTAAAAACTATGTTATGAATCAAAATTAACTTTAATAATACAACTATTGATAACAATTAACAACTAATTTGAATAACACTTTTGACAAAAAAATTGATTCATAGGACTAAAAATGAAGGTGGTTTTCCAGCATAGATGGTCAGTGATACTGATACCACCACTATCGCTATTCGCTAAGCCATGGATTGTAAATTTGTTTCTTCCTCTCTTCTTATTATTTCCTTTACTTCTTCGTTTAATTTAATTGTCTGTAATATAAAGAGGGTCTGTAACGATAAAAAAAAAATAGTCAAAATTATAAAATGTTCAATATTTGCAGTTGTTGCTTCTTAAAACAATGAATCTAATTAATTAATTTATTACATGACTCGTTCAACCATTTAAATTGAATATCAAAATTGATTTTTATAATTACGCCGGCAGCTGATGCCGACTAAGAGTCACTGTCTGTGTCGACATTCCTTATGTTCAGACTTGTCTTTGTCAAGTACCAAATTGAAGTCGAGAAAAGGATATTGGTATTGATATTTTTACGATGACGCATATGGTCTTCAGTACATGTATCATGTATGTGCCACAAGATCTGCCATCTGTATTGATTTTTATTCGAAATTAAATTGGGTTATATATATAAAATATCAAATCTCAAATCCAACTAGTTTAACAATTTATTTAGATCATTCTTGAAGGAAGTAACGCACTGTATAGGATACTTCTCTGGTATCGATTCTAGTCAGATAATCCGTGATATTTTACGTAATTTTTTATACTTCATGTGACAATCAGAATGTATTTTTGATTTGTTTCAGACAATAAAGAGAAAGCAACACACACTATTATAAAGTTGGAGCTACTTTTCATCAAGACAACTTGTGTATAATAATAATTTTAATGTATATTCACTACGCTTACGTGTTAAAATTATCGAATAACGAACGGATAAATGACGATACAAATAATAATAATATAATATTTTAATTTTATAAATAAATCATATTGTACAAAAATACATCTAAAATCAATATGTTTTCATTAACACAACACAACATGGGAGGAAGTAGAGCATATACATTAACGAGAAAAAAATAATATATAACGCGAAATATTAGACTAGCATTATAATTATACAATCAGCTTTTTTAAGAATTTAGTTGGATGAACTGAATTTTGATGGCATACAAAGAGACAAACGTTAATGTTTTGTTGAAAATTAAGAGTTTTATTGAAAAAAAGGGCAATTAATCATATGATCATCTAAAAAAGTTAAATTCCTAATTGATTAATTATTTTTACAGATTTTAAAATAAAACATATATATTTATTTATATTTGTATATATTACTTAATATTTATCGTATAGAATAACAGATATAAAATAGTATTTACCCGTAGCCTTTATTCGTCTAACTAACGAAAAATATTTACTCATATCCATATTCGACAAGATAACGAAAATAATCGTATTCATACTCATCTTATCAAATACTATAGGATGTAAAAGAGTATAGTCGAAAGTTCTACTGATAATTCATTGAGGGGCAAATCCGTACGCAAAAAAATCTGAACCGTCCAATAAAAATTGCACGACACAGGATTCCAAATCCATTTGAATGTTTCACAGGCTCACAGCTGATAGTCACGGACTCACGGCATGGTTATAAATTTATAATAAAACTGTCGAAATTGTTAATATTATACAAATATAAATAAAAATGAAATCTGTATACTATATTTTTTTTGTTAAATATTTTTTTCTTTTTGGCTGAAGGTCTCACAGTATAGAGAATCAGAAATGAGAGTTGATGATAAATTATTTATGAAAACGTCAAACTTCACATAAAAATGAAATCTGTATGCTATATTTATTGATATTGATATTATATTTATAAATTAATTAAATAACCTATGAGAAGTGGTCAAATTATTCATTAAAAATAATAATATATCACTAAATTAATTTATCTATCATTGTTATAGTGTGAATTAAATTTTACATTAATGTATTTTTTTAATAATTGCTACTTAGTAATTTTTCATACTAATTCGGCTATTTTTGTCGATACTGTAATTAGTGTTTACCTATCGTCGCAAACTATCGAACTATAAATATTCGAGTTTATATTCACCGTATTAAGTTTGTTTTTAGGTCAAAGGAACAAATGGTACAAATTGGTTCCTCCGATTAAGATATAGGTTTATGAAGTACTCAAATTTGAAACGCACATTCTTCCGACCGAAAATCAAACTTGAAAAAAAATAAAAAGAGACTTGAATATTTATAGTTCGATGATTTGTGACAACAGAAAAAACACTAATTATGGTACCAACGAGCACAAAAGTAGCAATAGTTAGTAATTTAATACAATTTCTTTATTGCACTAGTCGGGACTATAATTATTATTTTTTCATCGTCGCAAGCAGTAAAGCTATAGATATTCTAGTCTATTTTCATTATGTCAAGTTTATTTTACGGTCAAAGAAACGAGCGTCTTAAATTTGGATAGTTCGTAAACTTAAGTCTTAAGTAGTTATTTTTTACACCAACTTCGACCGCGCTTGTTTTCCCGACCGTGAAACAAAATTGACACAATAGAAACAAACTCGAATATCTACAACTTTATGACTTGCGGCAATAGAAAAATACTAATTATAGTCCCGACAAACGCGATTGAAATTGATAAAAAATAACTAATGAAAAAAAAAGTTTGTTAAAGTACCCAAATTTGATAGGCTCATTTCTTTGATTGCAAAACAAATTTGACTCGATGGAAATAGGCCCTGGTATCTATTAATTGATGATTTGAGATGATAGAAAAGTACAACTTAAAGTTTCGACGAGCGTGGTCGAAGTTGGTATAAGAAATAACTAATTAAGACTTAAGTTTATGAATTATTTAAATTTGAGGTGCTTGTTTCTCCGACCGCAAAACAAACTTGGCACGGTAGAACTAGACTTAGATATGTACGACAGACTTGCGACAATGAAAAAACAGTAATTATAATTCCGACGAATGCGGTCGAAGTTGATATGAATAATTAATAATTAAGACTTAAATTGATGAAGTATCTAAATTTGAAAAGCTAATTTCTCAGCGAAAAATGATTCCGTCCGAAATGTTAGTTTCCGGACAGGGTCGAAAACAAAGATTACGGACTTTCTAATTTTGTGATTTCTTTGTCATTTAATTTATTTAAGTGTTTTTTATTTCTATTTATTTTAATATTAAAAAATTGTAAAATTGTGGAAAACTACCCTCCCCTCTTTTTTGTCGCGTCAGTTTCATCCTTGACAGAGGTCGCTTGTATTCTCGGACAATATTTTTTTGTGGAAAATTCTCAGACAATATTAAAGAATGGGAGCTGATATGGTGATACAAGAGTCGATACCAACCGGAGGTGATTTCATTGTTCATCAATTCTCTTCATTTTCAATTAAATATTTTCTCCAATTTTCATAAAATACATTCTAAATTATAAAAAATAGCAAAAAAAAATATTGTTATGCATGTTATTTTTGTTAAAATTTTCAGAAACTGGAAATTTTTTATTATGCATGTTGTTTTGTTAAAAAAAAATCAAAAACTGTATTATTTTATTATGCATGTTATTTTGGTCAAAATTTTCAGAAATTGAGAATTTTTGGTTATGCATGTTATTTTGGTTAAACTTTTCAGAAACTGAGAAATATTTTATGCATGTTATTTTGATTAAAGTATTCAGAAACTGAAAAATATTATGCATGTTATTTTGTTCAAAATTATCAGATATTCGAAAAAAATTGTGATACATGTTATTGCGATAAACATTTTCAGAAGTTAAATTTTTTTTATTATGCATGTAATTTTGGTTAAAATTTCAACAAACTGAGATATCTTTTTGTTATGCATGTTGTTTTGATAAAAAAATATCAGAAATACAAAAAGAATCTTAATAAACTAACAACATATAGTTCAATATGCATAATAACTACAAATTATACAAATATAAACTTTTTAGAAACTACAAATATAACCAAATTCCAACCAATGTCATACAAATGCAAACTTTTTACAAACTTACAAATGTAACCAACCTTTTCATAAACTTACAAACTCACAGATCAATTGTATTGTATATCATATTCCAAACAAATTCCAAATAGTACATAATAGCATTTGAAGCCAAATTTCAAACAAATTCATAGCTTGATATATCAATCTTGACTACAAATTCTGCAAAAAAAACACAAAATAATATTAGAATGCGTGCAGGATTTAAAAAAATTCAAAACTAACCCATTAAATACTTGTTGTACCATGCATAATACCTGATGAAATAAATAAATTAAAACTTATATAACATGCATAACATAGTACCAGAAGTTGCAAACTTTTTATGTATGTTATCTGCATAATAATCTAAACAACATGCATAGTAACTAGAGGAACATGAGTAATATAGTTTGGTGAATAATATGCATAACATAAAACATATTGTTCTGCAAAATAAATCAAATAACATGCATAATAACTGCTTTATTATGATTTAGAGTCCAGGGTTTATGAAAAATACTTAATAAAATGCTTATAAGATAAGTTATGCATAATATTCCAAACAACATGCATAACATGCACAAATTATAAGCTAAGATGCGATAACTAAAAGTAGTAGTATTAATAAATCAGTAAACATGGATAATAATTGCAAGTAACTATAACATTTTAATAATTATTTATATGCATGATAACAAAAATAATCAGACAAATATATCAGCCAACATGAATAATAATAATAATAATCCTAAGAAAGTGCTAAAACTAAATTAGATTGAACAAAGATAATTAATTGGCATTATAATCTTACGAACACAAATTATAAGCTAAAATGCATAATAATTAAAATAGTACTAATAATAAAATAGTCAACATGTAGAATCTAAACTAGATTGGCATTGTAATCTTACCAGCACAAATTATAAGCTAACATGCATAATAACTAAAATAGTAGTAATAATAAATCAGTCAACATTTAAAATCAAAACTAGATTGAACAAAGATACTTTAATTGGCACAGTAATGCATAATAAACCAAACAACATGCATAATAACTAGAGCAACATGAATAACATTAGCAATTAATAATTTTTAAAAATGCATATCTGAAAATTAGAATATATATAGGGTTAAATCTACATAGAAGTATAGAACATGCATAATAATACAATTAGCTAATAGTTATTACAATGTAGATTAAATCAAAATTTCAGTTAACATGCATAATATTACATAGAACATGCATAATAACTCAATTAGCAATTAATTGCTACATATAATAAAATTTATATAAAATATATTTCATGCATAATATACATAAAACATGGATAATAACTCAATTAGTAATTAATAGTTATTACAATCCAGATTAAATCAAATTTTTAACTAACATGCACAATACTACATAAAACATGCATAATAACTCAATTAGCAATTAATAGTTATTACCATTCAGATTAGATCAAATTTTCAATTAACATGCATAATACTACATAGAACATGAATGATAACTCAATTAACAATGAATTTATCAATACTAAATATGCGGACATCCTATGTATTCTTGTTTGATTAAGAGATTCATTGCGGTCAAAACCTTAGTTTCCACAAAAAAAAGTAAAAAAAAGTTGAAATTAATAGGCTGATATAAAGCTGATTCCAGCTGCTAATTGCAATTCAACCTATTTTGAGAGTTAAAAATGAATAATATCTGTTACTAATAGATCCCTCTTCGAAATTTAACAAAATCTGAATAATCGGTGTCTTAATCCTAATTTGCTATTCTCCAAAATTTAATTTCGAAAATGATAGAACTTGGTACTTGAATCAGATAAACGAATACAAATATTGTTCTTGAAAGAAGGTACCTTAGAAGAGGAGAGAAGATTTTCTGGACGGAGAAGAAGCTCTGGAAGGAGGAAGTAGCAATAAACGGAGAGGTCTAGTGGAGCAGAAAACGCATCTGTCTGGGGCCACCACTGATTCGTACAACTGCGTCGCGTTGCCATATGGATTGGTGTGTCAGATTCATTGATCGACATCAATCGTGAAATTCAGAGAGCTAGAGGAGTTTTCTTCTTTGCCTCGAATCTGTTTGTTGTGTAGTATATTAACATGGAGATAAATTGGACTACACAACGTTAAATAAATAATAATATCTGGTTAGGGATAATTTGCAATTTACACTCTGTGGAATAAGATTGATCAGAGAATCCGAGTCAATATAGGCATTACAGTGCTAGAAATCAATATTAAGAGGGTTCAACTTTTCAGAATCACCATGATAAAATGATTGAATTACTAATTTGATCCTCAAGCCGTCTATTCAAAAGCGAAGCGATTTATTTGTACTGTTCCTTAAAGAATATAATTTTGTACTGTTCCTTCAGACGCAAGAAACGTAATAATCAATCCCCAAATTATATATGAAAATACTTTATAAAATATCTAATTTCGTTAGATATTCGTGCGATATACATTGTCGACATCAGCGCCAAACCGACCAACCAGACAACAGACTAGTGACACTATTTTCTTTATTTATTTAATCCCATCAATAAATAAATAAATATACATAAAACAAATGAGCCCCACCAAAATCAGGAATTATGGATCCACTGAAATAAATTAAAGTTATACAAAAGAAGAAGCTATTGTGTTGATTGGCAAAATTTGATGGTTTTACCAATAAATGGACCTAAGCAACACGGAAATAATTAATTAATTAATTAATTAATTTGGTCATAACTGATCAATTTAAAATTTTGGATTCAATATAATATTTCTAATCGATTAATCATTTATTATATTATGATGAATTAATGCTACAACCTACAATACATAATATATACGATCAGTTGTTGCATGCTTACATAATATCTAATTTAGGATTTTTAAAATCTCTTCTGAACCACTCAATGTCATACAAGTATCAACAACCATGTTTAATCAACGTATACATTTTCCTCATATTTCTTTTATTAGAAAAGAATCATTAATTTAAAAGGTTGCAAATATCGGATGACAGCATAGAAATATCTAATAAAAACCAAATAGTTCACTTCTCATAAGATATGTTCGTAAAATTGGTGGATATAAAAATAAAAAAGAAATTTTTAGAAACCAAATAGTATCAAATTTGAGTCAAGATTAATTTCTCTTTATCATAAAACCACTAAAATTCATGGTTTAAAATTTTAAATATATCAAATTTGATGACATATAATTAATCTACGTATGTAGAAGCACGTGTGCAATTTGAACTTTTCAATTTCATAATATTTAAAATATATATATACCGTAAGTATTGAATGCACCAAAAAAAATTTAATATATACTACAAATAAACATTTTCTAATAGCAATTATGTACACAAGCAAATTTTATTTATGATTAATTAGTGCAAGTAACATGATGTAAAAGAAAAGAGACCTATGTGCAGGGGCGGAGGTACATGAGGCCAGGGGCAGCCGCCTTCTTGAAATTTTTTTTGAAAAATAATTTTGTGTATTTATACGATTTGTTAATTTTTTTTGCAAAACAATTATATATATTTAAAAATGTGCATCATTTTGCTCCTCCTAAAAAAATGATAGATCGTGTTCTTCCTGACGAAAATACTAGATCCGCATTCAATTATTTATGGTACACCAAGCCTACCAAAGACAAAACACATTAATTGTATTATTTTCTCCATTCCCCCCTCTAATTATTTATGGTGCCACATTCAATTATTTGTGGTACACCAAGCCTACCAAAGACAAAACACCTTAATTGTATTATTTTCTCCATTCCCCCTCTAATTACACTTTTATAATATATACCCTTTCTGTTTCCCCATTCCCCCTCTAATTACACTTTTATATATATACCCTTTCTCTGTTTCCCTCAAACCATCCCATTCCAGAGCGCTCTTTCTCTCTCAGTTACGCACCAAGAAAGGAGAAACACAACAAGATCGACATTGAAAGTAAAAAAAAAACAAAAACAAAAACAAAAATGGAATACTCTTCTTTCTCGTCAGCCTCTTATGATGTCTACGATGTCTCTGATCTAAAGACTGGATTCGCTGGTGACAGAGCGAAAGCCTCGTACTCGTTCACGCAAACTCCTAAAGGCAGGAGGGGTTCTAGCATATTTTGCGAACCGTCCGATGCCGAGAAAGCATCGCATCACTTCCTTGACTCTTGTTACATGTGCAAGAAGATCCTATCTGGAAACAAAGACATCTTTATGTACAGGTAGCTACTTGTCTATATCTATGAATCCCATTTTTATGTTATTGGTTGTGTTTGTGCATATTTTCATAGTATCAGAATATATACTTCGATCATTTGTTTCTGGATTTTAATTGTTCTTACATGCATCTGTATTACAGAGGCGACACCCCATTTTGCAGCGAAGAGTGCCGGGCCGAACAGATAATCATCGATGAAGCGAAAGAGAATGGACGGAAGCACTCGACTTCAGAAAAACAGAAACAGGGAAGCAAGCAGAAACAAAGTTCACAGAGAATCCCTGTTTGGGCATGGTAATTACTAATTAAGAAGAGAAACTAGCTAGAGAATCGGAGATCAATATATAACTCAGAGGGAACCTAATGGTGCGAGATGGATTAATTTCGATTGGAGAAGGGCTTTGCTGTCGTTATTATAGAGTTATAGCCGGTGTATATGAAATTATGAACTACCATCGAGGCCTGCAATGATGGGTCCACCTGTCAAAGGTGCAAAACGGAGCATGACATTATGAAGTACCATCGCGCCTAGCTACTTCTCTTTTTCGTGCTTCCGTCAAATCTCAAATGTTCACAGGGAAATGTATTGTACAGTGTGAGCAGGGGAGCAGTTGCGGGAGTTGGAAAAAATAATAAAAAAGAAAATTGGGCTCATGAAAGGTGGATTTTCATTTTTTTTTCGTTTTCTTTCTTCCTTTTTATTTTCCGTTTAAATGGGCTCCCAATTTATTAAGAACAGTTTTTGAAGTTAAAGACAGTTTGCTTGACACTTTTCTAATGTATAAGAGTCAAATTTTATTTTGATCATCCGGACAATCTTCAGAAATATAATTTAAACTTGATAATGATAAATATTTCACCCTAAATTTGGTGATTGCAATTTAACAATTCGAAATGAATATTACTGCAAAAAAGTAAAAGTATATTAAAATATATTTTATGTGCCTTCAAACTTATATCATTCATCCAAAATAATGAATGGTCTAAATTTAGATGCAAAAAAGGTTTGTATGATGAATGGTATAAATTTTGAATGCACAACAATGATACACAAACATAGAGGGATTATAACCCTCCTTATAAAAATATATCAATACATTAAATATATATATATATATATATATATATATATATGAGAAGAAATCCACAGCCTTCTTTTTCAAGGCTTCAGTAGCCTTCGGTATCAAAACCAATAAAAATGGCTGATCCAAACCGTTGAAAACATTCTCCATACTAATATAGACTTGGAGACCAAATTTTACATTTTTTAAAATTTTTTAACTATTTTATCGGATGAGTTGATAATTTATTTATTTAATGTTCTACAAACATCCAATTTTCAATCCATCTGGTAAAATAATAAAAAAATAAAAAATGTAAAATTTGGTCTTCAAATCTATATTAGTATGCAGAATATTTTCAACTGTACGGATCGATCACTTTCATTGATTTTGATAGCGGGGGCTGCAGGAGGCTACAAATCCCTTCTCTCTCTATATATATGGCTGATCAATTTTCCACCAAAATCAATGAATATGGCTGATCCGGACCGTTCAAAACATTAATCATACTAATATAAACTTAGAGACCAAATTTTATATTTTTTTTAAATTTCTTTACTATTTTATCGGTCGGGTTGAAAATTGGATGTTTATAAGTCGTTAGATAAATCCAATTTTCAACCCGTCCGATAAAATAGTAAAATAATAAAAAAAATGTAAAATTTGATCTCTAAGTCTATATTAGTATGAAGTATGTTTTCAACGGTGTGTATCGACCATTTTCATTGACTTTGATAGAGATGCTACAGGAGGCTGGGAAAAAGAAGGCTAATGGATCCCCTATATATATATATATATATGAGGGGGGATCCGTGACCTCCTTCTCGTAGCCTCCTCTCTGTAGCCTCCTGCACCATTTTCTACCAAAATTAATGAATATAGCTGATCCGGACCGTTCAAAACATTACTCATATTAATATAGACTTGGAGACTAAAATTGACATTTTTTGAATTTTTTTACTATTTTATCGGACGGATTGAAAATTGGATTTCAATAAGTCGTTAGATAAATCCAATTTTCAACCCGTCCGATAAAATAGTAAAAAAAATCAAAAAAATCTAAAATTTGGTCTCTAAGTCTATATTAGTATGAAGAATGTATTCAACGGTCCGGATCGACCATTTTCATTGACTTTGATGAAGAGGCTACAGGAGGCTACGAAAATGGAGGCTAACGGATCCCCCCTCTATATATAAGTTAGGCTGAAGTGCTTTATAAAACACAAAAATGCATATACTTTAGACCCACATCTCACAATACAAAGTGCAATGGCTGATCCGGACAGTTGAAAATATTGTCCATACTAAAATCTATTTGGAAACCAAAATTTTCAATTGTTGAATTTTTTTTACTATTTTATTGGATGGGTAGAAAATTCGTTAAATTTGAGATTTGTAAATCGTTAGATTACTGAGTTTTCTATCCATCCGATAAAATAGTAAAAAAGTTTCAAAAAATGAAAATTTTACCTTGTGATTAATTCTCCAAACTAGTGCGATTCTTAGAAAGAGGATCAATCTACGAGATGAGAGCTAGATTTTTTGTTTGAAGGAGATGAGAGAAACGACGTGAGGCGCAAGCAACAAAGTTCAACAAGATCTCTGCCGAGGCACGAGCTAGGTTTCGATTGGCGTGCCTCCATGCCCTAGAATGAAAGAGGAGAAGAGAAAGCGTGAGAGAGAGAACTCGTGAGAGAGTGACAGAGCATATTTTAATTTAAAATAGAAATTGAGGAGGGACAAAAGCAAAATCAATCGAATCGCGTGACGCAATTCTTGAGCAGATCAAACGGTTCTCAAACTCGACGCACAGTGGACAAAATAGAATGCAACTCACCATAATTCATCTAGAGAGAAAGGCTAGGGTGCTCCATGGAGCATCAAACCTCTAATGCTCCACACCTTATCTCCAATTTAAAAACTCCAACGATCGATCCGACCCGTTGAACATGATATACATATTGAAATCTACTTGGAGATTGAATTTTATATTTTTTTATATTTTTTGCTATTTTTTTAAAGAGGTAGAAAAGTTGTTAATCAAACAGTTTTGGACCAACAAAAGTTGCAATTTTCCTACCTCTCTAAAAAATAGCAAAAGAATTCAAAAAAGATGTAAAATTCAATCTCCAAATAGATTTCAATATGTATATCATGTTCAACGGGTCGGATCGATCGTTGGAGTTTTTAAATTGGAGATACGGTGTGGAGCATTAGAAGTTTGATGCTCCATGGAGCACCCTAGCCTATATATATATGTGTGTGTGTGTGTGAAGGGATCGATAACAACAACTTTGGTGACAACAATCATTTTTCATTTTCAAAGTCTAAATTATTGCTCCAAACCGTTGAACATGATTTCCATAATAAAATACTCTTGCAGATCAAATTTTAGTTATAGTGCAGCGCGATGCAAATCAAATTGTGCAGCGCCATTTTTAAACCCTAGATCTGCTTTAATCTTCACCCTGAGCGATTCGCTCCGCAGCGCTATCAATTAAACGCAAAACCCTCTCCAATTGATTTTCGATACTTGGGAAGGGGAAAAAAGAACGCAAAACCCTTTCTGATCTTTTCTCCTTCGCCACTCTTCCTTAGTCCTTGGGTCTAGTGTTGCTTCCCGACTCTTCCTTAGTCCTTGTATCTGATTTCAACAGAAGTTATTATTTCACAAAAATACATTACTCACAAGCTTGTTTCTCATAAACAAATTATTTCTCGGAGTTATTTCGATTAATTGGGTTTTTACCTGATGACAAGACTGAATGAATTGTCTTGCTATTTTCAGTGTTTTTTTTTCCCGAGGGTTGAGGTATTAGCTAAAACAACTCCAATTGATGAATGCCTTGATCATGACTGAATTCTGGTTCAAATAAGCTATGGGGTTACTGAATCTTCCCACTGATGTACGTTTATCAACTATGTGACTTTAGAGAGACCAACTTGTTGACGCACACGAAAGAAATTGATATTTTTGTTAATTGTATCTCGTCATCAGTATGTACCTCTATGTTCTTTTGGTCTTCAGGTTTTTAGTCCAATTCCTTTTAAATCGTGTAAATTTGTATATAATTGAGAGAAATGATTAGATATAGATCATGCACCGTTTTCATTTTCTATGATCTTTTTTTGGCTTTATCAGAAACAGCATTGAATATCTAAACTGCAGCTCAAATGCATCGTAGTTCGTGGTACCAGGTTTTGCTATTGTATAGTTCTCAAATTACACCCTTGGGTTATGCATTTTGGATTCTTTCTTTCCATTTTGAACTTTTTTCTTTGTACTCAATTATTTTGTCATCGACTAAGATGCATTTCTTTACTGCAACCTCAAGGTTGTCTTCCAAAAGCCCTTTCTACACCTTGTGTTGGCCTCCTCTACCAATGACTGTGTCAAAGTTGATCTTTATTAATTTTTAATTTGTGATCTTACCTGCACATCAGTTGATGCGGTAATGGTTACCCTGATACTCGTTGAACAATTGCAAAGATATCCTGAGCCAGTAACAAAATGACACTCACAAACAGTACAAGTATCAATACTGGCCATTTTAATTGATACTCCAACAAATTAGAAATTCGCAATAAAGTATCTGAAGTAAATCAACCCAACGAGAGGCGAACACATCCTTCGCGAAAGAACCAAAAGAACGAAGGATTAAGGTCTCAATCTCAGCCGATCAAAAAAATGAAGCACGAGGGCGAAGAAGAAACGAGGATTCAGAACGAACAAGGACAACCTCGATTTTGTTTTGTGCAGTATCGGAAATGATGAATGGATGCGTGGAATGGAGAGAGTTTTGCATTTCATTAATCACGCTGCGGAGCGAATCGCTCAACGTGAAGATCAAAGCGGATCGTAAGGTTTAAAAACGAGGCTGCACTATAACACAATTCTATATGTATATATAGAGAGAGAGAAAGGCTAGAGTGCTTCATGGAGCACCAAATTACTCGTGCTCCACATCCGTTATATTCAATTTGAAAATTTCAACGATTGATCTGAAGCGTTCAACATGATCGAAATCTACTTGGAGATTGAATTTTATATTTTTTTTAATTTTTTGCTCTTTTTTTAAAGAGGTGGAAAAGTGCTAATCAAACGGTTTCTGGACCAACAAAAGTTGTAATTTTCCTAACTCTCTAAAATATCAAACGATTTCAATATGTAGATCATGTTCAACGGTTCGGATCGGTCGTTGGAATTTTTAAATTGGAGATATGGTGTGGAGCATTAGGAGTTTGGTGCTCCATGGAGCACCCTAGCCTATATATATATATATATATATATATATATATATATACTGTGTGTGTGTGTCAAGGGGTTGGATAACAACAACTTTGGTGACACCAACTTTGACAACAATCATTTTTTTCATTTTCAAAATCCAAATTATTGATCCAAACCGTTGAACATGATCTCCATAATAAAATACTCTTGCAGATCAAATTTTACATTTTTTTAAATTGTTTACTATTTATTAAGATTGATGTAAAATTCAACGATTCAAGTAGTTATAACTTTAGCATATTTTTGCACCTGTCTTAATAAATAGTAAAAAAATGAAAAATTTGATCTGCAAGCGTATTTTATTGTGGAGATCATATTCAACGGTTTGGATCAACAACTTGGACTTTGAATAAAAAAATGGTTGTTTTTATAGTTGGTGTTACCAAAGTTGTTGCCAAAACTAATCTTGATTTCGTAATGCACCATAGCATATCCCTATATATATATATATATATATATATATACACATACATATAGAACTGGGCTGTGGTGTTTGATCAAGTACCAAGGAGTCGGTGCTTGATCATCAAATCTCACAAACAGGCGGTTAAAATTTCGATTTATCATGCTCAATAATTTCTTTGTATAAAAATCTTATGGGATACCAAAATTTTCTATTTTTTGAATCTTGTAAGTATTTGTTTTGGATTTTTGAAAGTGACCAATTTTATGTATAAGCATTGATTACTATTATTACTATTTTTTAGTCATTTGCAAAAATTCAAAATAAATACTTGCAAAATTCTAAAAATAGAAAATTTTGGTATCCCACAAGATTTTGATATAAAGAAATTATTGAGCATGATAAATCGAAATTCGAATCGCTCGTTTGTGTGATTTGATGATTAAGCACCAACTCCTTGGTGCTTGATCAAGCATAATAGCCCAGTTATATATATATCATTAAAAGTACTATTCCTAGGAAAGCTTGAAACATATATAAATTAAACGGTTGGGTGCGGGAGAACTTTTCATAATGAAAGGTCGATAATGGTTGCAAGCACTAGCACTAAAATATTTTCTTGCACTCGTAATGAAAGGGGGAAAAAAGAAAAGGAGAACATTTCGTTATCACAAATTGACAAGCTCCAATTAATGTTCCCAAGCTGAGGACACGCACGCATGTAGTTGTTTTGCCCTCCATTTTAGCTATTTTTTTAGATATCTATGACTCATGTATCAAACATATCTAAACTAAAAGATAAATAGAGGGGGCAAAGATTCATTAAAATATATTTAATTAATTTTCAAGAAATGTTGTTAGTGGGTACGGCTTTTAGTTTTGAAATATGACTTTTAACAACATGTCAATATATTTGTAGTCACATGTTCGTCGGAAAGGATGATTGATTTGATATCAGGAGTATTTTTATGAAGATTTTAAATGTGACACAAATTACGTAAGTTGATACGCAACCACTTTAAAATATAGTAAAAATTATGATCTACTTAATTAATCAATTTATGTTTCTTTATAACTTCAATAAATCGAAATGATCTCAGTCATAGCTAATGATATTTAATTTCGTTTATGCTATATTTAATATTTGCTTCTGCGCTAACTACAGAACTCATAAGCGGACATGTAAGAATGGGAACAACGTTTCTCAATTTTATGTAACTATATGTGTATATATGATATTTTTAGTATTATCATTGTACTTTTTTTTTTAACTATATGTGTATAAGAATTTCCATCAAAATATAAAGAAATAATGTTCTAATTATTTGTTAATTTGACACATTTTCGATATCTGATATTATTAACCAGATGTCACTACCATATTTTAATATTTTTGGTCTATTATACCGGTCAAACATTGCTTGTAAAATCAGACACAGGACCGGTGTTATAGAGGGGCTGTTAAAAGTTTCTGTCACCCGCTTTTAAATAGCAGGCTTTAACATCAGACATTAGTAAAAGTCCGTTATTAAAGATCACTTTCAAAATCAGATAAAAATCCTGTGTTAAAGATATATTTTAAACCAGACCTTAATAAAAGGCTGATTTTAGAAGTTCTAAAAAATAAAAAAACGAACTTGTAGTTGCATGCCTGACAGCTACGATGTGATAGATTGACAGATTTTTTTGCAGATATGTTCTTTTATAAAATATGTCATTTTATTGTTGTAATATTTTTTTTCAAATACGCTGTAAGACTTACATATTTTTTTTTTTTGCAATTAAACTCTTTGAATAAATTTTTTTTTTCCATGTTATATGTCTAAATTATGTCTAAGAAAATAAAAAACAAAGAAATTTTGAAAGCAAAAAATGCATACTAATTATATTTCTCTTCCAATTTGATTCATGTTTTCTCCAAATTTAGATAGAGAGATAGAATTAAAAAAGCTTGATATTTCCTCCAAATTCAAATTTTTTGGTTTGATTTGTTGAGAGATAGAGAGAAATTAGAAATAAAAATTAAAGAGGATCACATGAGAGAGAGAGAGAGATGGTAGAGATGAATTATATAAAGAGAGAGATGAGGGAAAAATTAAAGAGATCAGATGAGAGAAAGAAAGGGATAGAAATGAAATATATAAAGAGAGAGATGAAAGGGATCCTTGAGATTTTTTTGAGTGATTTCTGAGCGTTGGATCGGTTAGAATGGACATTGTGAATTTAAGTAAATATGGGCGATTTGTATGTTACTTTTAAAACCCAACCTTATTAAAAGATCGCTATTAAAGACCTAACCCTTCAAAACTGGACTTTAGTAAAAGACCGGTGTTAAAGACTTCTTCTTTTTTAATTCGGATTTTAATAAAAGACCGATGTTAAAGGTAACTATTTAAAACCGAAGTTTAAAAGTGGTTCGGTTTAAAAAATATTTTAGAGCAGACTACTTCGCGGATCCGCTGATAAAGAGGTCCGGTGTTAAAAACTCTTTTACATTCAAATTTAATTAAAATTTGATGTTAAAGCTATATCAGATTTAAAAGGAGAGTGTCAAAAATTCTCTCAATAGTAGTATATTGTAGGGAAATATTTGTCAAAGTTGCTGAGTTCGAAGGACCAGTCAAAATTCAAAAGTTTGGGATGAGGGGCCTTGGGCCATAAGTTTGGAATGATTCAATTTTGAAAAAAAAAAAACAACGAAAATAGCGACGACCAATTTTAAATACCAACTATAATTTTTCATTTCAGGCAACACCCCAAGTTAAAAAAATTATACCTCAATTTTCTTTCATTGTAATTAAATTCATATCTTAGGAATGTCATTCTAATTAACTTCATATCTTAGGAGTTACATTCCGATGCTTTGCAAACTAAAGTATTGTTTTACTTCGACATCAAATATTATACACCGACAATTCAATTGTATGATTTAAGTTACTCAACACAATCTAGACATGAAAATTTTCTAAGATATCAAACTTGACGGTCTTTAGAATATTGTAGCTATACTTTTTTGAAAAGTGAACAAAAATTGTGTTCTATTTTTATATTAAACAGATATTTATTATAAAAATGGAATAGTTATAAAATTCTAAAAACGTTCAAATCTGATATCTTAAGAGATTTTGAAGTCTAAATTGTGTCGAGCAATTTTGATCATTCGTTTCATTTTCTGTATGTGATATTTGATCCGAAGTAAATCAATAATTTTACTTTGCAAAGCACCGTATAACGCAACTCGCTCCATATCTCAGTCATCTTATATATATATATATATATATATATATATATATATAGAGAGAGAGAGAGAGAGAGAGAAATGCTATTATGATTTGCAAAGCACGTGCTTTGAAATTGTGGACCATTAGATCACGCTTTGTGATTCGTGCGCACATGATGATTGAAGATCCAATTGTCCACAATTTCAAAGCACGTGCTTTGCAAAGCATAATAGCATTTCTCTCTCTCTCTCTATATATATATATATATATATATATGAGCATGGCTAAAATAATATGCATAGTACACCACATAACGTACTATGGGGTCATTTGTATTTAATTTGGTCATTAAATTGATATTTAAGTTGCTCAATAAATTCTTCATATCAAAATCTTGTAGGAAATAAAATTTCATGATTTTTAGAGCTTTCTTGCTATTTTTTAAATATTTTTTAAAAACAGCTCAGAAATGACACTTTTGTAGTATTAAATCTGGACTGTTTTTAAAAAATATTTAAAAAATATCAAGAAAGCTCTAAAAATGACGAAATTTATTTTCCTACAATATTTTCATATGAAGAATTTATTGAGCAACTTAAATTTCAATTTATTGACCTATATCTATATGCATAGTACGTTATGGGGTGTACTATGCATATTATTTTACCCATGCTCTATATATATATATATCCCAATCAACTTACAATCACGAAAGTTGATACACAATTTTGACCCAAAAGATTTGTGAAATTGTTTGTTATTATTTGACCCAAACACTATATCTACTATTATTTTATTTGGCAATATATTCACAACAGCGTATTTGTTTTCCACTTGTGCGTATCATTTCGATAATGGAATTAATAACTTTAATCTTGGTTCACTGCACATTGTATTTTAAATTTTGATATCGAGTCCCTACATGGATATTTTGTCTTTGAAAAAGAACGGTACCGAATTATCAGTTGTCACACTACATGGATATTTTTTTAATACATATTCCAATTAAAATATTATCTCATGGCACATCGATCGCCGTCTATTACTTTTTGTAATACTACTAGTGACATATATTATTGTTAGCGTACGTAGGAAGAAATATAATGTGCTAGTTTAAATTTGATTGAAATCTAATCTCAGATTTTCCGGGCAATCTGACAGTTTTAAATATGAATGTATTTGTACCATTTATTTCCTACCGGAGCCACCAACTAATGATAATGGTATTTATTAAGGGGGAAAAGGCAATAATTCAAGGGCCTTCAATTTAGGCTGCTAAATTCAAAGCCAACTCAGACAATATGGAAAGAAGCACGGCAATTCCGGGCCACCATGCTGACAGTTTGTTGTACCATGTGTATATATAAATATGGAACAGAGCGCTACCAAAAATTTTATTATAAATTTGTGAAAATTTGTCTAAATGTCACTCGTATAAATTTGTCTAAATGTCACTCAATAATACAGTATTTGTCGAAATGTCATTCAATAATAACAATTTTTTTAAATGTTATTAAATTTCAGATCAGTTTGTCTAAATGTCACTATCTTTATTTTAATACAAATAAAAAATAAAGAAATAAAAATTTGTTTAATATTTTATATACTTTTATGTTTTCTTTTGTTACAACCGAAGCAGTTATAACAAGGGGAAAGAGGCGAGAGGTATTTAGGATATATTTTTATTTCTTTATTTTTAATTATATTAAATAAAAATAGTGGCATTTAGACAAACGGATTTAAAATTTAATGACATTTAAATAATTTATTGTTATTGAATACAATTTAGACATTTTTTTCAAAATTATTCGCCTGAAATAAAAAGAAATAGTTTTACTATCATTAATCTGACAGTAAATTTGTGTGTTTCTGTAAGCTTCACTGCTGAGAGGCAGCACATCTCAATTGTGTTATCTTCAATTTATTTAACCTTAATTTGAAACTTTTGTGTAAATTGTCATGGTTACAAATTAATTTTACATATATAAATATATATATACATATATAAATATAGAGGGGGGATCCGTGGCATCCTTATCGTGGCCTCCACTCCATAGCCTCCAGCCCTAATTTCCACCAAAATCAATGATATGGCTGATCCGGACCGTTCAAAACATTACTCATACTAATATAGACTTGGAGACTAAATTTTAGATTTTTTTGAATTTTTTTACTATTTTATCTGACGGGTTGAAAATTGGATGTCTATAAGTCGTTAGATAAATCCAATTTTCAACCCGTCCGATAAAATAGTAAAAAAAATCTAAAATTTGGTCTCTAAGTCTATATTAGTATGAAGAATGTTTTCAACGGTCCGGATCGACCATTTTCATTGATTTTGACGAGGAGGCTAGAGGAGGCTACGAAAAAGGAGGCCAATGGATCCCCCCTCATAAATATATATATATATATATATATATATATAAAATCTGGGTATTGTGATATGCATAGTTAGTGAGCATTCGTGCTATACATTTTTTTCTTCTCTTGATTGCTTTAATTAACACTAATTTAAGTTGTCCAATAAATTCTTCATATTGAAATCTAGTAGGAAATCAAATTTCGTGATTTTTAGAGATTTCTAGCTATTTTTTAAATATTTTTTTAAAAACAGCCCTGTTTAATATTAAAAAAAAGGACCTCTTCATGACTGTTTTTAAAAAATAGCTAGAAACCTCAACAAATCACAAAATTTGATTTCCTACTAGATTTCAATATGAAGAATTTATTAGGCAACTTAAATTGGTGTTGATTAAAGCAATTCGACGAAAAAAATACATAGCACGAATGCTCAGTGCTCACTAACTATGCATATTACCGTAGCTAGATTATATATATATATATATATATATAGAGAGAGAGAGAGAGAGAGAGAGAGAGAGGCTAGGGTGCTCCATGGAGCACCAAACCGCTAATGCTCCATATCGTATCTCCAATTTGAAAATTCTAACGACCGATCCGAACCGTTAAACATGATCTGCATATTTAAAACTACTGGGAGATTGAATTTTATATTTGTTTGAATTTTTTTGCTATTTTTTAAATAGGTATGAAAATCACAACTTTTGTTGGTTTAGAAACCGTTTGATTAGCAACTTTTCTACCTCTTTAAAAAAATAGCAAACAATTTCAAAAAAATATAAAATTCAATCTCCAAGTAGATTTATATATGTAGATCATGTTGAACGGTTCGGATCGGTCGTTGAAATTATCAAATTGGAGATAATGAATGTGGAGCACGAGCGATTTGGTGCTCCATGGAACACCCTAGCATATATATATATATATATATATATAGATGGATTACAGTGAAACGCGTTCTACCAATCTATTTTTGCGTCGACTGTCTAAACCGTTCGATTCCCGCAGATCTAACTCGCTGATCAACGAAAGAAATCCGATACCCTTTTTCTCCCTTTCTCTCCGGACTACACATCTCCAGTTCCATTCTTCTATTTTTTTCTTCGCAACAAGGGGAAAAGGAGATATCGCTCACGATGAGTCCCTCCGATGTCGCACACCTTGTCACTATGTCGTCTCTCCTTTCGACTATCTTGCATCCATCACTCCCTCTCTCCAGGGATGTACTTCGTATGTCTCCCTTCTATCAGCCCACCCCTTTGACATGGTAACGATCTCTAGTTGTTCTACACTTGAATAAATCGTAAACCCTAGAAGCTCACTTCTTGTTGTTAGTTGTTTGAATTAATGTTTGATTTGCTATAGTTTTACTTCTTGGTTTCTTGTTGTGATGGAGATTTGGGGAATATTGCGTTGTAGTTGAGTTATTGTGAATAGAAGGGACTGGTTAAGGAGTTATCATGCAACAAATTAGAGTTAGATATGTCAGGAGAGAAGTGCCGTATGAGGCACATCTGATGGCTAACAAGGTGAAAAGAAAGGCAATTGTGAAGTCAGATTTTCCATGAACAATTCATCAGAGCACCCACTAGTTTTGAGATTGAGATTGGGATGAATCAGACCAGCAAAAAAAATCTGATGCTGATGGAAAATGTTGGTGTTCATAGAAATATGCTTATGTATCTGATACAAGTTTGCATATTTAAATGTACTGAAATCAAAGTGCACTTTTTGGTGAAAATCTATCTTTCATTACTAATCAATTCTATAGAAAAATACTTATTGATATATCAGTTCTTTAATATAAAATAATTATACTGGCATGATTACTATGCAAGCTAGTTTGTGTTAGTACTGGTTAGTACAAACGTGTACCAAGCATGATCTATTTGGCATGTGTTTTTTTGAGCTAACATCAAATTTCATTTTCTAATTTGATTTATTACTTTTCTTTGATGCTAGAAAATTTATTGGATATTTCATTATTGAAGGAATTTGCTACCTTTTTCTTTGCTTTCTTTTTTTCTTTCTTATAGGTATTGAAAAGTGGAGAGAATAATATAAATAGTGGTGATGACATGCAACCATGGTTGCGCCAGCTACAAGAAGCTGAAACTATATTGAGGCTGAGAAATCTATAGTCGAGTCTTGATCTTTTTATGCTCTGGCGTAATTATAGGCTAGTAATATATTGTCCAGAAAAATAGATTATAATTTGTAGTGGATTTTGAAGATAGTGAACTTTTTACTGTCTGCCAATGCTTTCCTTTCAGAAGAATTTGCTATGATGCATTTCAATTGGGAACTGATGTTTTATTTTGATGTTCTGAAGTGCGAACTGATGCTTTATTTTAATGAAATTATGCAACTATGTGATCTGTGTTAGGAAAATTTTCTAATATGACTAATAAGGCTAATGAAATTTCAACAAATGTCAGATTTTAAATGTCAGGAAATTTCTAATACAGGAATGTAATCTCTTCTCTGATTCAATAGAACAATACATTTTCTGAATCTGTTCTCTGCCTTTTTTCTTTACCAGCAACCATGATTCTTTGATGAATGAGAGCATTTTTTACTGGTTCTTAAACCTGACATTGACAAACTATTTTCTCCAAGCACATAATTTGATTTATCCATGAAAAATATGACAATTTGTTGTTTTTATTTGCAATCAACAAAATAAAAAATGTTTTACAAGAAAAAAAATGTTACATTTCAGATCTTTATTAACTACAATTATAGCCATTCAAATGATTTATTACACTTGTTATAACATTAACATGAAGTTATGATCCTTGTATTCAAGTACAGCTGCAAGATAGCTGAACTGCTGGCATGTATAGATTAGATATAACTTTTTATTCAATTTGCACAAAGATATACAAACAAACTGGTATGTCATCATCTAATATCCTCTTTATTGTTACTTGCAACAATCTCGGGGTCAAAAGTGTAAATTCCTATGAGCTCCACCACCTCAGCTCTTATTGATACACCTAAAGAAAAGAAGTCAAGTTTTGATTATACTTTGCATTTGAACTCCAGCAATGAGAACCATCCTTTCGGCATAAATAAAAAAAATCTGAATTAGTATTATGTGTATGCAAAATTGATTAAACTGCAATTTGGATTGCAAAGTATAACCCTTTTTTTCAGAACCAGTAACCACATACAAAATTGATTAACACTGTGAGCGACCAGCAAGTTTAGTGATTACTGAATTTTGGTGAGTTATAATATGAAGTTCTGGTGAAATCTACAAATCAGAAAATAAAAAAGACCCTATACAAAATAGCCAGAATCGAAAGCTCATACCTTTACCTCAATCAACCAGTATGCACAATAGCTAGAACCAAAATTAAAACAGAAGTATATGAACTTGGAAGAGGTGAAATCCCACGAAGCAAATACCTAACCAACTTAGACCCCAAAATCCTTCAAATCAGTTTGCAACTATCATCCTTGTTCGACTTTTAAACCTACAAAGATGCTTCAGCAAAGAGAAAGAGTGAGAGGACTTCAACGGAGATAGTGTCGAGATTCAGCGGAGAGGATAGTAGCCAGGATTTCGATTTTAGTCCAGAGAGCGAAGGACAGCTCTAGAGAGAAGGAATCGTTATTCCTCCCTCCAAATCGCTAATTCTCTTTCTAAATCCAAATTCGAAACCGGAGAGATAGAGAGAGAGAACAAGAGGAGAAATGGCATGTTCTCTGATTCAATAGAAAGAGCAATGGAGGAGGAACACACTTAATTTTTTTGCTGACCAGTCAGATCGCGCTGCACGATTTTTGAAGCAGAATGAAGGGTTAAAACAGTCGACGTAGAAATGGGATGGTAGAACGCGTTCTACGATAATCTATCTCTCTATATATATATATATATATATATATATTCTACCGCGACGATGCGACCGTCGAGATTTTAAAAAAAGTTAAAATAAAATAATGTACAAAAATGTTGAACTTCTGACGCGAAGACACGTGATAGATTCTGCCAAAAGTTTCACCTCTAACCTGCGGACACGTGTTAGAATGTTAATTAAAAAACTTTGTACTATCGTGTGAGACTTCTCTTCTAGGCTTCTAGCTTCAACAATATGTCGATGTAACATGTAACATGTAACATGTAACATGTAACATGTAACAGTGCTCATTTAAAATAGAGAATCGCATTTTTAAGTCGGGAAGGTGCTGGTTGGTGGGGAGCACAAGCAATTCACGGTACGAATTGTATAAATAAATCTGACAGAAACCTAGCTTTTTGAGGTGGTCATGTCATGTCGTGTGATGTGTGGGCTGATCAGACATTCAGACCCCACACAAGAACTTACAAATGAAATTAATTAGTGAAGGTTTTGCTTTCAATCAGTATCAACGAATTTAAATACTAAATGAATGAAAAATGTCAAGAATTTTGAAATGTTTTTTCATGGAATTTCGGCCAATAAAATAATACACATAAATAATCCTCCTACAGAACTAAATATCAACTCTTTCAGCTTGGGAGAATCTTTTGCTTTGATATTAATTAGTCAGGTATGAATCTTTTGCTTTGATATTAATTATTATTTTGTAATTCTAAGATCAAATACGACCTAAAATGATTGCAGAAGCATTTAATAATTTCAAGTATAATTTTTAGACCTTAATCACCTAACTAAGCAAGCCTGCAAGTAATAGAGCAATTTCAACAATTCAAGCAAGAATGCAAAATTCACGAGACCAAGATATCTTCCAAGCCTACATTCACGGGACCTCCGAATCCAAAATATCTTCTAGGACCAATTCCACTAAAACCAACGTTTTACTATAAGGGAGCATATCCTAAAGGCTCTCATCATTTGCAAGGGGCTACACCGCTCTACAAATGCCTAATTGTATGATTGACAAGACAATCAAATACAATGATGAACTACTTGACAACACAACGTAGTTCATCAAACTAAAACACTCACAAAAGTGTTCTCTCGAATTGACAATTAGAGAATTAGCTATTCTAACACACTCTCAAGGTGTGGATGCTAAAGAAGAAGGCTAATGTGTTCTTTCTGGTGCTCAATTGAGTGCTTATAAATTTGGAGAGAGCTTCCTTGATGCTTCTGGTTCGTATCTCCCAAGTATATATAGTCTGGGCACATCTTGGAGCCTTGAAATCTTGATTAGAGCTACTTCTGTTACAGAATTCGTTGTGATAGGTTGGCCTATTTCTAGTATTGCACTTGTATGCATCTCTGACTGACTTTTGGGTCCTTGACAGGAACCTATTGTGACGGGTGAGAAATCCATTATGGCGAGTTGGCAACCCGTTGTGACGGGTTAGGCATGCATTAATGCAACGCAAGGCTCTGTCGAAGTCTTCATATGCACTGTCTTCTGGCTCTTCTCATCTTTAACCCGTTGTGACGGGTTGGTAACCCTTTATGATGGGTGGAGAACCCGTTGTGATAGGTTCCCTTGTGTTATGGTAACACAAGGCTCTGTCTAGCCTATGTCTTGCCCTTTGCTTGCACTTGTTGTTTACTTTATCATCTTGACTTGTACATGCAACATGAAGTATTTGGAACATTAGTTTGTACCTATATAAACGTGCATCTCACCAAAACTCAATTGTGAAGGTTAGTACTAATTTGTTTTCCATATTGTCAAACCAAATAAGAGTTTAATCTAACAACCTCCTCCTTTTTATTATTTGCAAAATTCTATGTGTGTGCATATTACATTTTACACAAAACATCACATTTCTCCCTTTTTTTTTACAAATTTTGGCAAAAGGCTCATTTCAAAATTGATTTCCCCCCTAAATATTTGCATGTATTTTCATTTCAAGTTAAGGTAAACAAGCTTTTCCTCAATAATATAAATTTGACAATTAAGACACAAGATATTGAGTTATATGCTCCTCCATAATTCAATTTGCAATTTATAATATGACAACTAAAGCACAAAATTGAAAGCAATTTATAATCGATCCAAAACAAATGCATATGAAATATAACATGAGTACAAGTTAAAGTTCATAGGAACATATCAAATTTAAATTTCTATCCTAAACATGTTTATTCATCATCACTACTTCATTATTATCATCGTTCGGATTGACTTGTGTAGCCTCCTCATGTCCCTCTCCTACGGGTGCTTGTTCTTCGGCTCCGACCGATTCAAAACAATCATTCCAAGTATAGAATTGTTGGTTCCAAAATGTCTGAATCATACTGTTAAACTCGTTTTGTCCATCAAATCTCTCATATATTTTTGTCATGTTATGCTTCTCATACATTCACAAGTGATATATCTTATTGATTTCTTTTTGAAGGTACATTTCCAATCCATTCCTTTTTGAAGGCCGCAACTCATTTCTTTCTTATTTTTCGAATTTCAGTGCGGTTTTTTTTTTTATTTATAATTTATTTATTAAATTTCTAATGGCAAAAAGTCAGATTTTGTCGATTTTTTTACGGCTCTGCATTGCATTGCGATTTCTCGTCAGGTGAATATGTGATACATATTAACTATCATTGAGGTGATAAGTGGTGACATATTAACTATCAGATTTATGCAACATTGCAACGTGTTGAGGAGTTTCTTTTGTGGAGAATGAGAATGGAACGAGGATTAGGCAGGCTGTCAGATTGGTCATAATTTGTACTGTACTGAATTTTGATTTATATATCTTTCTAGTAAATAGACAGGTCTTTTTTATCATTTTACATTTGTACTTGATTTTACAAAGAAATTTGAATATAACTAAGGTTGAATCTCAATCAATTGTAGGTGAAGTAAATATGTAATGTAAGATGCGCGCGAACCAAGTCTGTCTGGTATTAATGTATTATGGAGTAAATCATTATTTTTAAGGAAAATTTTCATAATGTCATTGCAAAAATTTGAATTTGTCATAATGCCATCCAAAAGTTAGTATTTGTCAAAATGTCATTAAATTCCATGAGTTATTTTAATTATGCCATTATACCTCTTTTAACTCAATTAAATATTTCTAAAATTTCAAAATACCAGTTTTGCCCCTGTCAGACTTATCTTCCCGATCAGACTCGACTAATCCAAATGCTACCCTATTCGAACGATAAGTGACCCTCGCCTCCACCAACAGATCGAGAGAGGAGACCCTATCGAGCGCGGAAATAAGGATTGACGCTAGGTTTGAGTGCTCTAGGGGAAATGTAAGGAGATTGCAGAGCAGATACAAAGGCAGAGGAAGGAGGCGAAGGAGAGTAGAGGTGAGGTGTGATGGAGATCGAAGGTGATATTGGATTGATTTATTAGCGTCTCTTTCTCTTGAAAAAGTGCTTGTTGCGATTTTGATGGGTAGTAGCTTTGCTTCCGAGATAGGAGGTATGTCTATGAATTCCAAGTCTCTTAAAGGATACGATCGTTTCTCCATTGATGAAGCTTCAATCCTTATTTAGCTCATCCTGATCATTCCGAGGCTTTCAAATGGATGCTTCTCGGCTCAGGGGAACCAGGAACTAGGCTCGAAGATAGAGAGAGTTCACATCGAAGAACTAGAGAGTTTCTTGCCATATGGAATATATACATAAGTACCACCGTAGTTTCTGGAGCTCTCTACAAACAAGAAATTTCAAAGAAAATTTCTGGACAACCATTTTCTAAATTTTTGAATTTTTCATTTTCCCATTTTTTGTTCTCATTTTATGTTTTCTGAACAAACTAATCCTTCTCTGACAGGGGTACTGGTACCAACTAAAACACAAATAGCGTGAACAAAATCAAAGGCCACTGGTACCAATTTCAGAAAGGGAATGGCATTTTGACAAATGAACGGATTAGTCGAGTCTGATCGGGAAGATAAGTCTGACAGGGGCAAAATTGGAATTTTGAAATTTCAGAAATATTTAATTGAGTTAAAAGAGGTATAATGGCATAATTAAAATAGCTAATGAAATTTAATGGCATTTTGACAAATACTAACTTTTGGATGGCATTATGACAAATTCAAGTTTTTGCAATGGCATTATGAAAATTTTCCCTTATTTTTATAATATTCGAGATAATATGAAGATTTTCAAGACTCGTTTTATGTTGGAACAATATTTGTAATTTAATAGAATAATTAAGCTTTCACTTGTACTGTACCAAATTGGAACACTCACGAAGCAAAGACTCTATCTATTGGAGATAAAGCGGAGTTTCCGCTCTCGTGAAAAAAAATCCTAACTCAAGTGAAATTCAGAAATTCTAAGCGGGAACTCTCAAGTAGAGGAGGTCGTGTCGCTGGCGTCCTCCGCCTCTGCTCCTCCATTATCTGCTCTTTTTCTCCTTTCTTACATCACCTCTCTGTCAATTATTGTCATCAAAGTCAAAAAAAGAATCGTTATTGAAAAAGAGAGAGAACCGCTCAGCGGATTTCTCTAATGATCGTCTGTCGTTCCGACTCGCTCTCGCTTTCTCTCAAAGCTATCTGTCGTAAAGGAAAATATGAGGAAAATTGCATGACGAGTTCTTTTCAGTAGTCGTCTTTCGTTTCTACTCGGCCTCATCTTCCACCTCTCTTTCTCTCCCCTTCGCCCTTCACGTCGACTCCACCCCATAGAGTTCTTCTCAGGTGAGCAACGACGAGGAAATCGAGCTGAAACTCGTCGTGAAAGCGATCATGTAGATAAGATCCATCAAAATCCCAACTCTAATCGAAGGAGTCTGCGAATGTAAGAATAGGTGGGCTTTGTTTCTTAAGAATATAAGATAAGCGGGCTTTCTTTTATATAAGATCGTTGAGCTACACAATAGGCGCCGTTGCATCGTGTTCTTTTAAATTATATTATTTGTCGGCCCAATCGTTTAGAGTAGAGAACAAGACAGATGCGTAGTGGATCGGAATCCTCTGCAGAACATTTTTGTTCCGCAGAGAGGAGAACATTCTCTCTGTATCCTTAGATAAAATTTGACGGCTGAAGATGCATTTCAGTTATAATGTCGCTGGAAAATAAATAAATAAAATTTGGTCCTACCCAAGAACTATTTGAGAACTGCCCGAGAAATATTGCGGAACTCTCTCCGTTAGCTTTATTCTTTTTCTCCATGCCCTTTCGCGAAAGAGAGACAGAGATCGAGGTAGGGAGAGAGATCGACGAAGATAAGAAATTGTTTTGTGCTTTATTCTTTTGTGAAATGATGACCAATAGACATTTCGTGCACGGACATTGAAAGCGCAAAATCGAGGCTTGGTCTTTGCGCAGAAGACATCAGAGAGCAGCTGAAGGTGGCAGAAGACTCTAAAAAGAGTTGTGCTCCCAACTTGGTGCCGTTTTGGGAATGCTTGGAGATTAGAATTATGAACATTTTTACCCTCTTTTCTTCTATCTTTTGCTTCTTCTAGAGTGGTAACGGTGTTGAATTTTCAGGGGAAAAACGGTGTTGAATGTTTCTGTTATTTAATCACTTTCCTCTTTCAAAGTCCTGCTTAGTGCTTGTATTATTTAATGTTTCTTCTTTCTTTTTTAATAGTTAGATAAGAATGTCAGAAGATCACATTTTGTAACTGTGTAGTGTATATCAATTGTGTTTGAGTAGTGATGTAATGCTTCACTTTTGGACAACTGAACTCTAACCAGGCCAGTGAATGAATGTTTTGTTTTCTTTTACCAGTAAATATTCACTGGAAATTGGACGAGCGGTCAAAATTTCAAGAGAAGTCGAGGCCATCAGAAGGAGCATCGAGTAGGGAGGCACAAAGCCGACGGAGCAAACTAGGGTTACATGGAAGATGAGAAATTAGACTTTTCAGGTTAGAGAAGTGAGAGCACGGGACAAGAAGAAGATGGGTTCATCCGAGGTGACCTCCGACGAAGAAGCGGCAAGAGATGAGGCAATTAAGTCGAGGAGCATCTTCTCTTCTCCTCATTTTTCTTTTTTCTCCTTTCTAGACGAAGAGAACGGGCAGAAATAGAGTTCTCAAAACCGTGTCTGCGTGTCTCAAAACGTCACGGAACGGTACGGCACGATAAGGACACGACACGGTTAAGACACGGCACGAAACACGACACGGAAGCACGAATAGACACGGATAGACACGAAAGGAACGTGTCTGCGTGTCGTGCCTTGGTTTCCTACTGTAGGACACGGCACGGCACGAAACGTTTATGAGGAGAGACACGGCACGACACGGCACGGAAGCACGACACGGAACGACACGAGAACACGTCTAGACACGGTACATTTAGACACGACACGACGGCACGACACAACACAGATAGACACGGCACGACACAGATAGACACGGGTAGGCACGAATAGACACGGATAGACACGAAAGTTCAAATTATTTTGAAATATTTTGCATTTATTAATTATTCTATTTTAAGCTTCACAAATTTTAAAAAATAAACGTTTAGACACGAGTTACGACATAGTTAAGACACAGTTAAGACACGATATGTCTAGACACGACACGTTTAGAGGCGGCACGTTTAGACACGACCCGTTTAGACGACCCGTTTAGACACGACACGTTTAGAGACGGCACGTTAGACACGACACGTTAAGACACGACACGGTTAGGCACGGAACGGTTAAGACACGACACGTTTAGACACGGCGTTCCTAAACGTGTCGTGTTTTAACCGTTCCGTTCCGATCCCTTCCAATTTTTGGCACGGCACGGAACGGCACGGTAAAAATAATAAAATACTAATCGTGCTGTGCCGTTCCGTGCCGTGCCAAGCCGTGTTTGGAACGGAACGGCACGAAACGACACGAATTTAGAACACTAGACAGAAATATACCCTCACGGACAGTTCTCGAGCAGGAGAATTTTCCATTTTATTTTTATTTTACAGCGTTATTGATCTACATCCGTTAGATCTTGATCGAAAGATCCAAATACAAAGTTCTTCTCTCTGCGGAGAAATATTATTCCGCATCGGATTTCATTCTGATGCGTAGTTGGACTACAACTATTGTTGTAAACATGGAACCGCATAAAAGCCCTTAAATTTTATATTCATACCCAAAAAAAAGAAAGAATCTCATATAAAATTGTTAACTACTACTCTTTGTTTAACCATATGTTTTAAAAGATGATTGATCGTTTAGAAACTTCGACAACAATCAGCAACATATTAACTCGATTTTTTTCTTTTGAAAAAAATGAAATTTGCACAAAAAGTGAAGATAAAATTAATTATTTAATGAACTGATAGGATCTTATCAGAGAGCTATCTAAAGACAACACAAAGTTTCACTACACAGCGGCGGAGCTAGAAATTTGATATAGAGGAGACTGAAAAGAAACTATTCTATAATTTTAATTTTAATAAGGAAGCTAATGAGTATTTTTAACTAAACAAATCTCACGATTTAAAGAGAAAAAAAATGCAAATTATTTACTCACTAGGATTTCTTAGCGATCTTTGGTTATGCTTTGCTTCGCCCCTGCCACTACAAATACGGGTGCAAACCGAGCAATATATCTACATGTTAATCAATTTGAATTAGGACTGCAAATGAACACGACAATTTATGAACAAAATAAGGTGAACACTATTGAACATTTATGAAATGAACTATTTTTTTGTCTTAATTAAAGTTCAGTCTAAGCTCGATTGTTAAAACTGAACTGGACTAATTGTGAACAAATTATGGACTAATTACGGACTCAATATGAGCCCAAATGCAAATATGTTCAAATATCCAAATAGATTAACAAGTTCTAACTCTCGAGAGAGAACTTAAGTTATTCGCATAGAGAAACACAAACTAAAACCTAAGTCGTCACACCTTTCTCGTTCTCTTCCCCAATTGTTTATAAATTAAGTGAAACTTTATTTATAATGGACTGTGCACCGTGATGTCCAAAATCAAGCCTGCATGGTTAACTTATCGTAACATAATGAATATTATTCGATTATAAGATTACCTGGACATAGACACGATATTAGTAGATAATTATAGACTTGATTTGATCATGGACTTCAACTGCTCATCAGAGAGCCGAGCTAGACTTGGACTGGAACACATCCATTAACAATCCTAATTTGAATTGGGATTAAGATGCGAAGATATCTGAATATTTGTGAGGAAATGTTTACAAACATGGTTTTAAATTGTAATTATGTATTTGTATTTTAAATTTTAAATATAATTATATTAATTTAGTATTAGTTATGAAAATATATGTTTTTTTCTTAAATTATAATTATATTCATAGAATACAGATGAACAAATGATAATTCTAAGCGGTTCCTGTTAGTAATGGAGAATTTTATGACACATTTACAGTATCACCTTGAACTTATCATAATTTGTCAAATCAAGTCAGAAGCAGAATCCGGTCCATCTATTGTAGTGCTCGCACAGTCGCACGTCTGACAGACTGACACCACCAAACAGAACGGAAATTTCTTAAAAGTTACAGCAAATATAAAATATGCGAAAAACATCCTAAAACCAACAAAATCACCAGCCAGAATAGTTTCTGACAATTAAGTTCAGATGTCTTTGCTAAGAAAGATCCTCCTCACTTGCCTTGGGTCTTGGAGGTGACCTTCTCCTAGTTGATCTAATCTAATCAGATTAAAAAAGCAACAGCATTTTATTTTTATGATATGGGCTTCGCTGGGCATCACATCAGGGGGTTAGGAGTAGGTACACTCATGAGTGCATCATTTGATTGTGCACTCATGATTTGAATCATTGGATCAATGAATTACACACTCTCTCTTCTTAAATTATTTGGAAAGAGAAAAATAATAAATTATTAAACTATTAAGAAAAAGAGTGTAGTCCCCTAATCTAATGGTTCAAATCATGAGTGCACAATCAAATGGTGCACTCGTGGGTGGGTGTACCCACTCTCAACCGCACATCAGGTGCTGTTACATCACGCTATTTTGTATTTATTTGTCAGCCCAATTTTTAAAGGCACAGGCCGACAGGCATAATCTGACTTTGACTACTTCCGGAATTCTGAAATTTTATTGGAAATACGAATACCCTCCAAAATATCTTTTTAATAAAGGACCGGATACGTAGATACCATATTTGATATCGATTTTATTACGTATCTTTAGTTGAATTATATTGCACATTATTTGAGTTATTATGCATGTTATTTTTTGTAATGAAATAATTATACATGTTGTCGATTTTATTATGCATCTTTAGTTGAGTTATCGTGCACATTATTTGAGTTATCACGCATGTTATTTTTTATAATGAAATAGTTATACATGTTAATTTCTGTATTGAAATAGTTATTAAGATATAACATGCATAATAACTCAAATAATGTGCATGATAACTCAAACAAAGATGTATAATAAAATCGGTATCGATAGTTGATATCAAATGTGGTATCTACGAAACATTGTCCTTTAAAAAAAGAATATCATATGGATTTGTTAACCACTGCTGTTTTTTTGTGTATGTTTTCAACGATCTAGGATTTATGAAATACACCCAAAGATTAGTTTACCAACCAAACCACCGTCCAGATTAGGTACTGAGAATTAAGAGCAACCTCACTTGTCTTGGCGACTTGGCGGTGACCTTTTCCTATTTGTTCTAATCTGGATTAAAAGTATTACAGCATTATTATGTGATTACAGAACACCAGATCTCATTGTTAATTTCTCTCTCATCTCCACAATATAAAAGTTTTTGATGAATAATTTACGTATATAAACATTATATGGATGTTAGTTGCCTTCATTTGAATGGATTGGTTACCGTCTAGTTTAACTGTTCAAAAATAAATAGTTTTAAAATAATTGAAGTTGAAACAATTGAAATTGGAAAACAAAAAATTAGAAAACGAAAATAGTACGAAACGTACCCTTAGGCCTTAGTTGTTCTGCGTTCAAATGCTTTCTAAAAATTAATTGTATTTTATACGGATAAACAATAGGGACGCGAATCGCTATATTGATACTAACGTGGATATCAAGTGTACTGATTCATTATATTAATTTGCACGTTGTTGTAATTATTATGCAACTTATCGGATATATTTGTATATTTAATTTCGTCATTAAACATCTAATTGATCGAATCCACGCTTGAACGTGTGCCTCCCAACTCATTTTTTTGTATTTCCTTCTTCATTTCTTCAGAGTTATTCTCTCTAGCTTCTACTACCGCTTCAACTCAACCTGAATAATAATACAACTAACATGCATAATGATATTAATAACATCATAATAACACAATTAACATAACACACATTTAACAACACAATTCGAAGAAAATGACAATGATAACATGCATAATTAACAACATAATCTAAATAATAACACAATTAATATACATAATTAAAACTCAGTCTCAATAATAGTGCATTTAATATAGTTAAAATGAATAATAACATAACTATCAAGCATAATAATATGATTAACATGCATAATAATGCAGTTAACATACACAGTAACACATTAACCATGCATATTAACATTTTTAACTTGTAAAATAACATTGTTAACATTGTTAGAATTGGGGTGTCCTAAGGTCAAGTGTTAGTACGAAAGTCTTTATAACAATTACAATTCAAACTTTTAAACCTTAATCACATAGCTAAAATTTCAGCAAGCAAGTACAATGAGCAATTGAGCAAATCAAGATAACAAAGTGCAAGTATATTAAAGAGAGATAGTAAGGAACAAGAGAACACAAGAACACGCGATATAACGTGGTTCGACCTACAAACAAACTAGGCCTACATCCACGGGACTTCCGAAACAAAAACTTCATTTCGGGATCGATTCCACTAAACAATAAGTGTTATTTATAATTGCGGAACATATCTTTGATTTATTCTCAATAAGTAAACAAATCTTAGATTCCTAAACCTATGCAAAGGGCTATACCACTCAACAAGGTAAAATGTTTGATTGACTACACAATCAAGGACATGAATGCACTACTTGACAACACAATGTAGTGCAGCAAATGCTAAAAACTAGCAAGGATAAGTGTTCTCGGGTTGACAATTAGATAATTGTGGCTATCATAAGTCTCTCAGGTTAGGCAGCTGTAGGAGAAGGCTCTAGTGCTTTTTTTGTTGCTCAATTATGTGTTTGAAAGCTTGGAGAGGGTTTCAAATGTCTTCATGGTTCGTACTTCCAAGGTATATATAGGCTGAGCACTTTTTCAAGTATTAGAGTCTTGATTTTGAGTCATTGCGTTATATTATCTCACAACGCGTTACAGAATTCGTTATGACGGGTTGACAACTTTCCAGAATTGGCCTTCTTTGTTTGATTCACTGACTTTTGGGCCCCCTTGAGCAGGAACCCGTTGTGACGGATTGGAAACGCGTTATGACGAGTGAGAACCCATTGTGACGGGTCTTTGACGCGTTGCAGTAATGCATGCCTATGGAAATCCTTCAATGCTTCAGCTCGTCTCCTCTTCAACCCTTTGTGACGGGTTGGGCACCCGTTGTGACGGGTTGAGCATGCGTTATGATAACGCTGGCGCTGAAAGTGCCTAATTTGCTTGCTCTTGATATATTTGAGTTGTCTTGACTTGTACATGCATGTTTAATCATTTGCCTCATCATTGTGTACCTGTATAAATCTGCAACTTACCAGAACTCAATTGTGCAATGTTAGTACTGATTTATTTTGCAAATTGTCAAACAAGAGATCAGTTTCATCAAATAAACATGCATAATATCATAAATGACATGCATAATTAAACAACTCAATCTGAATAATTAACAATGTTAACATGCAAAATTAACAACTCAATCTGAATAAAATACAATTAACATGAAAAAATAACAACTCAATTTGAAAAAATTACGGTTCGTGAACAAAACATAAAGAACATAGAGAGGAAAATATAATGAAAGATGAGTGATTATAAATGAGTGAGGAGAGCAACATGAAAGCTAGCTAGTCTTGATTGAGATCATTATGATAAAGAGAGAAGAAGTATGAATTAGAGGGGTAGATCGTTACTCGTGAGTGCGAGAGAGAAAGAATGACAAAAAATTCGCGAGAGAGGAAACATTGAGTACGAGAGAAAAAGATTCGGCCCGGCCCGTGTAATCCGCCATAACTCGCCTTAAAACTCGCGTTAACCCATCATTAACTCATGCAAAATATGTGCAAACTCGTGCATAATTCGACCAAATCCTGAAATAATCCGAGTATAATTCGGAAATGACCCTTTAAATTCAAAAATTAAAAAAATTCAGAAAAAAAGAAACCCGGCGAAACCAGCCAACCCGATTCGGAAGGAACCCCGTCTAATCCGGCCCAAACACGTTGGACCGCGAACCCATGATCCTTAGATGGATTGCGGCCGGGCTAAAAGATTTGACCAGTGTTAACGGGCCGGTTTGAACCGATCAGATCCAGACCAAACTGATTTCAATACACTAGTATATATGTGCTAAGTTTTGGTATTTTAAAATTATATTCAGTTCATCCAAAACTGAAATATTTTTTTTACTTTGATTTTATTAGTTCCATTGTCAAATTTAATTCAGTTGATTTGATTAACACTTTAAAAACCAAAAAAAATGTTGCTTACAAAAACTTTATACGCCCCTAGGGGCAACAATTTTTTAGAGGAACGCATGACCGAATAGATTTAATTCGATTTCGACTCTAACCAAACTGTATTGGGCTTTTAGAGCCGAGTTTGTTACATTTTGTGAATTTTTAAAATTTGTTAGATTATCTAATTTTTATTTTTATTTGTCAACGTAAGAAAATCCATGGTCGCCACATTTAAACAACTTATGACTTGTGGTTGTCAATTTGACACAACACGTTATTAATATATCCCTCCACTCCGCATGATGAATCAGGCTTAAACACCATACTAGATCTATGTTGAGAGCTCTCTTTTTATGGACTTAATTAGCATAAAGTGTTTATGCCATTAGCTACTACCTACATGAGATCATGTTTCGGTTGAGAAAATATTTTACAGATTTATTGGTTGCAGTATTAAATATTGACACCTGTTACAATAATATTTATAAAATTGGAAACCAAGTTTTGACTCTACTTTCGTCGCATAGTACTGAAAAATGACAGCATTCTTTTATTATATTCAAACCTTTTGACTTCCTTTTACAAAAAAATATTGATGTATAAATAGCTGTCTTATTGGTTTCATATTAAATAGCATGAGTTCATAGTTTACACAATAAATATAAGAAGGATTCTTATTTTGACAATTATATTCTAAATAAATAAAAAAACAAAAAATGTTAATGAAAACATTCTTGAGTTTATATGTTAGTTGTGTTTTCAATTTGGTGCAATTTGAGTATTATTTCATCCTCTATCAAAAGCCATTAAGTTTCGTGCAACTTTATTTAACGGTTAATATTTAATAGTTCATGATGGAGTATGAAAAAACACTCAAATCACACCAAATTAAAACATAACTAATATGTAGACTCAAGAATGTGTCAATAAATTTTTTTAAAGATTTTAATGAATTTATTTAAAATCCAATTATCAAGATCGTCAAGTGATTTCTCCTCTAAATAAAATATCTGATAAGCAGATAAAATATTAAGTGACCCTGTTTTTCTAGTTTAATTAAAATAATGAATTTTGCAAGAAAATTTCTTATTTATGATATTCACTTAATTCTAACTTGTGCTGTTACTCGGAAAATTTTACTTTGAAGTCTCTATTTATTTAATCAAATAAAGGTGCATTGAAAATAGGTTCTTTTTCAGATTAACAATTACAAAATACAAGTCAAACTAATCTTTCAGTAGAACCATGTCCACAGGAACCAAATCCGCTGATTGTCAAAACCCTTCTTGCGCTTGTTTGTTTTGATTTGGACCGTTCAAAATTCATCTAACGGCCAAAATATCTGCCTCCTGAATCAAATCACAGTCGTTCGTGACGATTGATCGATTCGTGACGGTCGAATCGAGACAAGCAAGACCCTGCTTGACTCCAAAACAAGCAGCAGATTCGGATCCATGTCCACAGGGTAAATATCATCCCAAGTATAAAATACTGGTTGAAAAATGTGTATTAACACAGGCCCAATTTGTAATTTTTTAGAGGGTTGATGATGTAAATGCCCCATGTTTCTTTTGTGACAGTGAGGTGTGGTGGTGGGTCCAGACTGCCACTTGTCCCTCTCACTCCAAGAGTCCGTATCTGCTGTTATTCTGAGAGAATAACATTACTCTGTTATTTATCTGCTGATCGTCTGATCTATTCGAACGGCACAGATAAACTGTACGAAATCCACTGTATTAGTAAATTATTTATTAAATCAAAAATAAATAATTAGATATGAAATAACAGACTGTGTTATTCTCTCAAAATAACAGCGGATATGAATCCCTCACTCCAAAGGCTTCAAACCCAACCCGCTCCCCTCTCCTTTTCTTTTTCTTTCTATTCCATTATAAGTCTCTATTCCTCTCTTCAACAACTCTTCCATTTTTCTCTCAACCTCTCCAAAAACCACAAAATATAAAATAAAGTACAGTAAATTTACATAGAGAAAATAATACAGATCTCACAGTATCTCTCAGCTCAGCTCCCACATTTCTTCCTCCATGGAAGACTCCTTCTCTTCCCTGTCCTCCAGTTCCACGCTTTCATGTGAACCGTTGGTTGGAGGCAGCGCGGATCTTGAAGCAGGGTTCCTCTCCAATTCTATCATCACCCGTGCCACATCTGCCATCCGATTCTCCGAGATCAACCCTTGCGCGCTCTCCTCTCCCCGGAGATCCGGTTCCATCACCTCAAGAAATCGCCGGGTGTCCCACCGCCGCTTCTTCAACGAGTTCTCGGAATATGACATCGGGTCCCACCACTTTCTCGATTCCTGCTTCCTCTGCAAGAAACCCCTGTCTGGAAAAGGTGACATCTTCATGTACAGGTATACCCCTCGACTTGTCACTTGTGCTTCCCTTGCCTCGCTGTTAAGTTACTTCATTTTAATAGGGCTATTTTCGTCATTAATTAAAATTTTCATTATGTTTAATTTCACGAGGTTTCCAGTCTTTGCCCCTCATGGTTTCGGAACTTAGTACAACATAGTCATTTATTAATAATGGTTTTTCTCATTAAGTAATCGTATTTCCTTGATTTAATAAGGGCTTTTGTGTCATTTTATATTACTGTGACGTCATGTGGGGTATGGTGTGCTCGCGGTGCATCGGAATCTTTCCGTCTCTTCCCGATTTGTTTGGAGAGGGACCTGGCGAAGATTCAACTCTGCTTTATTTAATTCCTTCTTATTATTTTTTATTGGTAAATTCTGCTAAGTACAAAATTAATTAAATTGCATTATTATCGATGATAATATTAACTTGATTGCATGGTAATTGATGATATTCAACAATTGGAACAATTGATGACAATTAAGGATGGTAAATGAGTCGTGTTTTAAATTTTTTTTTCCAAAATAGACTCACTATTTTTTATTATATATTTCGCTTCATTTGTTAAGACTGTCAATCAAATCACGAGAAAGTAAGTTCAAGGCGGTGCCTTTTGCGTGATTTCTTTTGAAAAAAAAATGATATTAGTTAATCATCAATTATTGCATGTCCTCCTCTTTTTTGCATCAGTCTCTCTCTCTCTCTGGAAAAGGTCTATTGGAAGTTTGGAGCCTTTATTTTCTCTTATTAATTAATAAATAATACGGAAAACTGACGGTGTGCACCGTCTCCAGTTGCTTTCAGTGATGGAGACAGCCAGTGAGTCGCTAGCCTACCCGTCCTTTTCAAAAGGGCCCCACCTTTTTGAAAAAGGCGCACTATGTTTTGTTTTGCTAATAATTCCAGACCGTTGGATCCAAGCAAAACAAATATAGTCGGAGAATAACGACAAACCCACCTCCACATTCCCGCGATCTTTCATCTTTGTGACACCTGACGACTCACGAGTATAACAATAGACTTTGTCTTAGTTGAGTCACGAGCTAATGACGTGATTTCACGTGTAGCGGGTCATACACTCATATTGATATTTTAATTGAGCGACGTATGAACAACTACACTGATTACCATAGTTGGTGTCCGAAGATGATGATACTTGAAAATAGTTTTGTTATATGAACAAATCCCCAGCAACATTAAATTGAAATGGATCTATACCGCTACACGCAAAGCAAATCAATTATTACAAGCAATACTAATAATAATAATAAATAAATAAAAATGTCAAAAATTCTAAATTACTTTTCATTTCCTAATAGTTTAATTTTTCAAACATCAGGGATATGCCATTTTGTACCGAGGAGTGCAGGACGCAGCAGATGGACATGGATGAAATGAAAGAAGGCGCAAAGTCGGTAGCTCTCATAGCTTTATCCCGCAGAGAGCTACAGAAGGAAGAGCAGCAGAGTTCGCCGAGGAGCCAGAAGGCGCGAGCCGGGTCCATCCAGCTGTTCGGGTAGTGACTTTTTGCAATTGCCCGGTCAGTGCAACCAGTAGCAGCTCTTATTAAGTATATTACAATATATATAGAAAATGAATCGAGTAACAGTAATAAGTTTTTGCTTGTTTTTTTTGCCTCGGTTCTTTGTTGGTGTATACAAGTAGAGGGGATTGAGAATTTGGAATGGTTTTCTTTTCACTCTTTCTTCCAATTTTGTGGGCTTCTATTAAAAATGTATGTAATATGATAATATCCGACTGAGCTATGTGCAAGTTCGCTTGTTGTTTCGGTGGCCTTTGTGAAAGCATGAAGTAAAAAAAGAAATATACTTCATGGAATGAGTTCTTCCCTTTTAAGTAAGAGAGGTCTTTCTATAAACATCTAATTCTCAAAACTCCCATTTATATCTTGGCTTTTGGTGAAGTGGAAAATTACTCTTCGGGGGCTATTTAAAAAAATAAAGAATAAAAAAACAAAAAGGGTGGTGCCGGTAGTACATTAAAAGTTGTAGTTTTTGTCACAGACAATGTCTATATATATTAGGGGTGCTAATGAGCTCAACTGTTCATGGACAAAATTGACCGAACACTATTGAACATTTATGAAATGGACTATTTCGTGATCTTGGTTGAAGTTCAGTCAAAGTTCAATTGCTAAAACTGAACTGAATTAATTGTGGACTAATTGCGAGCTCAATTTGGGATTAAATGAAAATATGTTCAAACATATCAGTAGATCAACGAAGTTCTAACTCTCTATTTTACCAGAGAACTAAGTTATTCGCACAAAAAAATCTAAGTTATTCAATATAATGATAAAAGAGCTTTCATTTAAAAAAACGGTGCACTGTGGTGTTCGAAATCAGGTCCACATGGTTAACTTATGGACAAATAGTGAACATTATTTGGTTATAAGATGAACTGAACATGAAATGATTATTAGTAGATAATTATGGACTTGATTTGGTCATGGACTTCAAGTCCTAAATAGCGGATTGAGCTGGACATGAATTGTAACCCATTCATTAGCAGCCCTAATATATATATATATGAGAAGGGATCCGTAGCCATCAAACTCCAACCGCTCGCAACCGCTCCATGGTAGCAAAATGTAAATGACCGATCCGGACCGTTGAAAATATTCTCCATATTAATATAGACTTGGAAACCAAATTTTACATTTTTTTGAATTTTTTTACTATTTTATCGGATTGATTGAAAATTTATTTATCTAACGATTTATAAACATCCAATTTCAACCCTTCCGATAAAATAATAAAAAAATTCCAAAAAATATAAAATTTGGTCTCCACGTCTACATTAGTATGGAGAATGTTTTCAACGGTCCAGATTGACGATTTATACTTGGTATGATGAAGCGGTTGCGAGCGGCTACGGATCTCTCCTCTCTCTCTCGCTCTCGATATATATATATATATATATATATATATATATATATATATATATGAGGAGGGATCCGTAGCCGTCAAATTTCCAACCACTAGCAACCACTCCATGGTAGTAATGTAAATGACCGATCCGGACCGTTGAAAATATTCTCCATATTAATATAGACTTGGAAACCAAATTTTACATTTTTTTGAATTTTTTTACTATTTTATCGGATGGATTGAAAATTTATTTATCTAACGATTTACAAAGATTCAATTTTCAACCCTTTCGATAAAATAGTAAAAAAAAATCCAAAAAATATAAAATTTGGTCTTCAAGTCTACTTTAGTATGGAGAATGTTTTCAACGGTCCGGATTGACGATACACTTGGTATGATGGAGCGGTTGTGGGCGGCTACATAATTGATGGCGGCTACGGATCCCTCCTCTATATCAAGTGTAAATTGTCGATCCGAACCGTTGAAAATATTCTCCATACTAATGTTGACTTGGAGACCAAATTTTATAATTTTATAATTTTTTTTTACTATTTTATCGGAATGGTTGAAAATTGGATGTTTGTAAATTGTTAGATAAATAAATTTTCAATTCATCCGTTAAAATAGTAAAAAAATTCAAAAAAATGTTAAATTTGGTTTTCAAGTCTATATTAATACGGAGAATGTTGGTCCGGATCGGTCATTTATATTTGCTACCATGGAGCGGTTGCGAGCTGTTGGAAGTTTGGCGGCTACGGATCCCTCCTCATATATGTATATATATATATATATATATATATATATATATAGGCTAGGGTGCTCTATGGAGCACCAAACCCCTCGTGCTTCACATCGTATCTCTATTTTTAAAATTTCAACGACCGATCCGAACCGTTGAACATGATATATATATTCAAAACACATATACACAGGATAAATTGGCCCGATTCTTTTTTCTGTCTAAACCTATGGATCTTAGATTCAAAGATACTAAAGAGTTTAGATGTCATTTGTACATGATCAGTGGTTAAACTAATTAACAAACCAAACCTATGCAGCCGTACGTTTTTCCATTTTAAACCTCCTGATTTTATATAATGTTATGATTTTCTGCATACATGAATCCTTCCACCATACATTAATGTACCAATTGTTTGCAATACTCTGACATTTAATAACACAAAGGAACATACAACCACACATGGCAACTGGAGTAAGTTCTAAAAATCATACGAGGGAAAATAATGCCAGAGACGTATTTACCTACAAATTTGGCAAGAATTTAATGTGTTCATCAACGCCCATCTTGTTTTTAGGACCGCAATAAACTACAAATGTAACAAATCATACTTGCAAGAAAGCACATTATTATTTATAATGGTGATTCTGGTGTAAATCCGAAATTACTGTACATCTCATTTTATGGTACATTTCTAATCATAACCATTGATTTTGCAAGGTCAATAAAGTCATTTCTCAATATAAGCTATATTTGGCACATATGAGTAATTCATTTCATTAATGAATATCATTAAAACTAGTTGTAGTCTCATTAAATCAACTATAGTAATTTTGAAAGTTCATAAGAGTGAATACATCATTAATTATTCTAATTATAGTTCACATGAAGTTTATCGGCTATAATATTTGGACGTTTGTCTTTAATTTTTTGTTTTCTAATTTAATGATTTAATCTAGCATCAAGTCATTATACTAGAATTATTCTATTTATAAATAGGAATTATCAAATTACATGCAATAAAAATATATATGCAGCAAAAAAATATTAGAAGCAGATGTGTTTCCATCAATTTAATGTTTCGGTCAATGGATTTGATATCTAGCAGCCAATTATGGCCAATTTTACAGAATATCCTTTCTGTTGAAAACTTCAAATGAAATGCCCTCCTCCAAATTTTTTGGTAAAAATACCCTTGTGGGGTCCACCTGCACAAGTTCTTTTCTTCTCAGTTGCCTATTTCCTTTACCCCTTCCTCCTTTCATTTACCCTCCATTAATTATTTCTCTCTCCTTTACAGTTCCTTTACCCCTTCCACATCCTGTTCAATTTGACTCATTGTAGATTGTAATGCTCAAAATTAGAAAAAAAAAATGAGGATTTACTTCAATTTTGAAGAAAAAAATAAATTGCAGAGATGACGTACTTTGCTATTTGAATGTAATTAACATGCAAACATCCCTGTGTGTAACTTAGAGCATTTAAATTCTGTTTTTGTTATGGAAAATGCATTGAAGTGTATTGTGTATCGTTAATTGCCCAAATTGGTATGGTTTTCATCCCATTACATTTTCATGAGCTGCATATATGGCATTCTCCACGCTTTTGAGGGTTTCAGATATCATATCTAACAAGCATGAATATTCCAGTTAAGACCTATTAATGAAAGTTTTTCTAAAAATCTTGAATAGCGTCATTTTAAGCCCTAATAGGCTAATAGCTATGAAGCTGGACATAATTTAACATAGAAAGTAATTTATTGCTTTAGAATATTTAAGATATTTTTCATTCAAGGCCATATAAAAAGAACCACTCAAGATGTATGCAGGCTAATAACTGTAAACCAACACCATCCTTCATTCTTTACCCACGAACACACTTTAGTAGTGCAATTTGGTGAGAATTGCAAATAACAAGACAATATACTTCTTTTTTTGAATTGAATTGAAGTTATTCTCCCAGTGAAATTATGGTATGGAGGAAGTAAAAAAGAAATATTAAATTATTAACCAGCAAATTAGTCAAGAGATGAGAATTGTGAAGGCAGGAGGAAGGGGTCGATGAAATTGTAAAGGAGTGAGAAATAATGAAAGGAGGAAGGGGTAAAGAAAAAGAGGATAACTCGGAAAAAAAGAAGACGCCTCTCTGTTTAAACCAAAAATAAAAGAATCCCACTGCTGCCGTGCTGCTATAAAATGAAGACCAAAAGGAACAAAACAAATATTGAAATATAGTGCAAAATGAAAAACAATACATATACAGGGATTTTTCATAAGATATAGTTGCTTAGGCCATCAAGTAAAACATTTTGAACCAAGGAAAGGTGCATGGTTCCTATTTACTAAAATAATGTGGTGGTGACGTAGTGCGCTTTTTCTTCCCACCTTAAAAATGTGATTAAGACTCTAAATACTTGATTAGACTTGAAATAATGGAGCACTAGTGTTTACAAATGGAGGTAGGCTTTCCACTGATTTTTATATTACAATCATTTATTTGAGAAGCTAGCAATGGTTAATCTGCAAATTTCTAAAGTTCAATAATCAACACAAGATAAATAACATGATGAATGTTTTACCCAAACAGGGAGCATCTTTGACCTAACCAACTTACCAACATAAATAGTACCTTCACGCCTTCACCATAGAGCAACTGAGCTATAGTGTTATATATTAGGCGTGTCATGTAACCTAAGATTATACATGGCATAGCCGCATTACGCATAGGTGTGTGATGTAACCTAAGATTTAAATCATCGCATCTACGAAAAATACTTGTCTAAGCACATAATCCGCAATGTACTACTAGTCGTCTACTAGCGGTGCCAATGTCCATCTTCCCCTTCTGGCTTCTGGTCTCCAAAGTTGGCACTCGAGATGAGGATAGTGATTCATTACACTAATCATATTTAAATGGTTCAAATTAACTTTTGGAATGGCAATCTATATAATATATATATAGAGTTATGTTAAAATACTTGATAAATCACCACTAGCTATATATTTTAGGTTCATATTTCAAGATACAAAATGCAAACAATCGATCAAGACCGTTGAAATTGTTCTCTATACTAACATCAATTTGAAGACCAAATTTATTTTTTTTTATATTTTTACTATTTTATGATTTTATCGGATTGATGCAAAGTTGGTTAAATCGAAGGTCTGTAAATCGTTAGATTAATGAATTTTCCACCTATCCGATAAAATAGTTAAAAAATCCAAAAAATGTAAAATTTGGTCTCAAAATTGATGTTAGTATGAAAACGTTTTTAACAATCTTGACGCCCGTTTGCACTTTGTATCTCGAGATACAAGTCTAAAGTATATGAATGTTGGTGCTTTATAAAGTATTTTAACACAACTCTCTCTCTCTCTCTCTCTATATATATATATATATATATATATATATATATGCTAGGGTGCTCTATGGTCTATGGAGCATCAAATCGTCCGTGCTCCACATCGTATCTCCAATTTTAAGATTTCAACGACCGATCTGAACCGTTGAACATGATCTACTTGGAGATTCAATTTTACATTTTTTTTTGAATTTTTTGCAATTTTTAGAGAGGTGAGAAAATCACAATCTTTGTTGGTTTAGAAACTATTTGATCTGCAACTTTTCTATCTCTTTATAAAATAGCAAAAAAATTGAAAATTTCAATCTCCAAGTAGATATTAATATTTAGATCATGCTTCACGGTCAGATCGATCGTTGGAATTTTCAAATTAGAGATAACGGATGTGGAGCACGGGCGATTTGGTGCTCCATGAAGCACCCTAACTTATATATATAGAGGAAAGCTAAAATAATATGCATTAAACACTCCATACCGTTCTATGCATATACAATTGCCACCATTGCCACATTTTTTTTCAAAAATGTACTTCTAAATTCATAATTCATGCTTTTTGAAATAAATTTACAGAAACATATATGTATCGAGAAATAATTACAACATTATGCCTCACCTAGAACTTTTTTTTCAAAGTTGCCAGTTCCTACTCAAATCTAGCATAAAGCTCCAAAATTTGGAAAAAAAAAAAGAGTGCTATATCAAAAGCATATATATGTATATATATAAATATATATAGTGCATTCATGTCATGACATATGCACAGTGTGTCAGACTGCTACTCTGAAGTCTGACCTTTCTTCTACGAATCAAACCGCTATGGTTGTCAACCGTATCATGCGGGTAATATTATTTTATTTTTGCATCTGCTGATCAGAATTGACTTCGTTTGTGTCAGAAATTAAGAGAGAATCAACAACATGTATTCGTAGAAGTGGGGTTTTTAATCTTTTTATTGTTTTATACGCTAATTCTTGAAAGAAATCCGAAAAAAATCATCGAGAGTAGACTGATAAAAAAGTTGGAGCATATTATTCAATTTCATGACTCGAGAATATCTGAAACAAAATTATAATTGCTTAAACTAAACAAAATCAATGAACAAGGTTTGATTGCATTTGTCTAAGCTAACCCAAACTAGATTAATCATCACAAGGTTCATTAACGAAGCAATACTTCAAATACTTTGCAGACATTTGAAAAGGGTCCCAAGCTTGCACGGCAGCAGGCCAGCAGTAGCATCACACACAATTCTTATTCCGAGTTCGACAAGCTGAGTCACGACGACACCACATAATATATTTTTAAATATTTGATTGCTAAGGGGGTCCTGGATTGTAATTATGAGGAATTTAAGAGAGTTATGATTAGTCTTTGGTTCAATTTGTGCGGGAGAGGTGGTACATCTGGTTCTTCTTCGGCTTTTGAACATGTTTTTGTTGGAGAGATCAAGAATAGAGGCGAGAATGAGATTTCAGGTTTCCATAACTGGATCCAGGCAAGTAATAACACTGATATCAATATACCCTGTTTTAAAGAATTTGTTAGTAGAGTTTCAAAGAGAAAATTTTGGCTACTTGTTTATCTGAATGAATGTTGGTTACATGAATTTCAGTTTTATCTGATATTCAGTATACGGTGTATTGAACATTTGAACCGACATGAGAGTGATTCTGATTTTCCCATTTTCAGTCGAAATGAAAAAGAAGGAAAAGAAAAAACTGGTAAAGAAAAGGCTAGGAATACATATGCCGTTTTCCCATTTTCAGAGGTAGAGAATGTTATTTGGCGGGCTGGACCTCGGCTCATTCTAATGTAAAGCTATTTGGGCTCTTGTGTTGGTTAAATTTGGGCCCAAGTACATAGCCTACATGTTTAGCCTAGAATGAACTTGCAATTAAATTGCACAAGAACAACTTTTAGCAGATAGCACTAGAAAGTCATATTGTGGAGTTCTATTGATTGGTGAAGAACCAAGTATCCCACATTGCAAAATACAATTTGAACATTCATGCTTGTAGATTTGCTCCAAATCACTGTGATGAGCATTCATGCTCACTTGTTCCTAATTGTAACCGGATTATATTTCGTCAGACTTTCTGGAGATGTTTCAAAGGACTGATGAAAGAAGATTATCGTCTCAAAATCCCTTCATTTCCTAACAATTCTAAAATTAACTTCATAAATTGTTTTCATATCTCCATCAAACAGATACCAACAAGCATCTTGAAAACTATGACAAGTGAGTTTCATATTTGCAAGACGGGCTGCAACCTTAACGCATTTCGAACATACAAAAGGTACTTCAAATAACTAACATGACCTACATCATCAAAAAGCGACTTTTCTCCTGCATTTCGAACATACAATGCAAGCAGCAAAAGGACAAGAATGCAACTATGCAAGTATGCTACATATCCTACCAGCTAACTACAACCATTGAAAAGTAGCTCTTTCTGAAGAATTCACATTTAGTAGAGTATATCGTAATATGAAATAACCATCTAATAATTCAAATTAAATCGAGATTTGTGCTTGCGAATCTTGATGTAATGTGAATCATTAGATAACTATTACGTATTGCGGAATACCCACCGGATATGGACTCCTTTCTGAAAGCCATCATACTTTTGTTGCGACCCTCCTTTTTGTGCTTTCTTGACAAGTCTACTAAGCCTAACACCACAAAATAATAAAATAAGAACCTAGCAAATAAATACAGCACACACTGACAAGATAAATAAAAACAGAAAACCATAATTAAAAAAAAAATTAACTAGAGGCTTAAGTTCCACTCTAATGGGCTAGCAGTTATTGCAGCATATTAATTCCAGTAGTTATAAAGTGTTTTAAATATATTGCGACCTTCCATTTAGGCACCTACTGATGTAGAGTCTTTTAGGTTGCTCTTATGAACCAATTGTGCTCTAAAAAATAGTTCATGCATGCTGGCACGGCTCACCTTAAGTTTAATACATCAGGGAAGTATCAAAATTGGCCTATTTAGATAAGTCAAACCTGCGACCAAGGCTAGTTGCCACAGAGAAAAAAGATAAAATGGTCGCACTTGCTGTTCATTTTGCTAAAACCTCATCTGAATCATTATAAAACAACAGAAATTAGCATTAAAAAAGAAACAGACCTGAACCGAATCACTCCAATTATTGGACTTGGCATAATAAATCTTTGAGAACATTCCCTTAAGCGCCTTACTGGAGGTAATGGCCTCCAAAACCCTATCCTCTGGCACCAAATCACACACATCTCCTTCCCCACCAACACTGCTTCTGTGGAGACTAGCAACAAAATCCTTGGGAGAAAATACCAGTTTTGAAAGCTTTTCCTTCTGCATTTGCACATCATACTTCTCCATCTCATCAGTACCAGCTGTGATCAAGTTGTAAGTATAAACCACCCTTTGTTGCCCAATTCGGAAAGCACGGCTTATAGCTTGCTTACCAACTGAAGGATTCCAAACCACATCCAAAAGGATCACTCTGGAGGCACCAATTAAACTGATACCTTCAGAGGAAGCCTTTGTGGAAGCAAGTAATACTCTAGCTTTACTGTTCACATCATTAAAACTGGTAATGGACCGCTCACGTTCCTTTAAAGGGACTTTTCCATGTATCTCAAGCACCTCTGATCCCTCTGTCCATGGAAACATTTTTGTAAGTTGCTTCTTGATCAGTTTCAGTGGTTTTATATACTGACTAAAGATTAATACTCTTTCCTCTAATGGGTTACTGTTTAGTAGTCGGATAAACTCAACAACAAATTTCGTCTTTACCCCAGCATATGGGTCAACACGTAGATTTTTTAGCTCATCCTTGTCTAGCAAAGAGGCCTCCCTTCCAGTCAAGTTGATGGAAGCCAGTAGACAGGGATGGATTGATGCAAGAGAGACTTTGCACTCACGATCAAATGTGTTGCAATTCTTTGCTTGCCCAAGTTTCTCTATGACATCACCCTGAATCTCCTCAGGGTTCAGAATTATCACACATTCTCTTTTTCCAGGCAGAGATTTTAGAATTTCCCCATTATATACATGAACAATTGGCTTCAAAATCGCTCGGACCTCCTCTGCATTGGCAGCTGTTACATTTCTTATTGGTGTTGTCCAGATATCTTTGGTAGGCTTTTTTTTCTTCTTGTGAAGCAGGGACTCCTCTTTGTTTGGTTTCTCCATCTGCACACTTGAGTTCTTCACAAATTCGGGTCTGACAAGACAGAGGGTGTTATAAAGCTCTGAGAAACTATTTTGAAATGGTGTTCCAGAGAGAATGATGCGCTTCTTTGTTTTCACCTCACTGAGTGCATTCCAGAGCTGGCTATTTTCATTGCGAGGGATATGACCCTCATCCAATATGAGTATTCCTGGCTTCTCTACAAGAATATTTCCAATTTTTGAACCAACTTGTGAACGTGTATTTGACTTCTTAGATACATACTTGCTAAATAAAGAATAGCTTATGCCTAGCACACCATTCCCCTTGCACCAGGAAAAAAGCTTGATCATGCGTGTGTGCATGGTGTGAGGATGTCCATTTGCAATATCAAGCAAGTCTTTATCCTCCTTAGCAGTAAAATCCTCGCTATTCATGTCATGAAATGGGAGGCTGACACCCCATTTTTTGAACTCAGTGTCCCATGTTTTCAATAGGTTTGCAGGGGCTAGTACAACCGGGCGGCAATTGGGGAATGCTTTCATGTAGCTCTGGATGAATACAATTGCCAAACGAGTCTTACCCGTACCTGGTGCATGGGATATGACACAGCCAAGTTTGTCAGATTGGGAGGCCACACTATGAAGCTCATCAAGCTGAATACCACCAGCAAGACTACGCCACATGAACTCAAATGCCTCTTTCTGGTGCAGGTACATTGTGTCAATCAAGCCGGGAATCAAATTCCATACTGTTCCTGCTTTTGGGAAAAGTGACTCGGGCATTTCTTGGATTTCAGGTTTTCTGTGGAGATCACCAAACCTTAAATTATCAATATTGTCCATCTGATTCCTACCAGCTGGAGCATTCCTTGCCAGTGTTGCCTTGAAAATGACAACAAACAAACATATAGCTGTTAAGGAGCTTAAACATGATATAAGGATACTGAAAAAAAGGCATTAGAGGTAACTTGGAAGCTCGAAGCCATCTACCTCAGCTCAACCCCTCCCACACGCAAAAGAAAAAATATGCAAGTTAACAAGACGTCATCTGAAGTGAAGCTGGAAGGTCCTGCTCCTATTAATGTTCACGCGCTAGTCCGGCTACATTATCCATATTTTTTCATAGCAAGTTAAAAAAACCTTTATTTGATTTTAACACCATCAGATGCAAAGATATTGAAATAATAAAATTTTCAGCTACAATAGAATAACAAGTACTTTAAACACTTTCAAGAAAGTAATATCATATTTAATTCTATTAATTTTCTTCATCTCTCAAATCAGTCAGTGATGGATCCAGAAAAAAAATAAAGCCTAGGCACAAAAACAAAGTTTCACGCTTAAAGGTAAAAGATTTGTATTTAATCCTAGGCACAACAAATATTATATACTATATTTGAAATTCAGTAAAACATGAAGGTAAAAAAGTGTTTTTGAAAAACAAGCCCGGGCACAGGCCTGGGATTGCCTTGAATGGATCTATCACAGTTAACAGTACTGTAGTACTTGGTGAGATGGTTAACAACGGTCTTATCCTGTCCTGAAATTACATCTTTTCAGATTATGTCCAACTTATGATACATGTTCTTCGTAACTTGAGAATGGTTTAGCAAACATAGCCAAAATAAAGAAGAATGCTTACAAAGTCAGGCAAAATATCTTGGATTTCAGTCTCTATGTAGGAGCAGTGCCGGCATTTATAACCAATTTGTTCATCAAGATGCATCTCATGCTCTCCATGTGAACAGTAATTACCTGTAGCAACGTAAACTGCATCTTTTCCTGCAATTGCCTGATAAAATCAAACCAGTAGAAACTAGGTTCATTGTTAATCTTCAAAACAAAATTCTTTAACAATATGTGAAATATGAAAAATCATGCCAGGGAACATTGATAGAAGAATGATGATATGGTAGTCCAAGGATTTACTCTTAATACAAGAACTCGATAGTCCAAGAATTTTAAGTTCATTGATCAACAATTATACTTCACCATAGATAGGCTCTGCATCTTAAAGTGAAACGAAAAAGGACATATGAAAGAAATACAATATTCCTCACCATCAGGTCTGGACATAAGGCTGAAATGGTAAGCTTATGATGCAGATGTTGCTAAAAATGTTCCATTAATCTGAAGTTGCATAAAGCTTGCGATGGGTTTCTTGTTGATTCATTCATTTACTAAAGAATTTGCAGTAACTTGTTAAATAAATCTTTTTACTAACCCAAAAGTAACTTGAATTCAACATACACAAATTACTATTGTGAGAGGCTAAAACAGGAAATATATATATATATATATATATATATATATATATATATATACACATATATATATATATATACACATATATATATATATATATACACACATATATATATGAGCAAGGATATGGTAATATGCATAGTACACCCCATTCGTACTATGCGGCAATTAATTTGCCAATAAATTGAGATTTAAGTTCCTCAATAAATTCTTCATTTCAAAATCTTGTAGTAAATCAAATTTCATGATTTTTAAAGCTTTCTTGCTATTTTTTAAATAATTTTTAAAAACAGTCCAGCTTTAATATTACAAAAGTATTATTTCTGGACTGTTCTTAAAAAATATTTAAAAAATCACAAGAAAACTCTAAAAATAAATTTGATTTCTTACAAGATTTTGATATGAAGAATTTATTGAGCAACTTAAATCTCAATTTATTTAGCAAATTAAACATGCATAGCCGCATAGTACGAAACGGGGATCTGTAGTCACCATCCGCATCATAACCGCTCGTAACCACTCTATCATACCAACTGTAAATGGTTGATCCGGACCGTTGAAAATATTTTTCATACTAATATCTACTTAGACCAAATTTACATTTTTTTTATTTTGTTTACTATTTTATTGAATGAGTTGAAAATTAGATGTTTGAAAATCATTAGATAAATAAATTTTCAATCCATCGGATAAAATAGTAAAAAAATTAAAAAATGTAAAATTCGGTCTCGAAGTTTATTTTAGTATGAAAAATATTTTCAACAGTCAAGATCGATCATTGCATTTGCTATGATCAATATGATGAAGGATCCGTAGCCGCCTAACTTCCAACCGCTCCATCATAGCAAATGCAAATGATCAATCCTGACAGGTGAAAATATTTTTCATACTAATATCTACTTGGAGACCAAATTTTACATTTTTTTATTTTTTTTCTATTTTATCAGATGTATTGAAAAAATTATTTATCTTACGATTTACAGACATCTAATTTTAAACCCATAAGATAAAACAATAAAAAAATAAAAAATATGTAAAATTTGATCTACAAGTCTATATTAGTATGGACTATGAATAATGTTTTCAACGGTCCGAATCGACCATTTACACTTGATATGTTGGAGCGATTGTAATTGGCTACGATGCGGACGACGGCTACATATCCCTCCTCATATATATATATGAGGAGGGATCCGTAACCGCCAAACTTCCAACCGCTCGCAACCACTACATGGTAGCAAATATAAATGGCCGATCTGGACCGTTGAAAACATTCTCCATATTAATACAGACTTGGAAATCAAAATTTACATTTTTTTTAAATATTTTTACTATTTTATCGGATGGATTGAAAATTTATTTACCTAACGATTTATAACCATCCAATTTTCAACCCTTTCGATAAAATAGTAAAAAATTCCAAAAAAATATATAATTTGATTTCCAAGTCTACATTAGTATAGAGAATGTTTTTAACGATCCGGATCGACCATTTACACTTGGTATGATGGAGCGATTGCGAGCGACTACGAAATGGATGGCAGCTACGGATCCCTCCTCTATATATATATATATAGAGCATGGCTAAAATAATATGCATAGTACACCACATTTTGTACTATGCATATAGATATAGGTCATTAAATTGAGATTTAAGTTGCTCAATAAATTCTTCATATGAAAATATTGTAGGAAATAAAATTTCGTGATTTTTAGAGCTTTCTAGCTATTTTTTAAATATTTTTTAAAAACAGTCCAGATTTAATACTACAAAAGTGTCATTTCTGAGCTGTTTTTAAAAAATATTTAAAAAATAGCAAGAAAGCTCTAAAAATCACGAAGTTTTATTTCCTACAAGATTTTAATATGAAGAATTTATTGAGCAACTTAAATATCAATTTAATGACCAAATTAAATACAAATGGGCGCATAGTACATTATGTGGTGTACTATGCATATTATTTTAGCCATTCTCATATATATATATATATATATATATATATATATATATATATATATATATATAATGTAAATGACTGATCCGGACCGTTAAAAATATTCTTCATATTAATATAGACTTGGAAACCAAATTTTACATTTTTTTGAACTTTTTTACTATTTTATCGGATGGATTGAAAATTTATTTATTTAACGATTTACAAATATCCAATTTTCAACCGTTCCAATAAAATACTAAAAAAATTCCAAAAAATATAAAATTTGGTATTCAAGTCTACATTAGTATGAAGAATATTATCAACAGTCCGAATCGACCATTTACACTTGATATGATGGAGCAAGGATTGGCAATATGAATAGTATACCCCGTTTCTTACTATGCGGCTATTAATTTTTTCAATAAATTGAGATCTAAGTTGCTCAATAATTCTTTATATCAAAATATTGTAGGAAATCAAATTTCATGATTTTTAGAATTTCCTTACTATTTTTTAAATATTTTTAAAAACATCCCAGCTTTAATATTACAAAAGTGTCATTTCTAAGCTGTTTTTAAAAAGTATTTAAAAAATATCAAGAAAGCTCTAAAAATCACGAAATTTGATTTCTTACAATATTTTGATATAAAGAACATATTAAATAACTTAAATCTCAATTTATTCAGCAAATTAAACATGCATAGTCACATAGAACGAAATGGATGTGCTATACATATTACCATATCCTTACTATATATATATATATATATATATATATATATATATATATATATTGACAAAGACCTCAAATTTGAAAAGGTTTATTCCAACTGTAAAACAAACTTCATAAACAATACAACAACAAAGTTTTTATCCCGAACAAGTTGAGGTAAGTTATAAATGAAACTAAAATCAGAGTCATTTGAGTGGGCTTCATTTCCATGAGATGGCTAAATTTTCACATTGACTTGTCAAACTTATCACACCCATCATTTTTCCTGGCTTGGAACAGCTACATGAAAACACTACATAGACTTAGACTTCATAAACAATAACGATAACAAATATATAAAAATTAAATCAATAAGCCCCAACAATTTATTGAAGAAACTACATTTCACGTCATACATTTTAATGGAAAAGAATGTAAATGAAAATAAAAGTCATGCCCAGCAACTAAGTGGAAAAGACCACCCTTTCAGTCTTCAATATGCACTTATTAACCACAAATTATGTTGCATTGAAGTTAAAACAAGGTAAAGTGAAAAATATTGTACATAGAAGAAAATACAAACAAACGGATACTGAAACAAATCCTTCCAACCATAGAGTAGAAATAAATGTCCTTCATATCTTAAATATATTTAGTAAACACAAATTTTAACTTGGAACCAAAAGAAAAGGACCTAAGGAAGTGATATGGCTTATGGTCTCTTAGTAAAGAAAAAAATTAAATCATATGACCAACTACAGATATTGGAAGTTCATGACAATAATTAACCTTAAAAGATTCTCTGTTAACATCAATGATAACATAATTTGGTGGAGCCACATTAAATCAGAAAGACGATGAACATATCCTATGAGTATCATTTGGAAAATGTTTCCAAGTAGGGAAACAATAGTCATCTACAAAACTATTTTTATTATGAACAAGTAATTTCCATGATTAGTCTGGTTTTCAACAAAGAATGACAAACCCGTCTACAGTAGAAAACCCATACCCTCCCTTTCTCAATCTAAATCGTTGAAAGGGAATGGATGGATCAGATTTAAAAAAACTAGCCCCCTACAATCAAATCTGATCCGTCCGTTTTAATTGGACGGTATGAATTTGAATAATAGGACCCTACTTATAACGGTGAAATAGTATTGCTATCAAGGACATTAGAAAGTTATAATTATTTACTTCACCAGCGCAAACAGAACATGCATGCTATAGTAATTTTCACAGAATTAATTCACAACTATCCAAGAAAATATCAAGTATTTAGAGATTAGAAAGCTATCAACATTTACTACACAAGTTCAAACAGAACCTATATACTATAGTATTTTTTAACAAAATTGAGTTAAACTTTTCACTTATTGCACGTATCCAAGAACTATTTTAGAAAGATTATCACCTATTCCCTGATACTTTATGTAATTCACACTAACAAATGAAAAGACAAATTAAGATATGAATAAACCTCATGGGGCTTGTAGCTGCCCAAATTCTCCACTCCAAATGCAAAGTCAAAATCGACCCACGCCTCATCTAAGAGCTCTTCGAATTCTGATTTCTCTATCAGGGCCTCAGTGTTGCTTCCGAAATTGAACACCAAGGGGAGCTCCCCTGGTAAACTGTACTGAGAACTTCTCAGAGCATCCTCTCCATCCGCATCCAAACTTCTCATGAGAAAATCAAACAGATCTTTGTCAGGTATTTCCCTGTGTCTCCTCTTTCTGTATTTTGATTTGCTAAACCGCTTCTCCTTTGCGAGCCTTTTTCTCCTGCACTCGTATCCGACTGTCCCATCTGCATCATCAGAGGAAGGTATGAAAACCACATCAAACTCTTCAAAGGGGCCCCGACTGCACCCTTCGTCATTTGAGTCCTGCTTTCTTATCTTGTTCAACCTCTCGAGAATGGGTACATTGTCTATATCTAATGAGCATTCTGAGCTGCTAGTTGGGGCCCCAGCTACCTTGTGTGTCCCGGCTCTTTTATGCCGAAGTGGGCCCCGTGTACCAGATCTTGAAGAATGAGCTGGAACTTTCACTGCACTATGCTTACCAGATTTCATTTTCTCCTCCTGCTTGTTGGAACCTGAGTCTGAGTTTGTGCGTGACTCAGAATCTGAGTCTGAATCAGACTCTTCAAATTCACCACTCTCCTCTGAATCAGAAACAGAAACAGAAACAGAAACAGTATTTTTATACACAGTATTTCTATAGTTATAGTAGGGGGTATAGTCAACTCGTTTCTCATTCTTTGTAAATGAGCGGGTTCGCCACCCGACGGGCATAGTATTAGCCAGATTAAAATTGTTTGTGTGCCTCTTCTTCTTCTTATTTGCGCCACCTTTTACAACATGAACTTCTTCAACATAGCAATCTCCATCCTCCTCCTCCTCCTCAGCTTTCTCTTTACCCTTCCACGTCTCTCGCTTTGTTTCTTCACCTCTGCCTTCAACTCTAACAGATGCTTCATTTTTCCCAGAATTTGCATCACCACTTGTAACCTCGTGATCAGATTCTCTGCCTGAATCTGAGTTCATCTTTCCACCAAACTGGTCGCTGCTCCTATCCCCTGATCCTAAACTCGATCCACCATTTTTCTCCACATTGGAAGAATCGCTACTCTCTTTCAGTTCCTCCTTTTCACCCTTCTCTTCATCTGAGCTAATAAAAATTGCTCCATCAATTGCTAGTAACTCAGCATCGTTTGACACCTCATCGTCTGATCTCAACAGAGTGCAACTGTCATCAGTTGTGCTTTCACTAGCGCTGCCTCGCCGGAGACTTTGGTTGCCACATCTCCTCCGTGCCATTGAAAGGAGAATGGGGAAGTTGATCGGGTGTTACTTTCTTCCTTGATGTATAGGACAAAAATGCAGGACAGCATTAAAGGTAAACAAATGGAAATCTCAGATTAGAAAAGACCTGATGGATGGGAGGAAGGATGGAAGGAAGGATGGGAAAAAAATGGAAGGAAACGTGCTTTGGATTTGTTTGCTTCAATTTAAGAGTAGAAATGAATGCTCAGGGGTTGGAAACTGGGAGGACGAACGGGGAACGCCTGAAATGAATGCATTACATTAAATTAGTTCATCTTTTAGAGTAATAAAGTGCATGTAAGGAGAGCTGGTCTCGTCGTTTCATGAAACTCCTGCAACAGATCCGAGTTTTACTTTTTTTTTTTTTATTCATTGTTTAACTGACTTACAACACATTCAGCAACAATGAAAATAAATTTGAAAATTCATTTAAAAATAATCGGAACTTAACTTCAGAATTTCTTCGCGAAAATTTTATGTCTTATCACTATACTAAGAGCATCTTCATTTGAGAAACTTTTGGAGTTTCTAAATTATTGTCACATCAATTTTAGAAATTTATTTTTTTTTTAGTTTCTAAACTCTTCATTCCTAAAACTGAAAAGTTAGAGTTTTTAAATTGTCACGTCAGCAAATATTACCAATATTATGAAAGACGGATCAATTTTAGCCAATGAGTACGCCACGTCACAGTTTATAAACTCTAAACCATAGTTGCTAAATAAGAAATTCTTGAACAAAATTTTTAAATAGTAAACTCATCTACATCTCTAAAACTTATTTAGAAATTGCCACGTCATATTAGAAACTTCAAGAGTTTCAGGAATAAAGATGCTCTGAGTATTAGTTTTTATAAAGACCTTCAATGTATGATTCAGATTCAGGTCCTCTCCAACTGCGCTGAATCAGTTAAAAGATCTAGATCATTCGTAGAAAAACGGACGGCATACTCGATTCTTTCGTTGGACTTTAAAAGGGTTTATAGCAGTGATATAAACGGCTTGATCTTAAATAAACGGTTAAGATATAGTTTTCTAACTTTTTTTCTCAACTCAAATCGGTTGGGGTTCCTAAAAATTACTTGCTACATGACGCTTGCTTCCTTTTTGTTCCTGACGAATCAGTGGGACACTGGGACCACGATTTCTTCCTTTTTTTTCTTTTTTTTTTACTATCAGAAAGTTGTCTTTTTCCTTAAACGGAGAGGTTTGCTTTTTTAGTTTGTGTTTGACAGATGCTAAACTTCTTTCAAAAAAGAAAAAAAAAAAGAGAGAGAGAAGAGCATGTACCCAGAAAAAGTAGCTATTTAGAAAATGTACCCATTCAAACATTAAACTTGAATATTTACCCTAAAAAATCAATTCATTAAATATTTCTTCATGCAATATTTGTTTCCTACGTAACTTAACAAAAAAATAAAAAAATAATAATTGTAACCGAAATACCCTTCTCTCTATTTTCGTATGATATCCATATTCGGTACCATCACATCCCAGACTGAGACTGGCATACTCCGAGTTGTCAAATCATACTTTCCGTTGGTTCTTAATACCCATCAAAAACCGTAATCATCACACCACCTTTTGTCTAGGAATCAAGAAACTGTAGAAGCTTAAGCATCTCCGATTTTAAGGTCAATAATGCAAGAAAGAAATTTATGTTGTTTGATTTCCGATGCACAAGAGAATGGAATATTGGAATCTGATCGGATGTCGTGCGACATAGGTGTACCGCAGCACGTGAGTTGTCCGATTTTTTTATTGCATCAAGATTCGTGTCAAAATTTAAAGGCTCTGTGATTTTCATCATTGACAGTCGATTCAGACCATTCATTTCATGTAGCGCGATACTGTGCTTCAGCGAATTCGGGTCCCAAAATAATTATAGTCTATGTTGGCGACTGTGTGTAGGATTGTTTTGTAAGTTGCCGAAATTTTTATTAATAACAAAAACAAGAATAAAAAAAGACTGATCTGACAATAATCTCGATGAAATCACGGAGGCCTTCGCAGCATCTCTGTTACCATAATAAACTGCGACATCCATGTTAGCACAGTAAATTGCGGAATCACTGTTACCGCAGTAAATTGTGAAATCCCTGATAACACAATAGACAAACTTTTCTCCCTTTATAAATCAACCAAGAGTGGGAGAAACTACATTGAATTTAACTAAAATGAGATTAGATTAAGAGCAAAATTTGAGTATCGGTAGAGGAAATTTGCAAAGTTTGAGAGAAGCAGCAGGAAAGATTAGAGTATCGACAAAAGAAATTTGTAACAGAGATTTTGGTTTGTGTATATTAAATTTTTTTATTAATTAAGAATTTCTAAATAATTTTATGATAATTAATATTAGTATTTTGGACAATGATTACTTGTGAATTACCATCTAGTATGAATTATTTTTATGATGCATTTATTTCATATTTTTTCAAATGAATTGATTTTTGTTTTAATATATGTTTTAGTTAAAGTAGAAGAAAATTTATTTGAACATATATGTTTTAGTAACATTTTTATTAAATTAGCAATAAAGTAAATTTTTTCATTCACAATTGAACCCAAGAATAATGATTCCAATTTCTATTTACGTGGGCGGTGAATAATTAATGATTTCAAATAAAATAACAATGCAATGTTTATAAATTTCTAACAATACAATATCACGAAATTTAATTTCGTACAAAATTTTAATATGAAAAATTTATTGAACAACTTAAATCTCAATTTAATGAACAAATTAAACATGCATAGAACGAAAGAGGTGTCATATGCATATTATTTTAATCTTGCTCTATATATATATAATTTTTTTTTGAAAACTCCAACATTTAATACTAAATGTCTCTTAACGAAATTTTGTCTTTGCGCTCATGAATACTTCAATCCATAATCTTTTGAAGGTCAATCTACCACCTACTGGGCTAGTAGGCCATTTGCGTTTTGATGCGTATTTAATCAATATTCTCTCACCAATTCTCGTCTTTAAGTCTTGAAACGAATTCAACACATCATTTTCATCATAATCCTCTCTCATAGTATAGTGTTGATCTTGAAGTCATTTGTAACTTCATCTTTTATTCTGTCCTCTATAATGAAGGGATCGGTTTGTTTGAGTCTATGTTACCCCGGTTCTTCTAATATCCAGAAGAATCGATATCGGGTGCGTACCCCATGCGGATGCGGCTCCGGTGCGGCATCGGTGCGTATCGGATGCGCCTCGTGATGTACTCTATTATTTTAATAGGTTTGACCGGTTGGGTGCGGCTGGGTGCGTCTGGGTGCGGCTTGGATGCGGCTGGGTGCTTATTTATTTGTTTGTTTTTGTTTTTAAAATCTATTTGTTTACAATATTTTTCATTTTTTATTTTAAATTTATTTATATAGCCGCATCTGTATTCAAGATTTTTTGAAATTGAAGTATCACCGCACCTGCACCGTATCTGATACGATACTCGCACCTGCACCTGTGTAACACAGGCTTGAGTGGATCGGCTCAAACTATTAAGTTTATTTTTACACAAATTGTAACATATAATTTAAAATATTATAAACAACGATAAAACAAGACTAACGATAATATCATGGTTCCATCCTAGAAATTGCAAATTAGTGCACTTGTGCGTTTGTATCATGCAATGATTAATGCAAAACAATGCAAAACTAGTGTTATTTTAGTTGGTGACAAAATAGTGCTTATTTTTTTGCTATTTCAAATAGTATGTAAGAGACTTACTAACTATTCTCTTACACACCCTTCTTACATGTCTTTCATTAAAAGACAAAAATTTAATGCTCTGTTATGTACGCTTTAGTTTCGCTCTGCTATATTCGCTCTTTTCGTTTCTCTACATGTCTTTATATTTAGGACTGAAGTATTTGCATTACTGCAAGTCTTTATTTTCTTGTTGCAAGTCTTTATATTAGAAAAATTTGCAACAACTTTTTAGCAAATTTAAATATAAAGACTCGCAGATAATAATATATAGATTTTATTGTTCTAATATAAAAACTTGCAACAATTATGTTGCAAGTCTTTATATTAGAAATTTTACAGCATTTTTTATGCAAATTTAAATATAAAGACTTTAAACCTAAGTATAAAAACATGCATGAGAGCAGACATATCAGACAAAACAAGTGGACTGAAGCGGACAAAACAAAGCATTAAATATTTTTGTCATGTAGTGAGGGACTTGTAAGGGGGCTTTTAAGAGGGGGTGTTATAATCACTCTAGTATGATTAACGTTTGGCTATTCGGGTGAGTGAAATATTGTTTAATAATAATAACAACAATAATATAAGTGTGGAAGACGGGTTCGAGGTGGGAGGAGGCGGTGTGGTTCGGGTCACACCGAAACTGACACCAATTTGGTCTTCTCGAAGGAGTTGGGAAGGGGGAGAGACATGAGTTCTAAGTTTGGATACAACTCTAAACTAAAGCATCAATGATCAGATCTCGAGAGTTATTGCCTAGAGGGAGAGGCAATGAGGAAATCCGAGGTCAAATAAAAGTATAATAAGAATGGGCCACTCGACTCTATGAAAGTTGAGCCGAGCAACCAGAATGAATTACAAGGGTAAGGAGAAAAAGATGAGAGATGTATTACAATAGCTAGCCAAAAGTGTCTTTGCTATCAATTTGCCTCTAATATGATGCTTTAGCTCTTTATTTATAGGTCTACTAAACCTAGGTCGGGAGCGGGTCATCCCCAGCCGAGTCAGTTGAAAGTGGATCGTCCCAGGCAGGCCAACATTTGATGGTCATACTTGGGCCAACTGCGGTGAGGCCCTATCATAAGCCCTCGAGCTTCTGTGGTCAGAATGACTACAAAAGCTTCCCTCTAAGCCGAAGGTTATGCTGCCGGAGACTACACCGTGTTACCGATGCCTTAGGGAGTGATATCAGAGGCATTGAGTTCATCCTTCGGGCCTCGGTGTTTCCAACCCCAGTTGAGCTCTCGAGTAAGTTGGTGCACAAGGTGTCGAGTTCAATCTTCGGGTTTCGGTATTTTTTGCTTCGGCCAAGCCCTCGAGCCAGTCGTCAACCGTCTTTTGTCCTGGTTTCCTCTCTAACCGAGAGTGACCCCTAAGGAGCAGAAGCGTCATGTCCCTTAGGCTTCTTTTGGGAGTTAATAATTGTGCTTTTGCACGTCTTTTGAGGTGGCATTTCTGCTTCTGTGGTGCTCTCTGTTTCCATTCTCAATTGAGACATCCATTTCACCCCTTCCATATATAGGCCCCATCTTCTTCTTCCCTTATTTTCGCTTCTTCTTCCAGTTACTGTCTATTTTTACTGTCTTTCCTCCTTGCCATTTAGAGTTTCTATCATTTCCGCCATATGTGCTTCTTCTTTTGTTTGTGATTGCTTCAAGGTTGGCCGAATTTCTTCCTTTCTTAGGTGAACGTTGCTCCACTTCATTCTTTGCATTTCTTGCCATCTTTCCTACTTCTTGAATTTTTCTTTGCCATTTTTCTTTGAGTTTTTTTTACCATTTTCTCGCTCCTCGAAATTCTTGTGTTGCTCTGATCGGCTGTAATTTTCTCATTTTGCTTTTCCCAAATCTGCAGGTTCCAGCAGCGCAGCTCCTTGCTCTTTTTTAACCTCCTCGTCTTCTCTATGTAAACGCATCCTCAACATATTTATCTTTCTTTTGAATTTGTACTGGTGGTTGTCTAGCCTTTAGAGGAACTCGTACGGTATGCTCTGCCTTCCTTGTTGTTTCGGCACCGGTGACTATTTTAATTAACTAGGTGAATGGTTGGTTGTTGGTATCAGTGCCCTTTGTACCTTGCCGAGGGTGAACATTAAAAACCTTAGATTACTTGTAATCCTTTAGTAATTAATGTTGGAACTGAGACGTCAATTCCAATAAATTAAGTTTGGACTACGTGTTATATGATTACTACATGTCATGTACTATCACCAATATTACGAAGAGTAATATTTGGAAATGTCGTAAAATTGATTAATTCAATATTGAAGGCATTATACGTATTTCATTAAGATTTTGAGCACGAATTCATATAGAACTAAAGTAAATTGATTATAATTATTAATGGATTGATTATGATCAATTAAACTATATATGGGTGTTAATGTAAAGTCAGAAATATTGTTTGGGCTAAACACAACTTAATTTGGATCAAAGCCCAAGCAAAACATCACAAACAAAGATCTATTGCGGCCGCAATAAGATTGCTTCCGATCGCAATAAAGTAGGGGAAGTTTGGCAATAAATCTGCTGTTTTGGCATTATTGATTGTGGCCGCAAGAGACTTAGTAGAAACCTGCCAAGTCTGGAATTGCCAAGTCTATTGCGGCCGCAATGAGATTCATTGCGATCACAAGAGACATGTTGTAAGGCATGTTTTGACTGCCTATATTTATCGTTATCTTTCTGATTGGATATTTTAGTTTTTGTAGTAAATTCGTGGAAATACTTGCAACAGTAAATATTAGAATTTGGAAGAGAATTAGAGAGAATACAATTTCAAATATTTTATGAATATTTGATAATTAATTTTGTATTTTTCCAAGGACCCAGGTCTCTAAGCATTAAGGAGTAATTCAAAATAGATTTTACACTGTTGTTAGGGCACATGTGTTGTGCATAGCTACTATTTCATTAAGTGATCATACTCTATCGAGGCATTCGTGCTCGTTGGAGAAAGAAAGTGCCCCCGAATCGCTTGGAAGGACTCGTCGGGAAAACTCGGCGTGAAGGCTCTTTCGCGAATCTAAAGACATCTCCACTGTTGATCAAGTGAAAAAATAAGACAATAAAAGGAGATGGAAATTAAGTAAATTATTCCACTTCTGCTATTTTATTTCATTCATGTCGTAATGAAGAATTTTATTTGAAGATATTAAAACCTCGGTTATAATCTCGCTAAGTTGCTTTGTCGTCTTAACAAAATTGCGATAATTGGAGGTACATACCTTGTTGCCAGTTTGAATAATAATATAGATGTGTTACTGATGTCCATACTAAATATTTTGAAAATCAGGATCTGGTACAATAATGATGTAACCTGTACCTTTCAGTACTGAAATTTTAATATCAAATGAATTGTCACGTAGAACTTTTGTGAAGTTAGTTACTTACCTAATGCTGAAATTTGTTTACATTCAGACCACATGGACAGCATTCTGTGGTTCTAGCTGAAGATGCTTTCCAATACGTTGTAGATTCTGGAAATGAAAAAAGTGATGCAACTCCAAATCCTGCAAACCAGATTTACCTCAAATTCCCAGCTGACAGCAAGTTAACTGAGGCGGAAGTTCATTCGTACTTTAGGTATATATGGTTAACATTCTGGGATTTCTGCTTATTTGTTCTATTGTTCTTTCAAGCATATAAGCAAAAATAAACCTTCTATTATATTTAAATGCTTGGATTTTCATTTTTATATCAAAACTGTCACATCTCACTTCGGATGCTTTGTCATGCTCAAAATCAAAAGGCAGCTTTAATATTCCATCTTCAATATCATTGCCTCAGAATGTTGTACTCAATTAAAATAGATCGTTAACACTTGCAGTCTTGCACTGTTTTAATCCACTTTCCAGGCACTTTCCAGGCTACAAGCTACACCATACCAGCATTGATCCTGATATTTATCCAAGTAATTTGCCTTCTCAAATATCACTTCTTTTTATTGCGATTTCGTACTCTAAAAAGTTGGTTACCGAGTTCAATTGGTAAAATTGGTAAAATAACCATGTCAGTGACAGGAGATTTAGGGTAGTTAAGGCTAATAAAGAGACAATTGTATAAAGAAAACTCGTCTCAGATGGAACTAGAGAGGTTGCAACTCAACAAGCTTGGCTTCAATCTAATGACTATATTGGAGTATTATCTGTTAACTGAGTACTTCAAAGAAAATTTGTTTTTAATTCTTATGTATCGTTTTATTGATTTCAGATCAGAAAGAATTTGACTTGATAAACCCGATACAGTATACCCCTGATGCGCTAAATAAGTCTCCAGCAAATAACAATAACTCAGCCTCATCTGCTACCAGAAGCAACTCTTGCATTGATCAGCACAGGTACAACCAAATATACAATACAAGAAAGTAAATTGTTTATAGCTTTGAGTTTTACTCTACTGGCTTGAGCGTATGATTATTTGTTTCTAATCAATCAATATCAACCAAAAATTCTGTAACACACCCATGTAATCTCTTTAATTGCAAAGTTGCAGTTTACCATTCTATAACTGCATAATGGTATTTTGAAAAGTTGAATTGACAACAGAACTCAAATTAACCCCAGTTTGGAGAATTTATTTTTCTGAAGATTACTGAACTTAATTAATTTGATGTTAAGTTTCATTTCATTTATAGTAAGGACCATAGTCGAGCAACCTCAAGCGCTGACGCACCTCCATTTCATCCAGGTATCCTTTCCTTCGTTCTTTTTATATTGTCTCACATATTCCTCATGCTTTTGTTGAAAGTAATTAAGCCAAATTATGTAAAAAAAATTACAGAACAAATGTACTGCCCCTTTTCCTTACACATCAAATGTTAACTGTTAATTTTTTATCCGACATCCAATTAGGTATATAATGTCTTGATGAGCCTGTTGGGGTCTCGACTATGACAGGGCTTATATTGGTGTTACTTATCAACCCTTGTTTCACAAGAATGGGAAGATCAGGGGAAAAAACTGATACTCTATAGAAATTCATCTCTGCACTACAAGCTTTGTATACATGCAAGCATGACATTGTCGAATTTCTAATTTTTGTCCTCTGCTTGTCTGTAGCTGCATCAGTAACCATTAGCCCACCCGTCTACCATTTGGCCCCGTACGATGATGGCAGTGTGGCATCTCCTGCTCATGTGCAACCGGACATGCGTGACCTAAAGAAGCATCAGTTCTACATAGGACTGTATGAGGAGCATCACATGGGCCCTTTTGGGTACAAATAGCACGACATCATTGATGCTGCCAAGGGGCCGAATCAGCAGCAAGCCACCTATCCTGCTGCTACCTATTCAGTGAATGAATTGTTGGGTCCCGACTAATTAGATCTTTGAGTTTTATTATTTTGTTATGTCGACCTTTTGTTTATTGGGTCTATTATTATCTCCACTGTTAAATTTTTAAACTATATATACTCTAATGTAATCTGTATCTATTAAGAGAGAATATAAAATTCAATTTCTGGTTCGAGCTTCTCTTTGACTGCCTTCTCTTCATTAATTTCTCTTTTGCCTTTTCATATTCTTATAAACCAAGTACAATTCAATTTTTCAGTGTCGAGCAAGAGCAAACGTTTCCGTCCACTGACGAGTTCCAAAAATAAATAATTACACTTGCGCACATTTTGTGGGTTTCACGAGGGCTTTTAAAATTTTCAAAATTTAGGTTCCAATGTTTTCGGAGGGCGCCTCGCTATTAATTATTTTGCACTCCCATTAAGCTAAAATATTTAGAATAAATGAACAGTTTGTTATTTTCTTAAATGATGAGTGTGTTAAATACCCAGTATAGGTTGTTAATTACCCTGTACTTTTATTAATACCAGTGTATGTTACTGACCAAGCCAAAAGTCAAGTTTCCAGTACACAATGCGTACCAAATCAAAACAAAGTCGGTAAATGACACGTAATACAAAATAAAACTGTATACAATCAGTCTGCAAATCTGTATATGTATTTCTATCAATTAAAGTGCTCAACTGCTCATGTTTCCTTTTATAAAAAAATGCTCATTTTACAATCATTAATAAAGCCAATCTCGTCAAATGCTTCATCACTTCTCAAATGCAGAACTGGATGAATTGATTGAATCATCAGTTTCCAAATATTGGAAAGTTCTATTTCTGTGTAATCTTCATTCTATTTTAAGTAGTTTATTATAAATGGAATGTTCTGCTAATTGTGATGTGCTAAGAATCAATAAATAGGGGTGACCAATTTAATTTCGGTGAGCTAAATGATAATCTTGGTGTAAATAAAGCCTGCCTTTCCTTTTCAAACAAAATAGAATACATAGTATTTTAACATCTTCTCTTAATAGCACCCTACTTTGTTTTATACTACTAAGCGGTCTAGCATTTAGTTAATTAAAGAAACATTTAAATTAAGAATTCCAGTCGATCCAATTTTAGCAAAGTAACCCCTGTTATATATATGTGGTCCATTGAACTCAGAAATTCACAATTAATTCGATCTCCAAGCCTTCTCGTGAGTCTCCTGCTGAGAAAGGTTGTTTATTATACTGATATTTTTTTAATGCTCTAGAAAGATAGATGTAGGTTGTAAGATGATAGTTTCTAGTTTCCAGTCATGCTATCTCTTACCTAGATATGTTAACCCCTCTGGCTAGCTCATACCCAGTACATGTCTTTATGGGTAGGGTGTATCAATCTTGGTTAACATATGATCTTCAATTTTCAGGGACAAGATTTATTTCAACCAGACTACAACTTCGGCATACAGCTGCCAACTCCTATACAGTCTTTTATTCCAAACACCAACATGCTCATTCTCGACTCAGGCATGTGCGCACCAGTCCGAAATATGTACTGTATTGCGCATCATAGCATCCATCCGCCTATTCGTCCATTTCACCTTAGGAATGTGTTTTTTTCTCCACAACTTATTATTGTGCCGCACATGATGCACCCCATATGTGCATTTCCTGTCACTAGCTGGAGACCAGCACCCCATAATGGTAACAATATTACATCTCTTTTCTATCTCTATATTCATTTATGTTTAGGTGGAGGGAAATTGTAAAAATAATTCTGACTTCTTAGTCCATTGCATGTTGCTCATGCTTAATATTTTAGTTTGGAATATTTTGTTTCTACTTTGTAAAGGAAGTCCCTGACAATGTCATGTTTAATTTTGCAGGTGGCAGGGCACCCACCGTACCATACTTCCACTTGTCCTTGGATGATCTGGCCATTATTCCACTACTCCGCCGTTTAGCAATGGTACCAAGCACTGGCATGGTTCCCAAATTGCCATACCAATCTCTTTCTTTCTACCGCAGCCAGAATCATATTCCTAACGCTGGCATGTCTATCCCGACGGTTCAGTGCTCAAGGAGGCAACAAAATAGGAGGCAGCACACACCCTCTACTGGTATTGTTATTCATTGCTTATTTTTATTCCATATTCATTAACCTTATGTAAAATTTAATTATTTAATTTTTACGAGATGCACAGGCGATGCATGTGTGAAAAAAGATCTGTGCCTCAAATAAGTTGATCAGAATTTTTATAAACCAAAAACAACAGGATTGTGTAGTTCCATTTGGAGGTCTTAATTTACGATGACAGATTGTACTGACGAATGGAACATGTTCAATTGCCTAAACCAAAACTGTGTTAATCATGTAACTAGTCTGCTACTACTACAAAGTCTATTAATATTACGGATTCTGTAATGGAAATTTCTAACAATTTGTAGCCTATGCAAACTCTTACAGATGTTCCATGCAGCCTGTATCCAAAGAATCATCCCGGCTTCCGATATTGGGGTAGGACCAGGACAAACCAGGGACGAATGTTAACTTCGGCCCCTCAGATACAAACTAGAGATCCTCCAATGGAGCCCAACCAGTCAGAGCTCTGTCAGTGTGACTGGTTTGAGTGTGAGCAACGTAGATTGAGAAGAAGAATAGAGTCCGAAGCAGGGCTGGCTGGGATTACACCGGATACTTCACATAGAGATGATGAATCTCTAATTGAGGAAACTAGGCTATTGGATTTGGCTTCATCTGATACTGTTAGCCCGCCCATCTTGCAGTGGTTGGGCAACTATAAGGAAAATGAATTAGGAAATCCAGAACTTGCTCGATTGTTGAATCTCTCGGAAGACGAAAGTGTGTTTTACGAGGTGTCAGACAGCTATGAGGAGGAACATGAATTACGAAATCCAGAACTTGCTCGATTGTTGAATCTCCCGAAAGATGAAAGTGTGTTTTATGAGGTGTCGGGCAGCTATGAGGAGGAACACGAATTAGGAAATCCAGAACTTGCTCGATTGTTGAATCTCCCGGAAGACGAAAGTGTGTTTTATGAGGTTTCGAACAGTTATGAGGAAGAAAATGAATTAGGAAACCCAGAACTTGCTCGATTTTTGAATCTCCCGGAAGACGAAAGTGTGTTTTACAAGGTGTCGGGCAACTATGAGGAGAAACATGAATTAGGAAATCGAGATCTTGTTCTTTCGTTGAATTTTCTGAAAGACGAAAGTGTGTTTTACGAGGTGTTGGACAGCTATGAGGAGGAACATGAATTAGGAAATCGAGAACTTGTTCGTTTGTTGAATCTCCCGGAAGACGAAAGTGTGTTTTACGAGGTGTCGGGCAGCTATGAGGAGGAACATGAATTAGGAAATCTAGAACTTGCTCGATTGTTGAATCTCCCGGAAGACGAAAGTGTGTTTTATGAGGTGTCGGGCAGCTATGAGGAGGAACACGAATTAGGAAATCCAGAACTTGCTCGATTGTTGAATCTCCCGGAAGACGAAAGTTTGTTTTACGAGGTTTCGAACAGTTATGAGGAAAATGAATTAGGAAACCCAGAACTTGCTCGATTTTTGGATCTCCCGGAAGATGAAAGTGTGTTTTACAAGGTGTCGGACAGCTATGAGGAGGAACATGAATTAGGAAACCGAGATCTTGTTCTTTCGTTGAATTTCCCGGAAGACGAAAGTGTGTTTTACGAGGTGTTGGGCAGCTATGAGGAGGAACATGAATTAGGAAACCGAGAACTTGTTCGTTTGTTGAATCTCCCGGAAGATGAAAGTGTGTTTTACGAGGTGTCGGGCAGCTATGAAGAGGAACATGAATTAGGAAATCCAGAACTTTCTCGATTGTTGAATCTCCCGGAAGACGAAAGTGTGTTTTATGAGGTGTCGGGCAGCTATGAGGAGGAACATGAATTAGGAAACCGAGAACTTGTTCGTTTGTTGAATCTCTCGGAAGACGAAAGTGTGTTTTACGAGGTTTCAGGCAGCTATGAGGAGAAACATGAATTAGAAAATGCAAAACTTGCTCGATTGTTGAATCTTCCGGAAGACGAAAGTGTGTTTTACGAGGTATCAAACAGCTGTGAGGAGGCAATGAAGGAAAATTTTCATAGAGAGCCAAGGCCCAATAAATTTCAACAGATAGGGCCAGAGGCACCCTAAAAATTGCACAGAGGGCCAAGGGCGCAACTATTAGTTGCACTCCTAAGATATTTGATTTTTTTCTGAATTCAAGGCAGTTTGCAGTGTTTTTCCAAATGTGGGCCCTACATGTTAGGGACGCAAGTAATAGTTGCGCCCCTAACAAGCTGTACACATTTTTTTTTAGTTTTTTTCTATTTATACACATTTTAATAATAACTATTAAAATAGTAATTTTAAATGCACTAAATATATTTATTATAAATAGATGTGATAATATATTAAAAATAATTATAAATAGAAGTGATAATATATTAAAAATAATTATTATAAATACAAGTGATGATATATTTATTATAAATGATTTTTAAAAAATAATTAATATATTTATTAAATATAAGTAATAATATATTTAATATAAGTAATAATATATTTAAAAATAACTAATATATTATAAATAGAAGTACTAATGTATTAAATATATTATTACATTATTAAATATAATTATTACAAATAAAAATATTAGAAGTAATAAATAGAAGTTATTAAATATATTAAACTTAGTTATTATAAATATTTAGTTAGTAATTATTAAAAATAGAACTAATAAGAGATTAAAGTGTTTTTTATTATAAGTAGAAAGGTTTATACCCCTATTAATATTAAACATGTTGTAACTATTTCGAGAAATATAAATGGTCCAGTGGTAGGAGGGTTTGATTAGAGGCGCTGAGTTTGAGTGAGGGCATGGGTTCGAACCCCCCTCCCTACCATTTTTTCAGATTTAATTAGGGGCGCATGTATTAGTCGCGCCCCTATGGTTCAAATAGCATCCAGAGAGCACTCAGTTTTGAAATGAACATAGGGGCGCAAGTAATAGTTGCACCCCTGAAAAATCCGAGGGTGGCCCACATGGCAGCTACACAAGGTCACAGGGGCGCAAGTATTAGTTGCGCCCCTATATTAGCAGACTTACAAAGCTTGTTTTTTGTTTCATTTTCATTTTCCAAAATGCATTACAAGGCAATTAAACAAGTTTGAAACAAGTTTTGTCAATCTTTACGTAACATTTTGAAACAAGTTTTAACACTCAAAATCTAACATCGATTTAATTAAGTTTGAAACAAGTTTTAACACTCAAAATTTAACAAGTTTTGAAGCAAGTTTTCAACATCGATCTAATTAAACAAGTTTTCAACAACAAGTTATGAACTAGTCTCAAAATAGTACAAATATAAAAACATGCATCGATCTAATATCAACCTCCTACCCCAACGACCCCGACCGCGACCACGTGTATCATAAGCGGAAGGGGTATAAGCACTAGGCGCTCGAGCCGTCCTAGCAGTGCGCCGTAAAGGAATGATGTTCTCGTCTTCATCATCAGGGTTGTGTGCTTGGCTTGAAGAGCCAAACACGTACTCGACTACACGCTCCACCTCGTCTTCTACGATACGCTCAATATTTGGTTCCGATTGGGCGGCTCCGGATCCTTGGCCGGGTTCCCATACTCCGCCCTATGATAGCTGTGAGTATGGAGGGTGAAACAGTGGCGCCTCGGACATCTGACTCGCTTGCTCGCCACCCACCAACTGACCCAACCAGTCTTAGTGCTCTGGTTGGACGCGCAACCCCTCGGCTATGGATGGCTCCAAGTCCTCATCCCTCAAGCCATGCTCCAACATCAAGTTGCGGAAGACGACTCCTTGGTCGACGTCTTCGATGTTTCCGCAACAAGTTCGAAGAACCTTTCTCGCGAAAGTCTTGAAGACACTGTTGGCGCTTTGTGCAATCACACCAATCGCTTCCCTAGCAAGTGTTAAGTTACGAAGCACCTGATAAAACAATTTATTTAGTAATTTATGTTTTTTAAATTCTAAATTGAAGGAAAAAGTCAATGAATTTACCGTTCGTTGCACAACTTCGCCTTGCATGTTGAAGGTTCGCTCAACTCCACGCCCTTGATGTGCTATCGGGTTGAAGGCATTTCTGCGGTTGTACCTCTCCAGTAGACGGTGCGCATGCCTTCCCCGTTGAACCATTCCAAGTAATGGTCCCAAGGGCCATTCATGAAACCGTGCCCCAAATCAATTGTATTGGCCAACCGATTTTCTCAAGTTTGAATGTACCCCTCGTGATAAATCTCCCAATCACGCCCCTCAGATTTTTTGTTGTGGCATACCTTATGAAGGCGCTTGCAATCAGGAGGTGGCAATGGAGGCGGCAATGGAGCAGGATCATGCCACTCGACAATCCAGAAAAATATAATTGGCCTCCGATAATAAAAAAGACTCATATGATCTTGATCATTACATATCGGGGGCAACATAGCCACCACATCTTCATCTTAGGGCCACCATTCTGGACCATTCTCATCGAGATGCTCGAATCGCCACCTATATAATTTTCAATAATGTTAGAATATATAGTTATTAAAAAATTTGAAGATGGTTAAAATAGTCACAAAATACCTATAGAGAGTGATACTCCTATGTGGTTCATCGTCGTAGTTGTGCGTCGGGCCCATCCATCTCACCCCGTACGGCATGTCACCGGGCAAATCCTTCGCTCTCGAATGACCAATTGGGAGCCTTGTCCACACCCACATTTGCAGTAACATCAGAGGCCCCTCGATTTGCTTGTTCCTCTTATCTGATGCGTCGCATAAAGCACGATACAAATGTGCTAGCACCGTCGAGCCCCAACTATACTTCGGTGGATCATTGATGTTCCTTAAGAACTGAATGAACATCGTCTGTATGTATCCGGACTGGTCCGGAAACATAACGGTAGAGCAGAGGTCCAAGATGTATGCTCGGGCATACATGTCGATCTCCTCGGGTGGGGCATTGGGTGGTAATCTCGCCTTGAAATGTCATCTATCATTAGGGCCTTCTCTTTGTGGCTGCCAAGGTTCACGCAACCAATCCTATCGCATGTGGAAATGACCAATAATAATCAATTTGGTACAAACAATTAACAATAATCAATAATAATCAACTTGGTACAAACAATTAACAATAACCAATAATAATCAACAAATAATAAACAATTATCATCAATATTGCCAATAATCTAAATTAATCACCAAGAATCTACCACAATCAATTATAATCAATAAATACTACAAAAATTACCTTGAAATGATGATGGAGATCGAGGAGAGAAGAAGGAGATCAATGAAATGATGATGGAGAGCAAGGAGAGGAGAGGGAGAGAAAATTTGGCCAAAAATGATGAAGGAGATGGAGAGGTAGAGGTAGTGGAGAGGGCGGAATTGAGAGAAAAATAGGGTTAGGGGCGAGTTTGGGGAAGAAAGAGGAAATAAATGGGTTGGTTTGGATTTTATGGCAGCAGACTACAGGGGCGCAACTATTTTTACTTGCGCCCCTAAGAACTTAACACAAATGTGTTCTCTGGATGCAAGATTTCAGTTGTGTACCTTAAGGGCGCGACTATTACATGCGCCCCTAGTTTAATTGAAAAAATGGCTAGCAGGGGGGTTTGAACCCATGCCCTCACTCAACCCAGCGCCTCCAACCAAACTCTCATTGCCACTGAACCATTTGTATTTCTTGTAAAGTATATAACATCTCTAATATTAATAGGTTGTAAGTTTTTGAATTTTTTACTAAAAAACACTTTAATATATTATTACTTATATTTATAATAACTATATTCCATATATTATGAATACTATTATTACTTCTATTTATAAATAATATTTCAAAAAATATAAATATTAATACTATTTTAATAAATAAAAATACTATTTTAATAAATAAAAATACTATTTTATTTATATAATAGTACTATATTAATAACTAATATTTATTAATAAATAAGTCTAAACCCTAAAATACTAGTATAAAAATAGTAAATATAAACATACTAATATAAAAATACTATTTTTAATACTAAAATTATTTATAGTAGTATTTTAGTAATTAAAATACTTAATATAAAAGTACTATTTTAATAGTCATTATTTTTAAATATATTATTACTTATATTTAATAAATATATTAATTATTTTTTAAAAATCATTTATAATAAATATATCATCACTTGTATTTATAATAATTATTTTTAATATATTATCACTTCTATTTATAATAATTATATTTAATATATTATCACATCTATTTATAATAAATATATTTAGTGCATCTAAAATTACTATTTTAATAGTTATTATTAAAATGTGTATAAATAGAAAAAACTAAAAAAAATTGTACAGCATGTTAGGGGCGCAACTATTACTTGCGCCCCTAACATATAGGACCCACATCTGAAAAGGCACTGCAAACTGCCTTGAATTCAGCAAAAAAATCGAATCTCTTTCAGGGCGTAACTAATAGTTGCGCTCTTGACCCTCTGTGTAATTTTTAGAGCGCCTCTGTCCCTATCTGTTGAAATTTATTGGGTCTTGACCCTTTATGAAAATTTTTCGGCAATGAAGGGAACCTATAAGACATTTACTCGAGAGATTTCATGTTTACCTCTTGAGTGCAGCTTCAGTTTCGGTCCTTCAATTTTCTTGAGATATGTATATATTTTTGTAGGTGTTTCTTTTATCTCAAGTGAAACAGTATTGTCAAATTCTATCTAGTGTAGTGGTGAGGCACAAGACTTTCATGGGGGAGGTCTGGAGTTCAAGCCCCGCTAGGGGCTACTTTTAGGAGGGGTTTTTCAAGTTTATTTCTGATTTATTTGTGAGTATGTGTTGTAAGCCCGGTCAATGAATAAAAAAAAAATCTCAAATTGAAACAGTATGTGGAAGACTAAATGTTGAGATTTTGTGTTTTATATTGGCAAGTGTGTGATTAGGATAATTATGTGCTTCCTCTTTTTTGGGTTGAACTAGTGAAATACCCGCCACATGTGGCCTGCTACTTAATTTGTATGTTAATCCTTGTAATTTATAATATCACTTAAGGCAATAAATCTTAAAAGTATTAAACATAAAATTATTACGTCTAGTCCAACAAAATTATGTACAAAAATTGTGAAATTTATAAATTTCAAGGCAATTTCTAATTGAACTGTATACACATGGACAAGTTAACAAAAACAAATATATAATATCTAATTGAGATGGGCAAAATACGGAATCAATACTTCCTAAGTAATGATTTTTCAGCATGCTCTCAGTTTAGAAAAATACGTACTCTTCTTAAATCTTAAGTGAGGAGTGTTTATAAATTGTTCAGCATGCTCTCAGTTGCATGTTTGAAGTCTCATTTTAATATCTTCTCCAGTTGATCGGTCCTGTTCCGATCCAGTACTCACTGGACTGGTCCCACCAGTTGGCAGAACACAAGTGCTCTCCAAATAGGACCTTCAGCGATGTAGGGACCATCACCTAGCCTCTTCTTCCTTTCGGTCTCCAAATAGCTCTTATGTACTGACTGGTTAGGATCAATTAGTTCTCCAACTGGTAACTCCTGATTAATTCCTGCGCCATTGCAGATGCTGACATAAGAGCTCTGTTGCTCCAAAGCTTGACACAAGAAATAAGAAGCTTCGTTATAAGTTAAAACAGAGACGATTCTTGTCTCCGAAAAGCTCTCCCCTTGTAGACCTTGTCAGAAACGATTTCAAGGTATTTAGTGACTGTAATTTGTTCTTTTTTATGGATTTTAGCTGCAAGCCAAATGTGTCATTTTCTTAATTTCTTGGACGTAGATTAACCAATGAACTACTTATTTTCTTTATTTCCTTTTTTGGACATAGTCCAAGGAATTGCTGGGAAACCACGGATGTTTACCTGATTTTCTTTTGATTATCATTATGTTATCATAAAATATACAGTGTTTAATCAAATTCAGCGCAAATCCATCACTTTTGTCGGTAATTCGTAAATTTTTCTAGTCTCTTTTACTTACTCTGCGTCATTTTTTGTTAGTAAATTCAATAGATATGTCAGCGCTCGGCACAAATTGGAACCAAGAAAACATCTCTGGAGGGGTAACTGGCACGCCCGTGCGTTTCTTAATTGGGAGGTTGTTCCTCTTATTTATTTATTTTCTTAATCATAGTAAACACTTGAACCAGCTTGAACCAATTAGATGAGACAATTCTCAGTTACATATCAATGTTGAAAAGTTGGAGTGACAACAGAACTCAAAAGTAAACACCACTATTATTTGAACTCTTTTTTTCTTTTGTGACAATAACTGAACTTCATTAATTTGATGTCATATTTTAATTATAGTCAGGAGCATAATCGAGCAATTAGAAGTGCCAAGCACCTCCAATTCAGCTTGGTATCTTTTCTTTAGTACTTTGTTTTATCTCTAATCTGTTTCTTGTTAAAAGTAAACTAACTTATAGACAAAAATAACTCAAAAATTGTGCCCTGGCGAAATGATACTTGTTCTAGAATTAGGCATCACAAATTAAGTCTATCTTTTTTATGTGTCTGGGGTCTTGACTGTGAGAGTTAGTGCTGTATGTATTGGTGTTACTTATCAGCCCTGGTTCACAAAAAAAATGACAATCCATTTTTTTTATCCTGGGGAAACTAGCCAATCTTTCACTATTCGAATTGGCAGATTCGATTTGAATCTTGGAATGTAATGTCAGTACTTTTATTATTTGTTTAATTAATTTTATTTGCAATGACCGTGTGAAAAGTATAAACGTATAAACATGGTTCATGGAGCAATTCTTCCTCATTTCTGGGGCTTCCTTACTTTTTGCTTGACTAAATTTTTTATTTATGTGGCTGGCTGTCAGTATAGCAAATACAAGGAATGGAGGATATCATTTTCAAAACTACTCCCTCAAATACAAGAATAATGAGGGGGAAAATTGCAACCCAATTTTGACATATTTGCTTGAATGTTTCAGGGACAGCTAGTAACACCAGAAGGTTTGCCACTGAATTCATCACCTGCCACCACACCTGGACGTGCACCCAGCCCATATTTTGCACCCAACTTGAGCATGCAGCCACCAGCTGAAATCCCACATGATGCTCCTGACAGTGACAGGAACTTCCATGTGTGCAGCAGCCAGTTTCAAGTTCACCATCAGTTCCCAACGTAAGCTTGAATCGACCAGTTGCATATCCATCATCTGTTCACGATCCTGTCATGCAGCTACCTATTTCCAGACCTGGTGTTATCCAAGGATCAGACCCATATTTTGTTCGTAACTCCAGTGTAGTGCAGCCGCCAGCTGCGTACCGGAACTATTTGCTTTCTAATCCTGGCATGCCATCTTTTCTTTACAGCTCTGGCATGTCCCCATACCCAAACTCATATCTTGTGCCAAATTCTAATATACAGCCACCATGCAATGAACCAGGCAATATTTACTGACACTAGCAAATAGAAAAATAAAATAACAATGTCAAGAACCAGGCAATATTTACTGACACTAGCAAGCCGTGTGCTGTGGCCGGTGGCCCCAAACACATCTCCATAAGCAAAGAAATAAATAAAGATATACTAAAATTAAAAGAAAAATAAAATAACTCTAACTTGTTACATCTTTCGGAATTAAATATTAAACACAAACAGTTAATACAAGCACTATTTTTTATGAATTTTTGCTTCTTTAAATTTTATATATGAACTAACTAGGTGCCTTTGGGGTTGTGCAGCTTAAAGCCGAAGACCCGAGGCACGTACTGCTGAGATGGCTTTTGTGGCTTGAGGTGGCTGTAGGTCATGAGAAAAAGGTGAGGGAATGTTGTGCCAATGTATGCACCATCAACATCTATCAAAGTCAAGGAAATCACAATAAACCATCCGAAAGAAGAAAACTTACCTGTCCCTGAAAACCATAATTCGTCAAATATATACTATGCAAGGAAAAAAATCTCATTTACACATTTAATACACAGAAACATTACCTATGCCTTAAATAAACAACCTTAGGCTGCTTGTTCATTTATACAGAATAATTTGTTAGATAAAAATAAGGGCAGTTTGGACATATTTCATAAAGAAAAGGGAGGGAAGGGAAGGAATATGTGATGAAATATTCATGAGTCATGACTAGTAGGTAAGTATGAGATTTTTAATGCAGTAAGATGAAACATGAGAATAGCCCAGAAATTGGACAGGACACAAATGTTGCAAGTTAGAACATGAACTCCTGGACGCAAAAAACTAAATGGGGGCAAAACAGTGCGACTAGAAAATAAATCAACAGTCCCTTGGTCCCAGTATAATGTGTCCGATAGGTACCCCCCCCCAAAAAAAAAACAAAAAATTTTTTTTGTCTCATTCCCAAATTAAGCCTTGATCACCAGAAAACAAATCTGAAGAAAATTAACAAAAACAAGCTGGAGGCGTATACCAAATTTTATTCAAAATAAAAAATTACAGTGCAAACCATGCAAAGGATACTTCCTTGGTACTTGGATCTTGGATAATAAATATCTCCACACTTGGGGCAATATATCTTGACAGTACTTGCACGAGGAACATCAGACTGCCCAACTGGCAGACATGGCAGTCCTCCACAGCAAACACGGGGACACCTCCCAAAGTCGTAATTCTTATACTTGTCTAGCTGCATGCATCAAATGCATGTATCAGGCCAGTATCATACCAGAAACATCTGGCAGAACAATTATATTGCAGTACCATGCTTAATAGTTTATTGACAACAACTTTTGTGTATCTTAGCATTTTGCAGTACATCCTCCAAGGTAGTAATTGTACTGACAGACAGAAGTGGTACTCAGTACAGGCAAAATGACACTTAAATAGACAGATTAAAAAAGGCTGCTAACCAACTAGGTCAAAAACCTTTTCAGTTGCTCATCTTTTCCGCCAGTGTGGTACAAGAAAAAATTCTATATTTCTACCACCAGTACATGCAACAAGAGATGCTTGCAAGCAACATGAGTAATGATCAAGTACCTCTATTTTTGTGAATGTAGCAAAAAGAGAAAACTAATTCAGCATATTTTTCCATGAAGAATAAACAAAGTAATTGAAGAACTCACCATTACAGAAAGGCCTCGGCTAGTCAAGATGTAACGTGAATGGATCAAACCATAAAGCATCTCTGCAGCAGATTCAACTAGCTCATTCTGTTCCTCAGTAAACATTTCACCTTCACAAGTATTAAAAAAAAAAATACTATTTAAGGTTTGGAATTAAAGACTGATCAGTAGCATTGTTGAAATAAGTAGGAAATCGTTTTTCTTATCTCAATCATTTCCGCCTCTTTATTCAGATGTGTTGATTGAAACTTCCAAATAAAAAATTTAGTACAAACTCCCTTTCAAACAAATTTACCGCACAAAAGTACTATTTATATCAGCCGATCAACTTAATAATTCTCGAATTCCTAGAATCACTCCCAGGCTGAGTCACATTGCTGGCTTTCCCAACCTTGTGACTGTCAACTGTCAAGACAGGTTAAGCCTGTATTTTTATCCTGTGCATCCCTTACAGATAACACTGGTATGACCAATACAAAAGGGGGAAAAGGAAGAAAAAAACAAGCAGAAAAGAAAACAAATGCAACAAATACCAGGAGATGATTCGGTGTCGAGGATGAGGTCAAGGGCATATTCGTAATATGGGATCTGACCACTAAGGCCACAGAGATTGAAATCGTCCTGGATGTAGTCCTCGTCGACTTCACAAAAGAACTCATTTCCCCGAAGGCTGCAGAACCATGAGATCCACGACATATCCTCTTCCTCTTCCCCATCTCCCGACCCGCTCACCTCAGATTCCTCCTCGTCCGTATCTGACTCTGCCTCTTCTATGGAAAACTCAAAATAAACAAATACGGTGCACAATTAAATACATTCAAAGTTAGTGTTTTCTGAATGTCATATAGTTCTCCTTGCAGGGTACCAATGCAATCGAGGTTTCTCTAAATTTTTCTTCTGATAGCACAGGTCAAGGTTCAGCACTAACCAGGTTCACTCCATACTGGCATATACCATCCTTTAGTTTATAACCTGTAACAATCCACATTTTCATCACCAGTCCTAATCAAATTATTTTAGTTTTCATTTTTTGTTTATTTTCTTCAGTTGATCGGAAGCTTAATTAAACCACCTGATGCTAGGTGAAAGCTCAATTGAGTCCAATGGACCCATTGTCTAATCGAGTCTCAACTGATGTTGCTACAGAATCAAATAACATCTAGATACCTATCTTCAATTCATTATTATATATCCCAAAAGATCAACAACAGCTTACATCAATTACTAGTGAGCTTTAACTATCTTTCCCTCTGCATGCAGTAATCTGTTTAAGAAATCTAAAGACCCCAAATTAAAAAGACAGTCATGGAGAACAATAAATAGACGATAACTAACCATTAATCTTTCCCGAAGTTTTCTTCATGAAGGAGGAATAGGTAGAAGAGGCCATTTGCTCCTTCATCTTCTCCATCTCCTTCATCTTCTCCTTCTCTATAGCGTTCATTGGCAATCCCCAAGAGTCGCTTTGTGGTGACTCGACGCGCATGGGTATGTCTTCGTCCTGCGCCTTCTTCGGCATCATCCTCCTCTTTCAATCTCACTGATCCATGAAAGAGGGATCGGGATAGGAATTCGGATTAGGGTTAGTTTCGGACAGGAGGAAGGAGAAAAGCGGAGGGAGGGGAAAGGGAAAGGGAAAGGGAAAGGGAAAGATGGGGAACCTGTAAAGACCTCAAATTACAATTTGGACCCTGTACTTCATTGGATTTTGTTTTGGTTGATACTTTTTTTCCGAAATTTTTTTAAACAATTAAAATAACAGCCGAAATTAAAAAAGTGAGATAATGACAGAGGAAATTATATGTTTGAGATGTACGCAGATGATGCCTGCGTAGCATCTTCTGGAACGCATATAATGGCCGCGTTTCATCTCTTTCTCTCTCCAAATTTGGTACGCAGGCAGGAGCTGCGTTCCACAGATGTTACGCACACAAGAGATGCGTACCGAAGCCAATTCGTATTATTTTTTGTTCGAATAATCCTAAAAACATTTACGCAACAACAAACTGCGTATATTTCTATCTATCTTACTGTGCACACAGAAGTTTTTGTTTTTTAACCAAACGGGCGGGATTTCAATTATTGATGCTGTGATACGCAGATAACAGCTGCGTTTCAGTGTCTGTATATACCTTTCCTCCCAGATCAAAAATTCATTCTACAAACTCACATCTTCTTCCTTTTGTTTATCGAAAATTCATTCTACAAACTCACGTCTTCTTCCTTTTGTTTATACGGTGACGTTTCTTCACAATAAGGTATGTAATATAAAATCGTATTTCAATTAGATTTGTTAGTAACATTTGTTAATTATTTTTAGTAAACTTCAATTTACTCAATTACATTTGTAGTGAAATGGCAAAATTTCCTATTGTGATATTTCATGGAGGCGAAATAATAAAATCTCAAATTGGAGCAGATTACACGATACCATCAAAATTACTATTGGAAGGTAACGAATCTACTACTTACGAAGGTCTTAAAAGCACCCTATGTGAGTGTTTAGGTTTCGTAGAATCTCAGTACTCGGTTGAAATTCATTGTCGTATGAACATTGGACAAGGAGGTTATTTTTATTTCAATTTGATGCCAATCCATAATAACAGTTCTTGGAAAGTAGCATCTGAAATGTGTGTGAGCAGAATGGGCGTTATTGAATTGTTTGTGAAAATGGTACCAAAAGCAGACACCTGTAATTTAACTGGTAGCCAACCCCGTAGCAGTAGTGCATCTCGTTTGAATTCCAGTGTCCCGAATACCAGTGACCAATCCCGTAGCACTGGTTTAGTTGATGGTGATAATGATCTAGATCTCGAGGATCTTGGTCTTGGTAATGATGATGAGGATGACGATGAGGACGAGAATTATATTGAAGAACGGGGTGACAGTGAGGGTTCCTCGTCAGAGGATATAGATGGAGTTTGGAATAATGATGATGAGGATGAAGAGATTGTAGATGTAGCAGTTAGACGCAGAGAGCATTACAATCCATTTATTGGTTTGGGAGAAGTACATCCAACAAGAAGCATGAATGACACCTCAGGCTTTCGTCCAGCAGACTACTCCTTATACGAGGCTCTTCCATGTGCTGATGGTCAGATAGCAGAGAAAATGAGCTTCACTTTAAAGGATCACCTTATTTTTGCTCTTCAGAAGTGGCACATCGAAAAGAATCGGGTGTTCGTGGTGGTGGATAGTAGTACCTCCAAATACAGATTAAAGTGTAAGGATCCAGACTGTGATTGGCGGTTGTATGCCAAAGCAATTGGCACTCCGTGGGCTATAGTAAAATGCCCGAACCTACATACATGTAGGGCAATATCGGCCAGGATTGACCATCCACAGCTAACTGCAAAGCTGATCGCGGATATTATTCGCGAAGACGTGGAGAAAGATAACGCAATGTCCATTAAACAAGTCAGGGCATTAATCAGAAAGATTTTTCCGGGTGTGCATCCAAAATATAACAAATTATGGCGTGGAAAAGAAATTGCTATTGGGTACGTTTATGGTAGCTGGTTAGGTTCTTACGCACTACTACCACGTCTTCTGAATGCTATTGTTTCATCAAACCCAGGAAGCAGAGCTAGAATTGCAACTGATCCAACAATTAGACCCGGTGATCGTCTATTTAAGCGTGCAGCATGGGCATTTGCGTCGTGTATCCAGGCATTCGCTCATTTGAGACCAGTTATCAGCATAGATGCATCACACCTTCGGGGGAGGTACATGGGAAGATTTCTTGTTACTGTTGGATATGATGCTGAGAATCAGCTAATGCCTCTTGCATTTGGAATTGTTGAGAAAGAAGATTTGGAGAATTAGGGATGGTTTATGAGATGGTTGAGATTTGAAGTGATTGGTGATATGAAAAAAATCTGTGTTGTGTCTGATCGACACCTGGCAATTCGAGCTGTTTTTCGCAGTCCCTTGTATGGTTGGAATGTGGCAAATGGTGAAGCAGTTCACCGATATTGTGCGCAACACATCGCAGAAAATATGTTGAAAAAATGTCATAATGTCATGGCTGCTTCAAAGTTCAAGAAATGTTGCAGGAAGAATGCAAAATGGAATTTCGATAAGTACTTGAAGCAGGTTGAGAACTGGGATAAGCCAAGTAGAGACTTCTTGGACACTGTTGGGAGGAATGACGAATCAGAGGAGTCCACTGAAACTGTAACGCATCCGGAAACATGGTCCCTCCATTATGATAAGGGAGACAGATGGGGCGTAATGACCAGTAATGGTTCTGAATCACTACACAATGTTTTCAAAGAGGCTCGACAGAGACCGATTTGTGCACTTGTGATTGCAACATACTACAAACTTCTAGATTGGTTCAACACCAGAAAGGTGTTGGCAAGAAATCTAGCAAACAGGAATCAAATGTTCTCTAATAGAGTCTCCAATATTCTTGAAAAAAGGGCAGAAAAGGCCCAGCGCCTTGAAGTGGTAGTAGTAGATATAGTGGCAGGCATATATCAGGTAATTGCGAAAGGTGAACGTGTCACCAGAACAGGGCGAACTGATAGAATTTATGGTATTACAGTTAATCAGGGTGCACCTCCGACATGCAAGTGTCGCAAGCCACAAAATACACGTATTGCATGTTCCCACGTGTTAGCAGTGTGTGCTTTTCGTAATTATGAACCGAATGAGTTTACTAATGACGTGTACGCTGTGGCTAGTCTCGTGGCTACGTGGGATGGTCGTTTTGAGATCTTTGGTGGAGAAGAAGATTGGCCACTTTACGAAGGTGACAGAGTAATACCAGACAAAAAACTTGTCAAAAAAGGAAGGAGAAAGACCAAGAGATTTAACATGACGATGGATATACTCGAAGGGAGGCTTGGTGCGAGTCATTGTGAAACTTGCGGTACGATCCAACATACCACCGCTCAGCATCCTCCAGCAAGTCAGCAAGCAGGTATGTGGCCTTTGTCTTTCACAATTTCTTGACATTTACAATGAGAACAATATTTGCTAATTATTACATGTTTTCTTTCTTTTTGTAAGGAACTTGTCAAACTGGTGCTTCCACTAGCCGCCCACGAGGATGGCTTCAAAGGATTCGTCGCCGGACTTAGTTATGTTGTTTATGATTTATAAGATAAATATTTACGTTCTAGAATAATGTAATTGATTTATGTTATTTGTATGTTTATGTTTTATTGTGCTAGAATAATATTTATGTTTTCTTAGTTGTGCTAGAACAATGTCTATGTTTATTTATGATTTATTATCACCAATAACAAGTACATAAATATCCAAATAACTAGTACAGAAATATCCAAATAACTAGTACAGAAATAATAGAACACAAAGCTATTTCCGACCATTTCCTGTGTGGCTAGTGGATGTGCCAGATGTCATTTTTGTCAAATATTCTGCAACAAAACAAGTAATTTAAAGCAAATGAAACTGTAATATGTAATCGAAGGCAATGTTTGTCATCACCAAATGAAAGACACTAGAGCATATACCTTTAAATGGAATCAAATTATCATCCTGATAGTTAATCGGGGCAATGGTCTTCACAATCAATTCAACATTTTCCATTTTTTTCAAAGCCAAACGCACCACCACTTTCCAAGAGGTTTCATCACCAACTCCCATCAAATTGAAATAATCAATTTCCCCTTTACCGATGTTCACACGACACTGGATTTCAATCGAGTTGCCAGCTAAATTAGGATCAAGATACAGTAATGTAGTTATTTTCCCTTTAATTTCTGCGAAAGTAGTAGATTCGATACCCCGGAACTGCCACTTTGCAAAACTCGAGTACTCCACACCAATTTTCGGAGAGTATATTGTTTCACCTCCATGAAAGACCTTTATAAGAAATATGGACATTTCACTACCAACAAAATGATGTTCCGAGAAGGTGCATTTCACTACCTTTATATAAACATATACATACCACCAATAATTGTTTACCAATAATTGTTTCATACCACCAATAATTGCGTCCATTCAAAAATAACCATAAATTGTCCAAGTCCAAAAAAATCACCATAAAACATAAACAGTCTACAAGTACGAAAACATAACCATAGAACACAAAAATAGTCTATAAGTCCACAAAAATCACCATAAAACACAAAGAGTCTACAAGTCCATAAACACCACAACAAAAAACTACAAGTCCGGACTCATGTGGTGCTGCTTGATCTCGAGGAAGGTGATGACGCCGGCGAAGACGGCGTATAAGGCTTCTTCTTCTTCTTCACCCTCTTTCCTCTCCCCCTAGATGACTGAGGTGCTGTTGCAGGAGTCACATCTACCCTCCCACCACCTTCGTGCACAGTAGTAACACTCTACCAAAATAATACGAATGAGTTAATACATAAATTCGTTAAAAATAAGATTTTTCGTGAAATTATAATAGTACCTCAGTAGCATGCAGAGGTGTAAAAGGAATCTGTGCAGATACACTGGGTTGCACGGGCGTGCCAGTAAGTGCCTAATGAACCGTCAATAATCATATAGTAAACAATAACAAACTGAAAAAATAGAACATGAGGAACATAAAAATACATCGAAAAAATGTACCGTCCAAAGTGAAGTTGTCTGTGTGGGATGTGTGGGCTGAGACAGACCCATTTGATAATCGGGATACCCACTCGTGCCAAACTGCCCAAATCCGCAATAGCCATAGCCACCCGCAGGCTGAGATGACCCTGCCGCCCCCGCAGCACCCGTGCCAAACTGCCCAAATCCGCCATAGTCATAATCACCCGCGGGCTGAGATGACCCCGCCGCTCCCGTGGCAAACTGCCCAAATCCGCCAAAACCATAATCACCCGCGGGCTGAGAAGGGCTCGTGTACTGCACAGATGGCTGGGATGGACCGAGCCCAAACTGTGTGAAAGAGGCCTGTGGGCCATAAACATCGTACTCCTGCTCAACATAAACTTCAGTCAAGTATTGGACACATGCCATACTTAAATTTTTTAAATAAAGATAGGATTCACATACCGGCATAGACTGTCTAGGAGCATCAGTCGACGTTCCTGCCTCTTCGTTGGTGTCAAGTTGCTCCACATCGTCCGGAAGGCCGGCATCTATAAGCGCCCGCTGAAACTCATGGAGGGTGTCTGTATCCAATGCATCGTCACGATGGCTACGTAGGAGAGTTTTCGCGAGTCCCTTCGTCCCTCGCTTATAAAGTTCCTTTATCACCCATTTCACCCTCTGGATACCCCGCACCCCCTAGAAATCATTTATGCAAATTATGTATGTTACATTTCAACTTAAATATTCAATCAAATAAAAAACAGTCCAAAAAAGGAAAGAGACAGAAGCATACCACTCGAGAAAGTCTAAAGCCACCTGGAACATAGCCGAGCACCTCTACAGAATCTGTTGGAGGCGGAAGTGGTCTATCTAAGCCGGCCTCTATCTGACCCTGAATATAGACTGTATACATACCGTTCTGTTGAAACCAACGACGATACTGAAGGTACTCCGCCTCGTTGTATGGTCTGTTCTCGACAAAAACTTCTGGCCTAACCCATAGTTGCACGTAGGCAGCATGCGGCACACTCCAATCACCACCTTTGTTGTTGGTATGTACGATTCTGTCGAGCTTCTTCAGCTCGTGCTTATAACTATGAGGAGACATGGGTGGAATGGTCTGATAGAGACCAAACTGGCGCATAACTCTCTCTGGATAGTGCCACGCAACAATCCAGAAGCAAATCATAGGCACTCGGGCCAACCAATAAGGCCGGTCACGATGAACCCGACCTAATAAATCACAACAGCAAAAGTTAGTCCAATTCTTTATTGTTAGAAGTAAGTGATATAAACAAGCCCAAATTTAACTATTATATACCTGGTAGTAATCCAAGAACAGTATGGTAGGGCTGCCAATTCACCTGATCATGCCTTAAAGCTTCAAACTTGGTCCGATAAAAGACCATACTTCTGCGGGCTGGATTGTTCTCTTGTGTCCTCCAAGCGACTCACGAGTACCCTTAAGGGCGGGTCGAGCGATATTAAATCGAGATCAAGACCAATGTTGCAATAACAATAATGGTCCAGCAATTGTTTTCGTCGTACGAATGCTTGCATTTGTCAAATTTTTGTGTTGACACAAAGCACCAGTATTACCCTTTCTCCTTACGGAACCGGAGGGCACTAATTGCACAAGAGCAAGAAATAAAAAACTCAAAAAGGAACAAGAAAAATAACACAAACCTGTAAAGACAAGCAAGCGTTGCCGCCCCCCAATTAGGAACCCGCTCAGGATGCAGATCCTCCAGAAACCTCAAGTACATGGCCGGGACACTATCTCCTGTACAATCCGGGAACAACACAGACCCAAGCAAATCCATGATATATGCTCTTGTGTATCTTGCTACATCGTCATCTGTAGCAAGCACACCTAAAGGCTTTGTGTTCACCCTCAATAAGTGCAACATAATCCGAAATTCAACTTGTATGATTTCATCCCTCTTTCTTTTTGTGTAAATCACCTGATCAGCCTTACCCGGCCCAAGACATCTCTCAATCAAATCATATAAATTGGCGTCACTATCACCGATAACAACATCACCAGAAATGGGCAAACCCCACAGACAACTGACATCCTCAAGTGTCACAGTCGTCTCACCAACTGGCAAATGGAATGTATGTGTCTCGGGTCGCCAACGCTCAACAAGAGCACTAATCAGTCTGGGGTCAGTATTGACATGTTCAATTCTGCCAAACTCGTACAAACCCAAATTTTTCAGGTAGGGGGCACACCGTGGGTCATATTTAATAACGGGCTTATGCACCCGAGTATCCAAATAATTCTCTGCCTGCATTATGCACAAACCAGTGCTTATAACAACCATAACCCTAACCCGTAAATTACTGTCAATGAAACATAGAGAAGTGTGTACTTACATTGTTCTCAAAGTCCCATGCTTTGTGTGCGGAACGCGGAATGCACAGAAGCGAAGAAATAGGTTCGCGTCCTAACTCATTGTACTCGTCACCTTGTGCCATTTTTGTCGTACCTACATTATTTTCCACAATAATATAAGAATTATTATTTTAATATATAGTACAAAAATGCATTTAAAAAATTATCTAAATGCAATAATATACATGCATTAATATTTGCAAATAAACTAATTTACTAATTTAAACATTAATTTACTAATTTATACATTATAATACTAATTTCTTAAAGTTACAAGTTTTATATTTCAATTTCTACATTAAATTAAATTAAAATTTTAGGACACTACAAATTAAATTAAAATTTTAGGGCACTACAAGTTGCATGCATATAAAATTAACAAACATACATGCATTACAAATATTTAAAATTAACAATACACTAATAATATATTCAAAATTTAGAAGAAAAAACACTATAAACACTAGTAATTTGGCAATAAAATTAACAAACATAACTTCTGTTTTTAGAAAAATAAAATATTAATAAAAATACATAAATACTAGTAATATATACAATGCAAAAATAAAAATACTATATCTATACACTATTTTTTTCTAAATTTAAAAAAATTGAAAATACCTGGCAGTCGGGAGTGGAATGCAGAGGAGAAGGAAGAAAGGGAAGAGAAGAAGAGAAATGGGGAAGAAAGGAACGGGAGGATATATGAAAGTAAAGTGCTACGCAGGGGAGAGACGCGTATCTCAGGCTGATACGCAGGCAGGAGCTGCGTTCCACAGGATTTTTTTTTTTTAAGAATTGTTGTGTTACGTAGATACCTTCTGCGTAACACTTAATTTTTTAAATCTAAAGAGACTGGAATATGAACGGAAACCAAGGAATCCGTTCAGGAATTTGGACGGATACCGATGTTGTGTATGGAACGCAGCTGCTGGCTGCGTATAGACATTTGTTTAATTTTTTAATCGACAGGGAATCCGAGGGTCTGTTATGCACCAAGTACTTGCGTATCAGAGTGAGGTACGCAGGTAGCATCTGCGTATTGGTTTCGAAGAGAGATAGTGGGATTGGGTCAGAAAAATGGTAATGATACGCACTCCTTAGATGCGTAGATCATGTATGTAGAATTTCGTTCGCCATTTTCTCGCTTATTTAATTTCGTTTGTTTTTTTTATTGTTTAAAAAAATTACGGCTTTTTTTTCCGCACAAACAAACATAATAAATAGGAGAAGACTGGAAGCAAACAAAATGATATGAAAACAATATTTTGTTAGATATTGAAGGATACGTTTAGAAAGTTGAAAAAAAACTAAAAAAAACTTGAGCTTAACAAAGGAACATTCTGTGAAATTCTATCTAGTGTAGTGGTGAGGCACAAGATCTTCATGGGGAAGGTCTGGGGTTCAAGTTCCGTTAGAAGCTATTTTTAAGAGGGTTTTTCAAGTTTATTTTCTGGTTTGTTTGTGGGTGTGTTGTAAGCCTACGGACAATGAATAAAAAAAAACAAAGAAACATTCTTGTCAAAAAAAAATATAAAATTAGATGAGAATCTAATTAACAACAAATTAATCGAAATACTATATAATTTCGAAAGTAAATTTATTAAAAAAACATAAAAAATGATTTATTGACAATTTGATATGCATGATCTTATAAATTAATTCTACATAAGAGAAATGACTATTGTAACCTTTTTAGTCATTCTATTTGATCAAATTATTTAAAAATATATATTATTATTATTATTATTATTATCGTCATCGGATTTAGGGGAAAAAATAATTATTTAGTGCAAAGAAAAAGATTTTTTTTGGATGATAACGCCCGTCATCGGATTTTGGATAAAAATTGCAACCCGAGGCGCGTCTAGCAATTATAAAATAGTCAATGTACGTAGAAGCAAAAAGGACTTTCCTTTCTTTCTTCTAGATTTCAGTAAAGTACGATGAATTACCTTTCAAAAAAGAATTTCTAAAGAATTTCTGATGGGACTAAGAAAACAGACAAGAAAAAAGAAAAATTAAAAAGTAAAAGATATGTTCCCTTCCTTAACGAACTTTTAATTAAACCTACTGGCCTTACGATTAGAGGTGGCAAGTCGGGTCGGTCGGACTGGTTCGGTTCGGTTTGGTTTGACTATCTACGATAGTCAGGTTGGGATAGGGTCGGATTTCGGATCGTCATGTGTCAACAACTTTCGGATCATGGGTCGGGTCGGATTTCGGGTCATGGGTCGGGTCGGGCGAAATCAAGTCTCTCATGCACTCTAACCGAATTGTGTTTCTCAAACAAAGACAAGTGATACACTTGTTGAGAGACATATTGAGTTCCTTCTTCTACGTTTGGAAATGAGTAAGGAGGCATTGGATTGAATGTTGAAGAGGTGTAGTGAGAATAGTCATAAAGATATTGATATCCTTGGTAGTTGAATTGCATTGGAGGAGACATGTAAGAAAAGGTATTGTCAAAGGGCATGCTAGGAGCAGGTTCCTCCTCCATGACTTGTGAAGCATCCAGATCAATGTATTGATTTGATTTAGCTCCTTCCCTCCTAATCCACTCATTCATTGGCTTGAGTTTCGATTCCCAAGTCAAGTTCTTCTTGATCCATCATTTATTCCCAAGGAATGTGATAAGGTTATCTGGTAGATAGATAATTGGATTGGTTTCTTTTGGATTGAGTGGAATGGTAATACTATCTTTGCATTTGGTTTGACGTTAATATTTACACCATAAAAATATATTTTATTGATCTTTTCTTATATTATTTGATTATAGATATAGTGAAAAATATGAAAAACAAAAAATATTAATAATAATAGTAGTAGTAATAATAATATTAATAAAGATAAAAAATAATATTAACAACAATATTAATAAAAAATAATATTAGTACTAATTAATAGTACTAATTATATTAATAAAGATAACAATAATAATAGAATAATAATTATATTAATAATACGTTACGATAATTTCACTTCAAATAATTGAGTGCGTGATTAATATTAGAAGTTATATAGTATAATACTTGCGCCCTAAATATATTTTCACCTCTGACGTACCATCAGAGAAGTTTTAGATTTAAAATTCATCTGATTTCTCGATTTCGGGCCCACAAGTCAGCGAGAGAAAGATTTTAGGCCGCAAGTAACACTTACGCCCCTATTTGATTTTCTCTTCTGAATAAAATATGTTTCATTTTACCCCTACGGTACCATATCCCTTTGGTACCTAGAGTGATTGGTACCATAATAAGTTATTATCTTAAGTTGATAACTTAAATGACTACCTCAACCGAAAAAATAACTAATACTAATTTGATTTACTAAAATAAATTATCTTCACAAGCAAACACAACACAATATTTAAGTTCTAAAATAACTACTACTAGATATAGACTCGCGCTCCGCGCGAACATCAACATCATGCATTTTGTAGAGTTGTTTCTCATAAGAAAACAGTGGAGTCATCAGATGTATCTGATTTATTGTTTTGCTAACAAAAATGCAATAATTGAACCTTAAGAACTTCAAAAACCAAAGCAAACTTACTTGAAGAGCAAATTTATGATGGAATTGCTCAAGAACTATTTTATTTCCTTTTATGTTAGTGGCTATCCACTTATCATATATTTACAGTAACATTAACAACACTTCAATGACAAAAATAAGATATCACACATCTAAATTATGTAATACCATCGTAAATGTGGGTGGTTAGTATGTACAAAATTAATATTTTTTTGGGTGCAGAAGTTCCAATAACATTTAGCTAAGTGATGATTTAAGCAAAAAATTCAAGAAAATAAGTCTGAATCAAGAAGGAAAAATATGGTACAACAATGGAGTACTATAACTTTATTTTATTTGATACCATTCCAATTCTATAATAAATGAAATATAAATATACTTCTTCGTTGACATTTTATCAAAAATAGAAGCAAAAATTGGGGGTCAGACATGTGAGAAAGCTTAGTTGGGTTAATGTACCAGCATATCAAACATGGTTGCAATCTGATATAAAAATGAAGTTGGCCATAGCTGATCCAAATCATGCTAAAATGATGCAGCTCAGTTGAAGAAGAGCTTCCATTACTGACTTGCTATGATGTATCTAGATTTGAAACACCTGTCAATTGAAATTCAAAATATTTTAAAGAGGATGCAACTATCATTCAACACCATCATAGTGTGAAGAATTTCTTGAATATGTGAATTTCTAAGCACATACATATTTGACTCTTGAATCAATTCAAAGTAAAGGATAAACAAAGAGATTTCTATCTATATTTCTGCCTACTTCAAATAGGCTTTGTATTTCTAACAGTATCACGACAAAGGGTGAAAATATTAAAAAAAAACCCAATTAATGCTTCATTTGACATCGATCTAATTATCTTGTAATTCATAAAATATTTTTTCACAAACAAATTGTATTTATCCCAATTATCTATTAATTGATTATTTATCTAATAAGTGAATTTGTTGCATGCTTTAAAAGTTACTGAAATTACATAAAAATAGAGAAATTGTAAAAGTAGCAAAAGGAGAATCTCAAATTGTTCAACCCCTGCCTCATCAAATCTGCATAAACTATCTTGAAAGAATCAAATTATCATGCCAGCTGCTAATATTTTAAGTTAAGTGATCAACTTCGGGGATGTCAGCAAGTGATATGTCTCATACCAGCTGCAGCTCACCAATTTGACGTGTTCAGCATTTGATGTTAGCAAAAGAACCTGAAGGCTAAAATAGAGTGAAAAACGTACAAATATTCATGGAGAAAAAACAAAGATATCTTATGCACCAGAATTGAGAAACAAAAATTGAAATTCATCAAAACAACACGTACCTGGAATTACCTGAGATCTCATAATGAATATTATGCACTTCTAAAATCTTTTATATTTCACTTTTCTATTTTAACATAATTACTCGTTTCTATTAAATTTGGTCAACTTGAAACTTCATTAACATCACATTTCATTCTAACTCGAGTATAAATATATATTGCTAAATCAACAAAATGTCTCAACTTGATTCCTAAACGGCAACACAATAGAAGCCAGTACCGAAACCAAGATAAGTGCCTATATGGAGAAGCATAAATCTAAGATCATGGAGAACAGGTCCATGCCCATGCAAATAGTTTTCTCTATTGATGATTTAATTGAAACCTCAAAAATTGAAACTATACCAATGAATTTCTATAATTTTCAATATATCCAAACCTTATAAGCTCCCTCTATTCTGAAAACATGATATATAGAAAGAACTGGTACCAAAAATAAATCCAGCAATCAGAAATTCATTGAAACAAAGCTACAAAAACTAAATCATAATAAGCCAACGATTAAGTGTTGCTAGTAAGTACAGGATGGTCCATTAATTAAGGAGGACACACTGGCCGCCTTCGAATTAGTACAAAGGCTGCTCCATCAACAACAACATTTTTCACAAAAACAAATTTGAGAAAAAAATCAGTCCTTTTTTACGTTGTACCTGATCAATAATCAAACAATTCAAGCACGTACGCCAATTTCTCGACCTGCACTCTTATTCTATCGAATGAATTATGTTTGTACGTATATTAATAACTGATGTTAATTAACATATACATTAAATGTATATATCCACAAATTTATTATAAGATCTACAAGAGAAAAGTAAAAGCAAAGGCAAGTAAAAATCTTTTTGAGGGACATTCAGACTAAAATTCTTGTGTGGATCAGGATATAAAGAGCTTGCCTTTAGAAAGGAATTCTGAAGTCTTCAAATCTTCAGCTCATTTTTGTTGGTATTATTCACAGCATTGGCATAGTCAATGCCAATCGTCCGAGAAGCACCTTGCTCACCTGTCTCTCATTATCTTCTATGACTAGAATTTAATTTACATCACAAAAAAATATTGGTAAACACTAAAGTTTTGCAGAAACAAACACTTTGATCTCATATATTTGAGGTTTGAGGTCAGGCTTGGATTAAGTTGTCAAGTTGATATTCTAATATCCAGAACCATTAAGAATTTAGTACAACTGATATTCTAATATTCTAATATGCTGGTGAATTTAGAACAATTAAGGATTTATTGCTCTAATTTCTGTTATCTTTTCACATCTGATATTTGCAGCTTTTGCACAATTACACCCTACACTAACTACAAATGAAAGTGTATTCAATCTCGAAGGAAGCTACTCTATATTTATAAGCATCTTTAAAAAATAAAACACAAAAAAACATTCCAACTTAGCCCTTAGGTATTAAGATCCAAATTTACTTGTTAAGTGCGAGGTTGTCACCTCTGATGCTGTTGATAGCATTGTTATGCGTTTCTCCCATGGCTCCTTGTCTTCCGAAGGCATAATAAGGGTTCCTTGCTCCTGTGGCAGCTTGGTTACAGTTGGAGCTGACATTAAACAACACTGCTATTGCAACCACCTGATTGAAATTTGAAAGAACTAATCAACGCATTTTACATAAATTGAAGCAGCAAAAATAAGTAGAAATCGGAGAAGCTAACTTGCAAAGAGTGGTAGGAGCTGTCGAGAAACATTGTAGAAATCGAAAAGCTGTTAGAGAAAGCTAATTAGCAAGTTAGAGAAATAAGGCTAACCTATTGCTTGACATAGTTGTTATTGGTGGTAGCAACAATCCTCAAGATGGACGGGGGTTGTCTCACTATTTTTCCTGAAGTCAAAATCAACCAAAACAAAAGCCCCATCATTAGGCACAAATGACACCAATAGTTGTAAACTATAAGGAACACCCAAATTTTCTAACATTTCCATGACAAAAACAATTTTGTGTTATTTGAACATGTAACTCTTAGATGAAGACAAAGTAAACCAAAATAAACCTAAATCAGCACAACTCAATAAGAGTAACCATCAAGTGCATGCTTCATTAAACTCTGATCACTGAATTGGTAAGAATAATTGAAAAGCTAAAGGGCAATTTCATGGCTCTTTTCAAGATTTGAGTCTGTTTAGACACCATACCTACAATTTTGGGACTATTTTCATGAATTCTCTAACCACATAATCACCATTAAAGACAACAAATCAAATTTCTAAACATTGTTAAACCAACACGATTAATTGAAAAGAGACACGAAATTAGATATTTGATTGAAGAGAAACTGTGATTTGATCAAGAGTTATGTCAATTTTGACACACTGATAACTTGTGCGATTTGATGAAAACTCATTTATCTTACCTTTAACCAACTTAATTTTAGCAGCAAAATAAGGGGCAACCAGATGAATTTCACTTTTTTAAACTGCTCTTTTAAGTCTAGCAGATCATAGAATAGAAACATTATCTCATATGGATTTTATTATTTCTTAGCAGCAACATAGTTAGGGACTTGTTCTTGCAACTGAACAGTTTTAGCATCAACCTTGCCAGCTTTTTCAACAGCGTCAGCAGCTGAACAGTTTGGGCAAGTTCAGTTCCAGAAATTTTCTCGGCTCATCATTCTGTATCCCTAAATTACTTGCAAAGTTCTTTTCTCTCATAAATAATTGTTCCAGAAAATTAAATTAACGCACAAACATCAGCCTCGAGCCCAAATTTTTCCATACAGCCAATTTGCATGATGTAATAAGAAGCATACTTGAGACTAAGAAACAGGCGCAAAGCTGGAACATCAATTAAATTAATTAATACACCAATTCGCTAATTATTTTGAAGCCAATTTTTACCTTCAGAGATGACGTTATAATGGTGAAGCGCATCAATCGCATAGGAGAAAGGTGAGAAGGCGGCGAGCTGGACAACCTGGCCAAAAGCGTTTTAGGTGTACGACCGAAACTCGTACTGCTTGGAGGCCGACTCGAATAGCTATTCCAACGCCATCAGAAACCACTGATCGTGTGTTGCGAACAGTTTTCACCCTTTAGGGTTTAGCCTCTGCCTTTGCGCTTTCTTCTTTCGTGCAGAAAAAGTGGAAGGGAAAATGGAATAGGCAACGTCAACGGCAGCAACTGTGCGGCAGAGCTCGTGGCAAGGCCAACATTTTTCCCTTTTTTTCTTTCTCTTTGTTTCTCTCTTTTTGGCTGTGTGACTGCTCGTGTAGAGAAAGAGAGACAGCATGCGCGCGGAAGAGAAGAGAAAGGAGAGCGGACGCCAAGCTTTTATTAATTTCGATTAATAACACGGGAAAAATCAGAGAAAAATAGGAAAATGCACCGTAAAACAGCTGGGCTGTTGTCAATTTTTTGTTGGAGACAACAGTGAAACAACTGTAGTACCGAACAGTGAAACTCCTATTCATTCCACTGTGGAAATGAACAGGAGATTTCAATGTTCAGACATGATATATGTTCTATAACATCTTAAACAAATTGTCTTCCTAATATGTTAAGTTCTAAGAAGACTAACTGGAATTGTTTAATACAAAAGAGCTCATATAACACATGTAACTTCTAACAAATGAAGCTTCATATCTGCATGCCAAGTCTAATGCTAATTACCTATTATAAAATAATTTGAATCCTTAAATGAGTGATAAGATTGAAATTGTTAATTTGACATGAAATTAGTATAGTATTACGTTCATTATTCGGGGTGCAGCGTATGTGCACCTGATGTGACGTGGTTATTTACATCGACCACAAGTATGTGTTGGTCATTGTGTATTCATTTCATTCTGAATTCTCATATGCTTATGTCGACACTTCTTAACATGAGATCTCTAAATCATGTGTTTAACTTCAATTTTGCATCTATCGATAGAGCTCAGTCTCCAATTCACTGAATGTTATGTCGCCATTAACCGTCAAATTATTCGTAGCCTTTTTCGAGTAATGAACACCATGCGGCCCGTGTTGGATAGATCCTCCGATGAAAAAACTAACAATAAACATTTTGTTGGTGCATGTTTGGGAGAAAAATATGAATTTTAGGGTTTAGAGTTTGTGGAGAGGAAGGAAAATTTCGGGATAGAAGGAAAAAAAATGGGATAAGTTGGGAGAGAATATGACAAAGTGGGTTGCAACTGATACTATATTATTAAAAAATTTAAGGGCGCAAGTAATACTTGCACTCCTAAGTAGTTTCTCTCACTAAAGTATGGACCCATGTGTAATATATAGAAGGTAATCAATGCTAATTGTGAGAAAATTTATAGAAATCAGGGGCACAAGTAATCAATGCTAACTATGGAAAAATTAATAAAAAATAGGGGCAGAACTAATCAATGGTAATTTTGGGAAAACTAATAAAAATCAGGGGCGCAACACTTGCACCCCTAAATGGATTTGAAACATGCAACTTCTCTGGAGTTCCAGAACAACCTTTGCTCATTAGGGGCGCAAGTATTGTCCAAATAATACTTGTACCCCTAAAATTATAATAATATTAATAATAATAATAATAAAATAATAATGATAATAACAATAATAATATTAATACTAATAGTAATAAAAAATATAAAAGTATAATATTAATAATAATGATTGTTTGGTTTAACTCAATTTATTTGACAATTTGAAAATAAATATTTGACCAAACTTTGCGCAAGGTTTAGTTGTAAATGTGCAGGTTATACAGATGCAAGTAACACTTAATATATAAAAGATAATAAATGCTAAATATGGAAAACTTAATACAAATAAAGAACTTGGATCAATAATGAAAATCACCTAGGAGCGCAAGTAATACTCGCACCACTAAAAATATGAAAAAAGAATGATCTAGTGAAAATCAAACCCATGACCTCTCTCAACTCTTGAGCCTCTAACCTAGCATTCGTGCCACTAGATCATTCTTATTTCTTATATCAGATGGACCAAATATTATACTTATATAGATTGTAATACTAATAAACACTAAATTATTTGAAATAAAATTATTGTAACATATTATTAATTTATTATTACTTTTATTATTATTATTATTATTATTTTTATCTTTATTAATATAATAATAATTATTAAATAATTAGTATTATTATCATTATTAATATTTTTATTATTCATATTTTTATTTTTATTATCTTGTCTTTATTATTGTTTTATTATTCTTATTTTTATTATTTTTATTATTATTTATTATTATTAATATTAATTATAAAATAAAATAAGAAAACATACACAAAAGAAAGCTTTTATGGTGCAAATATCAACAAAGAAATAAAATATCAACAAAATAGTTGTCAGAAATAAGCTTAGGGGTGCAACTATTACTTGTCCACCTAAATTTATACGGCAGTTGGACCCCCACAGCCGCAAAAGTAGGGAAAAGTGCATGAAAATGTGGAAAAAGAGTGAAAAAACCTTCGAGCCGCAAATATCACTTGCATCTTTGGCCATTAGTGCAATTTTTAGGGGATGTTCCGTCTTATCTGTTAGTTTGCCCTATCTTTTGGTTGTTTTGAAAAAAATTCTATATAAAGGGACGAGGATTTTTTTCATAAAGAGCCAAAATTTAGGGTCCGCTAACACCTACGATCAAATACCCTAAAAAAGTTTCACTCATAGCTAAGAGCTCAATTCTTACTTGCGCCCCATTTTTTCTCGACCTTTTCGAATTTTTCCTTCATTTTTGCACATTCCGCTGTCAGTCAAGTTTTTTACGAGTGCAACTATTAATTACGCAGTTAAAATATTATTTTTCTTTTTTATTTTTTTTTTAAATTAGGAAAATAAGATTTTAGGGGCGTAACTAATAGTTGCGCCCCTAAAAAATTTATTTATTTTTTGAAATCATTGATATTTAAGGTGGTAAATTTTATAACAATTTCGATTACGCTCGTCAAGACTGTAGTTAGTATTTCTTATCGTCGCAAATCATCGAGTTGTAGATTGTATCAGGGTTGATTTACGGTTAGAGCATCGAGCGATTCAAAATTGATTCTGACACAAACTCATGATACATAATAACCAATTAAGACATAAGTTTATGAAGGAGTAAAATTTGATATGCACGTTCCTTCGACTGCAAATAAAATTTGACACGAACAAAATACACTCGAATATGTACATATCGATTATTTGCAATGATAAACAAACTAATTACAACCTCGAGAGGCGTCGTCGAAGTTAATAGAAAAATACTAATTATGGACCATACTTCATAATTATTTAATAACTTCGGCTACGCTCATCGAGACAGTAATTAGTGTTTTTCTATTATTTCAAATCATGGAGCTGTAGATATTCAAATCTATTTACATCGTATCAGAGTTGATTCAAAATTGATCCCGACACTTACTATCGACTTTAATATCGAATTCGGATAGTTTGACTTTAATATCTGATCGGACCATATTCAAATCAGACCGAGTCGGATAGATTTCTCAAGTCGGATTGGTTCTGCCATCTCTAATAACGATGAATATTAGAAAAGTTTAAATCTAACACGAATTTTCGAAGCAGCCCAATAAAAAGCGGACGACCCACATCTATATAGCACTATTGCGCGGCACCAGACCCATTCCACCGTAAACCGCCATCATGAAATGCATTTTTCAATAAAGCAAACTTTCCAGTAGTGCGATATTTTGTTGCGCATCGTTTTCTTTTCTTTGAGCTCCTCTCCCGATCCCTAGAGGGAAAGAGTGATCAAGTGAAACCTCGCTTAACGAGATGGATAGGAAGAAGGTGGTTCAGAGGCCCTCTATGAAGCAAGTGGCACAGGGAAAGGCTACAAAAGTGGACGCCACAGCAGATCCCTTTGTAAATTTGGAGAAGATCGCTAGCGACGATGGAGGGTTTGTAGTTGTTGAACGCGTAAACCAGCCATCTAACAATAGTATTGCTCTTCGTATGGTCCATTTTGACATTGTCTTGATTTGTTTACTTAAAAATAGACTTTCCAGTTTACAGGGTCTTCGTAAGATGTATTTTATTTTTCTCTACTTTGGCACTTAATTATTCTACATGGTTGCTAGGAAAAGGCTTTATTCGATGATATAAAATTGATACACGTTAATTAGGGAAATTTCGCCATCTAAGATCAATTAGGCCTGTTTGTGGTGTGATGCGAATTGCGAAGCAATTGTGAAGTCCCTAGTATGAGTGTATATCTGTAGTCCAGAAATCAAAATTAAATTGTTTGATTTTAGTATTTCTTTTGGTTGTAGAAGGGGTGTGCTGGGAACTGAAACACAATTGTAAAGTCTGGGTGGGGAATTCCAGGCTTATCCAGAAATGAGAAGCAAATTTTCTTTGTTTTCTTCTGATCTCTTTTTCATTTTGTCATAGATTGATTCTTTTTCTTTTTGTAGTAGAGCACAATCTGAAATATCTTTTGCATCTTTCCTCCCTTATATTAGTGATTACAATAATCTTTCTTGTCAGATAATGAAGATTTGAGAAATATATGTTCATGGTTGGGTCAATATGATGCAAAGACCCTTTGGATAGAATCTGTACATGATAGTTTTGATGAATCTATGGATCAAAAGGAAATTCCTTTGTTATGTGGTGCAAAGGACATAAGCCATATTAAAGATCATAAAACATACTCGAAGAGCGATCCCCGTGTCCAAATTAAACCAGAAATAAGTAGGGATCAAGAAGACCATTTGGTAGTGTCTGCGGTAGAACATGGCAGAGAAAATGTAGAGGCTGATAAACCTGAAACTGTTGAGGATAATGGAATTGAAGCAACTGGAGATATCCCGGTCCTTGGATTGGGAAGAGTAAATGACACTGAATGTATCTCTGATGACAAGGAAGATGAAATAGATAATGTAGTTGAGAAAGGGAGGGAAAAACAACGACAAGACGACCTTGAAGTAGTAGAAGGAGATGATGAAGAAGAGGAGTATTATCTAATAGAAGAGATCATAGAAGAGGGTGAAGAGGAGGATGTTGGCTTTGGAGAGAGTGAGTGTGAACCAACTGGAAAGGCTCTGAATGAAGATGATGAGCACCATCAAGTGGTGAAGAAGCAATGTAAAAGGAAGGAGTATGAGGTTTTTGTGGGGGGGTTGCACAGGTATGCTACTAGAGAAGATATTCACAAGGTCTTCTCTCAAGTTGGTGAGATTAGATTGATACGGATGGCCAGGGATCGATGGTCGAATAAAAACAGAGGGTATGCTTTTGTGCGGTATGGGACAGTGGAACAGGCTAGACGTGCTGTGGAAGTGTTGAAGAATCCTGTGGTTTGTTCTTTATATAGGCTGATGTCATATGAATTCAGTTATGTTGTTACATCAAGTGTCATGTACCTGGTGTACTGATATTGGACAATAGCCTTTACATATCATTGATAAACCTACTAATCACAACTTGAAAAGACTCAAAAAAGAAAGAAAAACAATTTTGTACTGAGAACCAGCTACTTATTTATTTGATTGTTAAATTTAATTTGGTTATCCTGGGTTAACTATTGTTAACGGGTATGGGAATCAGGTTCAAAACTTTACGTTTTGCACCCTAATTTAACTTGAATCCCTCTCTGTTTGTCTTTTAGTATTTTGAATATGAATCTTTTTTTAATCAGGTCCATGGAAAAAGTTGTGATGTTACAGCTAGCCGGGAAAATGACACTCTTTTTGTTGGTAACATCTGCAAGACATGGTCTCAAGAACTTGTAATTTACTTATTTATTATGCCTCCCTTCTCTCTTATCTCCCTTTAAAGAATTTAGTATCAGATTTGGGTTCTCTGGTTCATTGCAGTACTGATTGGCTCTGCTCACTGAAGAAATATTATTGTTCTGACTTGTTTTAAGATGGATGATACAATTGACAGCTAAATTATTGCTTGAAAACAAAATTAAGTCATTAGCCTGAAATGGAGTACCCTGTACAACTACAGTTCTTTGCTGAACTTGCTGATATGCTTGATACCTGAATTTAGTATTGAAAAATACCAGCTGGAATTGTACCTTCTTTGCCTTTAGTGGATATGTTCTAATTTATGCCTCTTGGCCACTTACAGTTTAAAGAGAAGCTAAAGAGTTATGGTGTAGTAAACTACAAGGAGGTAGTGCTGATACATGATAAAAGATACGAAGGGGCAAACAAAGGATTTGCTTTCTTAGAGTTTTGGTCTCTTGCCCAAGCAACTTGGGCTTATGTTCATTTGCATAAGAGACATGTGGTTTTTGGTACTGATCGTGCTGCAAAAGTTTCTTTTGCAGTGTTTGATAAATCTGACAGAGAGATCACCTTTCAGGTAGAGTTTTCAAAAAAAGAGAATGAATAAGAAGATAATAAGTAGGTGGTATTTAAGGTCAATGATTCAGCTTTTTATACATTGACCTTTTTGCATATAACAACCTCGGTGCTGGTGTCAGCTAGGGAAAAAAATGGGGTGGAATCGTCTTTTAAAATAAGATTTCGACTGTGGTGTGTATCTATTTAGAGCATTTGCTTTCTTGAACTTAAGCTAAAGAAAATCCAATTTTTTTAGAGCAGTTCTGCTATGGATAGAAATATTGAATGGCTGGGCATAATTGAGCTCTCATTGTAGGGTTCTGTTTGTTTAATTGGAAAAGCAAACGACGCGACACAAATTTGAATAGCGAACCAACCCTAGGATTCTTTCAATTCAATGGTTCATATTTGTTTTGTTCCATAGAAGAATCTACCAATTTTTTATATCCAATATTTTGTTAAAAGTACATGAAAGCAAGAAGAGAACCTAAAGTTGCGCTAATGTATTGTGAAGAAGAAAACAACACAATTTTCATGTTGACCCATCAGATCAGACTCCAATATGAACTTCAGATATATATATATATATATATATATATATATAATTTTTAGTTGCACGTGAATTGATCTTACTGTCTCTTTGAAAGTTGATACTGGCCTGATATGTTTTAGCCCTATCAAAGACTGATTCATATGTTGTATTTGTGTAAGTAGGCAAAAACCGTGTTCTTAAATGGAGTGCCACCTACATGGGACGAAGATAGGATTAGGTCATGCCTTCAGAAATACGGCTTCATCGAGAGTGTAAAGCTTGCTCGGGACATGAATGCTGCCAAGAGACTTGATTTTGGCTATGTTACTTTTGACACGGGCAATAGTGCACGTAGATGCATTCAAGGCATCAATGCTGGTGGTCTTGGAAAAGGTCGTCATAAGGTAAATGATAAGTAAATCTGTGTTGATCACAGCTGATGCTTGTGATTAAGTATTGATCTGATTCCATACTTGCTGCCTATCCTACTTAGTCCTTTACATGAGTTGTCCTGAACAAAATAGTACTAAACATCATCAAAGCTGGCATTCCTTTGAGAAAAAAGTAGTTCATATTTCTCTTAATTAGAAACAATTAGGTATGAGCATCTAGAATTACTAACAGCAATTAGTTTTTGTATAATTTCAAGTTTATGTTATGGGTCTGTCAGGGCATGATTGCAGGGAAGACATTTGCCCCACCTGATCTGACAAGTTCACTGTATTGGGTTGGTTGAAATTGGCACCACTGCCTACGACAGGTGGACACAGTTAGAAAAGATTTAACAAACTTGGGTACAACTGACAGGTTGTCTTAAAATCATGAACTTAAGCTTCATAATCTCTGATCTGCACTTGCTCACCAGGTAAAAATGGAAGCACAATTTTGTCGGCCACGGAAGCCTATATCTAGGTGGCATGTGAACGGTAACGGTGATATGTGCTCCAGAGAAAAATCAACTCATGATTTGCACTTCTCTCCTTTACTGCCAGAAGAGGACAACACACCTGCACGGATGCCTAAATGCAATGCAGAGATTAGCGTGCTGCAGGAAAGAAATAGTCGATTAAAGAGACCTCTTGGGTTAACTGATAGGGACCAGGTGTTCTCAGTTTCAAAGAGACCTAGGTGCATGGTTTCCTTCCAGCTCTCCCCAAGGAGAGCGCTGCAAGGTATTTTTTTTCTGTTTCCGCCTGATATCTATACATATACTGAAGGAAAGCGAGAAAAAAGGAAGTTGTATTATTCAGGATGACCAATTTGAATAAGCACATGTTAAATTAAAAGAAGCAGCAATAGTTTGATGATAATTACACTACATTTGAAGTCAGGTTTGTGCTGTGTAGTAATTAGCACACTGCTAGTATATGGTGGTGAGTGCATTTTGATTTTGCGCCAACTATTTTGGACATAATTTTAGCAGTTCCATTTTATTTCTATTTGCCCTCTTTTTCAACTCTGTTGTTGTATGCATAATGTACCTGCATGGTTCTCTGATATTCATGCTTTTATTTGAACAGACCAGGAATGCTGTGTGAAAAGAAGCACAAGAGAATACTTAGGTGCTGACTTCGTCGACTCGCATCATGTCATAAAAGAGCGGCATTCTTCATGCAGAAACAAGTACTGTTATACTTCTTGTGAGCATGTCTATTCTGACCGGCATTCACATTATTGTGACCAGCATTCGCAATTTTATGATGAATACTCCAGAGAAGGGTCCCGTAATTTACCTCAGCATCGCATAGAGACTTGTTACTGTGAATTCCCCGAGAGAATGGTAAGGATGCATTTTGCTGCTGTGTTTTTTCATGATGGTTAAAAGTTGAAAGAAACAAGGGTGGTGTGGGAATGGTTCAATGTCTGGTTTGACCTGCTAGCAACTCGGAGTTGAAAAAAAATTATGCTGTTCTGTTTTGCTGTTGTTTCCGTTCATGGGCTATAAACTGGAGTTTGATGTTCAGAGGAGCCCTGAGCTGGTCATGAACCACTAAATCAATTTCTGTGTTAGATTGGTCAAAAGTTGCCACCGTATGTCAACATTGAAAGGGGTTTCCACTTAAAAATAATAGTAAGCTAGAATAACAACAATAACAACAACAAAGCCTTTATTCTCAAATAAATTGGGGTATGCTAGAAAGAAACCCAATATGAAATGAAAAATCAATATAGATGATAATAATATAATAAATAGCAAAATTGTAGTTAAAATAGTAGTAATGATAATAATAATAATAATAATAATAAACTATTATACAAATCATAAGTTTAGATTAGCGCTCTACGTTGTTAATCTTATACTAAAGTTGTACAACTATATCACTACTAAATTTTAGTCTCTCATGGTTCTGGTACGTGGATCACTGACTTTCGTGCACTCCTATCTTACGCCAATTCTTTGGAGAAATTTCATTTCTCTAAGTTTCTTTTTACAACTTCATTCCATGTCAATTTTTGCTACCCTTACGTCTTTTCGTGTTTTCAACGTGGCTTAAAACTCCACTATGTACCGGTGCATAAGAAGGCCTCCATTGAATATGTCCATACCATCTCAAACGATATTGAACTAGTTCCTCTTCAATCAGTGCAACTCCGACCTTGTCACGTATATCATCAATTCTAATATGATCTTTTCTTGTATGTCCACATATCCACCGTAACATACGCACCTCTATCACGCTCATCTTTTGTATGTGTTGTCCTTTAGTAGACCAACATTCTGCTCCATAAAATATTGCAAGTCTGGTCGCTGTCTTATAGAACTTATCTTTCAACCTTTGTTGGACTTTTTTGTCGCATAGGATGTCAGATGTTTGTCGCCATTTTATCCAATTCGCTCTTATTCTACGACTAACATCTTCATTTATCTCGCCATTACTCTTTAACATCGATCTCAAATATCGAAAGTTGTTTCTTCTAGGCACTACCTGTCCATCTAAAGTCTAAACTGACATCTCCATCTTCTGATTGAATGTCGCTGAACTCACACTTCATATATTCGATCTTAGTCTTATTAAGTCTAAAACCTTTTGTTTCTAAAATTTTCCTCCTCAACTCTAATTTTATACCCACACCTACCATACTTTCGTCAGTTAGGACCACATCGTCCGCAAAGAGCATGCATCAAATGATATCTCTTTGTATATCTTTCGTGATATAATCGATCACTAAGGAAAAAATGAAAGGGCTTAAGGCTGACTCTTGATGTAATCCTATCTTAATGGGAAAGTCATCAGTCTCGCCATCACATGTTCTGACATTAATCACGACGTTATTGTACATATCCTTCATAAGGTTGATGTATTTTGTTGGAACTTTCTTCTTTTCAAGTGCCCACCACATGAGCTTCCTCGGTACTTTGTTATACGCTTTTTTCAAGTCGATGAATATCATGTGTAAATACTTCTTCTGCTCTTTATATCTCTCCATTAGTTATTTAGTTGTCTTATCAAGAAAATTGGCTCCATTGTCGATCATTCGGGTATAAAATCATGACCTGATCTCACTCGACACGACCCATTTCCTCGAAAAAGACCGACGACATTCGACTTGACACCCAACCCGATCTCACCTTACTCGATCATGACCTGAAAGTTGTTGATACCTAACGACCCCTAAACCCGATCCGACCTGACTCGCAGCCCGACCTTTGTCGACCATCAACCCGACCAGATCCAACCCAACCGACCCGATCCAAACCCGCCCGACCCGCCCGACCCACCCGACCCACCTGACTTGCCACCTCTAAGCTCAACCATAATGCTTTCATTCTCTCCATTGAACAACTTGTTGAAGTATTTTTCTCCATCTATTTTTGATCTCGTCGTCTTACACCAAAAGTCTATTTGTCTCGTCCTTGATGCATTTGACTTGGCTGAAGTATCTCGTCTTTCTCTCGTAGAGTTTGACAATCTTATAGACGTCATTTTCGTCTTCTTTCGTATCTAGCTTATAATATAGATTTTCATAAGTTCGACCTCTTGCTTCACTTGCAACTCTCTTTGCGTTCTTTTTGTCTGTTTTATAGTTTTGTACATTGCCTTCACTCTTGTCATGGTGCAAATATTTGTTGCAGTCCTCTTTGATAGATTTTTGCACGTTTTTGTTCCACCATCAAATGTCTTTAGGTTCGCATCTATTTTTCTTAGTCACTCCGAACCTCTGTAGCTATCTTTTGAATGCGAGTTGTCATTTTCTTTCACATGTCATTAGCATCGTAATCGCCTTCGTTCAAGATTCATTCTTCGATCATCCCGTCCTTAAAGATCCGATGGACATCTCCTTTGAGTTTCCACCATCTCGTCCTCAATATTTTCTAATCTCTCTCACATGGTTATTTTAGGATTGTAGTCCTGCTATGTATGAGGATTTGAGCATCTACCAAGTGAATCCACAGTGTGATCATGATGCTAGGAGCAGCAGGTGTGAGCCCTGTGCAAAGTCTTCAAGTCGAAATAGGTATGCATTACTTGCCAAGTAAATTATTAAACCTGCAACTGTCTTTGTTTTGTACATCACCTCTTCTTGCAGAACAGTTTTCTTGATTCACATTTGAAAATTTTTCTGCTTTAAATTTATTAGTAGGTAGATCTTATAATTCTTTGAAAGGTCCAAAACTCCAAATGATGGCAGTCTTAGGAGCAGAGGCATAGGAAGGCTATTAGTGCAGTCATTAATTCTTCCTCTCCGTTCCATTTAGTCTTATGTCATTTTCCTATATTAGGCATGAGCTATCCAACGTGGCATGTGGAACTGGCAGTGGCATTTCTTTTAGGGACAGGACATATAGAGGCACAGATGACTCGCGCTACTACAGAGGTAGCACATTTTTGCATAATTTGTTTCTGATGAAATTTGAAACCTTTTACCTACTAAGCAAACTACTTGTTTAGAGTTTGATTGCACTTGTGATCTTCATGGAGCATACATTTCCAGTTCTAGCCGTGACAGAAAATATTATAATCAGAGATCAGATGTGAGCCCTTTTTCTTTTTTGTATCTACATAGAGCTTTATATGTTTTCCCTTTTGTTTTGAGTCCACTCTGTAATAAGTTTCTTCTCTTGCCAGGGTGGTGGCAACTCCTATTTGTCCTTTCAGGAGCATAGCAGTTGCTTAACAGTACATCACAAGGGTAAGGAAGCAAAGAATTTCTGTAGAACCTAATATCAATTACTGACCTGCAGCAGCGTCAAGCTAGTATATAGTGCCAATATTGTATGTCTGGTTCATGTGGTTTTCCACAACACGTCATGTGATTAGAATCAAACAGCACACATGAGAGTACAAATGATTAGGTTAAACTGGTCAATTTCTTATTACTTTTGTTTTGTTTGTAGTCAAATTACATACTAATGCAATGGTCTTTTCCTTTATTCTGCCTGCCATTTTGATAATTTCCTTGTTTTTATTCTTAATGCCCATCCAGATGCAGGAACAGCTTTAAGAGACAGAGATACCGAGACTTCTAATCATGCATACTATTAGAAGCCTAATTTTGTTTATATACCAACGTATAGATCTCTTTTAGAAAGTTGGGTACTCTTTAACCATACAATGTTGATGATTTTCCTGGTACCTTGAGCTGTATCTTTTTGCTAAATGATAAAGCATCCAACTTTCAAGCTGGTTAATTCGGGGAGGGAGAAAAGTACCTTTTGGCATCTGGTTATTATTATTTTTATTAGTACATATATTAATAATATATTAATTATTGTAATTGTCATTATTAATTATTGTTGTTTTTATTATGTTATATCATAACTACTATTATTTTACATTATTGTTGACAAGGGGATCAACAATTATATATATATTTTTTAAATAATGCATATTATAATTTAATTATTTTACTTTGTTATTTTTGTAAAATAAAGATACTTAAAAATTAAAATAATCTACTATTTTATTGTTTTCACTATTGCAAATGTGCAATTCAAACATTTTTGCTAACTTAGAAATTAACATTATTTTCGAACTATTTAAAATAGCAAAATGCGATCACTATTTCAATCACTAATTTAGATAGCACTATTTTGCACTAATCATGGTATGATCCAAACGTATCCAAAGAGAATACGGAGCGAAAGAGGAGACGACCAATTGAGAGAGTCAAATAATCAAGATCGCTGTATTAACATTTAATAGACGATTCAAAATTTGAGGCAGTTTTGAGGTATGAAAATTTGAGGTAGTGGAACCCTCCTCAATTATAAATCTTATTTTTAAAAATGTCGATATTTTGACCTTTTTACATGTTATTATTCACCAAAAAAATAAAATAAAATAAAATACCCTGATCTAAAATTAATTTCAAAAGTATAATTTATTAAATTTATTAAACATATTTTTTTGAAATAATTGTATCATATCGACCATAGATCAACATAATCATATCGGGCATAGTGCCACCTAACCGGGTGAAATCTTAGAGCCATCTAACTTCATCCTTTGGCAAGAAAAAAAAAACAATAATAAAGAGGAATCTTAGGGTCATAGAGTCTCATCTCTTGATAAATATTGTTGAACAAAACTCATAATTAAGAGAAATCTTAGAGTCATAGAGCCTTATTCTTTGATAAAAGAAAGAAAAATTATACCGAGTGGAATCTTAGAGTCATAGAGTCCCATCCCTCGATAAGAAAAAGAAAAAAATCATAACTTAGAGGAACTTTAGAGCCATAGAGTCTCATCTCTTGATAAATATGGTTGAAAAAAATCATAATCAAGAGAAATCTTAGAGCCATATAGCCTCATCCATTGATAAAAGAAAAACAAATCGAGAGGTGGTTGAGCTTTCAAGCTAAGAATTCATCTCTTGATAATAATCAATACTGATGTACCATAAAATTGGTAAACACAAAATGCAATACCAAAACAAGTGTACCATAATGTTGGTAAACGCACTAGGAAATATCAATACTGATGTACCAAAAAATGATAAACACACTAGAAATACCAGTGAACACACTAGTAAATAAAAAAATATATCAGAATATTGTTTTTTTTGTTTTGTGTTTCTTACAAGTATTGGATCAAAAACACGAAAAAGATCGTAGAGAAGTGGACAATCACAAGATCAAACATGACAAATATTAGTTGTAAATGAACAAATACATACAAAAATTGGACAAATAGAAGAGGAGACCAAAGAAGGAAGAAAATCTTCTAAGATCGGATGCAAAACTCTTCACATATTTCGCATAACTCTAGCAAGATAGGATTGATCAATATCTACATCCTAGCTTGAGGGAGATTGTTGAAGATACAATAATAATGAAGGACCAAATTGTAAAATAAAAATAATGTAAATAATGTAACGTGGTAAAAAAGGTTATTGCACCTTTATGACTATTAGAAAAGATAACCGTTAGAGGAGACAAAACTAGGCTACTGTACGTAGGTTAGGAAATATAACATTTGTGTCATGCGTCATGCAGCTTACACTATCTTGCGTCCCGCATCATGTGGCATGTGACTTGCGTCATGTGTCATGGGTCATGTGTGTTACACTGTCTTGCCAAGCGTCATGTGTCTTGTGTCATGCGTCTTGCATCATGCATCATGCGTCTTGCGTCGTGCGACTTGCAGTGTCTTGCGTCATGCGTCAGGTGGCTTGCAGCGTCTTAGATCTTGCGTCATGGGTCATGCTTCATGCGTCATGCATCATGTGTCATGTGTCATGCGTCATGCGACTTGCGTCATTCGTCATGTGTCATGTGTCTTGCTTCTTGCACCGTCTTGCATCATGCTGCTGGAGTGTCTTGCATCATACGTCTTGCGTCATGCACCGTGGGTCATGCGGCTTGCAACGTCTTGCGTTATGCGTCTTGCATCATGGATCATGGGTCATGCGTCAGGCTTCATGCGACTTCCATCATGCGTCATGCGTCATGCGTGATTTGTCATGCGTCATATGTCTTGCGTCTTGCGTCATGCGTCATGCGTCATGTGTGTTGCACCATCTTGCGCCGAGCGTCATGGATCATGTGTGTTGCACCGTCTTGCGTCAAGCATCATGCAACTTGCAGCATCTTGCATCTTGCGTCATGCATCACGCAACTTGCAGTGTCTTGCGTCATGGGTCTTGAGTCATGCGGCTTGGAGCGTGAAGAAAAATAAGAGCATGGTGTCAAATTTTGTAAATCTTGATCATTAATGCAATTCTTATTTTTTTAGGGTCTAACATGAAAAGCATTTCAAAAATATATGCCGAAGAATTGAAGATGTGGAGCGCTATGTTGCACGAGCGTGGGTGCAGATATCGTATTCGGTACGATACCAGTGCGGCGATACGGCGATTTAAAAAAATCAAAGATACGGGTGCGGCTATATATATTAAACCTTAATTAAAAAATTAATATAATATTACTATATTGATAAATATTTTGTTTTTAGTGCAGTGATAGCAGTGATAGACAAGGATAAATATTGGTAAATAACAATATGGACACAAAGAACATTGTAGTGCAGTGGTAGGATAGAATAACTGCAGTGATCCAATTTTTTTTTGGCAAAATAATTTTATATATTTATACAACCTGTCAAAACTTTTTTTTTTGCAAAATAATCATGTGTACTTAAAATATACATGTGCATCATCTTATTCCTCATGAAAAAAAATTATAAATCCGAAAATTCCTAATCCACCCCTGAAAAACACTAATATAATATGAATTAACAATTAAAATTCGAAAGAAGAGACCAATTCCTCAATATACTCTTTATAATTATTAGTTAAGAAAAATACTACGAGCTTCAAATAACCTACAAAAGCAAGTGGAACCCAGGCAGAGACATCAGCTTGAAAATATATTGACAGAAACTCTCTATTTTAATTTCACCTCAGCCACCACTGATGAAATTGTCCATAAGACAAGAGAGCCTCTCTCAGTAAATATTACAATTTTATCTAACTTTCATGTGAAAAAAGCAACATAATAATTAGGGTATTGGTCCATATCACGTCGCAATATCATCAACCTCTGAATTGAAAACGAAGCTCGGAAACGTAGTTGTGATTTCCCTGTTTAATAATTGATAGCAACGTGTTATTATTCAAAATCCTAAAAACATATCCTAAATATACAGCCTTGTTTCTATATAAGGGGAAAGGATAACCCAATGGTAGTAGAGGGAAGGAGAGTTAATGCAAGTATTGCCATATTTCATTTTGTTTGAAATATGCTTACTTGAGAGAAGGAAGAGTCATTATCTTCATGAGAGGAGGTCTCTTTGATACAAAATGATTCCATTCATCCTTGTCTATTTTTCCATCTTGATTCCCATCTATATCTTTGAATGTCTTTCCCAAAATTTCAAAGGACCAATGTACAAAGTCAGCATGGAACACTTAGAATGCTCAATAAGCATTTATTGATAATAACTGAGAGAAAATATCAGGCATTCATTCTTGTCCTCTCTTCTCTTTGTTTGTTTTTTGTTTGAAGTGGGTGGAGGTATAATATACCTTATCCAGAATCGCCTCAACAGTTGCATCAGACAATCTAATTTCTGATTCCTTTTGAAGTGCATCTAACATTTGTCTCACCTAAGAAACAACACACCCAAATAGGTTCACCCTTGAGAGTACACATTACCAAAAACAACAAAACAACAATCATGTGAAAATGATAAAGGGGGGTCATAACTTCTTTAATTTGACAAATCTTCAACAAATAAAGCTTAAATTTGAAATTCAAGATTATGAACATGAGTTATCATTACCGACATATCATGTATACAGAATATGATGAGATTAGTGCATGTTATACGATATATCAGTGAGTTAAAATAATAACCACCTGAAATTAATGATCTTTGGTGCATCGTCAATACTGAAATTGCATTAATTGTTAGTCTATATGTCCTATAAAGTATTTATAAATTTACTTATAAAATTTTCAATTTTAGTTGATTATTCCTTTTATTTAAAATCCATTGTCAAGATTCACAAAATAATAATCATCAAGTAATTCCTCAAAGAGGACTGCTTCTACCTCTGTTCGTTCGATGAAGCCAGTATCATCCAGATCATACAGCTTGAATTCAACTGTATTGCCGAACAATTAGTATGCAAACGTGAGAATTGTTTTTGAAATAAATACAACCATGACAATTATCCAGTATGACACTCATATATACTTAAGGCTATAGAAGCAATTTTGTCATATTACAAGGAACAAGTAAAACCATGCATAATTTAAGTTCTATATGATTGAAAATTGCAACAAAGGAACTTAACTTGACAAGGAGGATAATTTAATGAGTAGGTCAAAATAGTAGATGAATGATAACAGGAAGAGCTTACAATTGAGTTTCTCTTCAAGTGAAGTGTTGGGATGAAATACATTAAGAGATTTAACAAAGTCACTAAAATCAATTGCACCTCTTTGCTTTAGATCAAATAATTGAAAGACCTGCAATTTCAATGAAACATGGCAACCAATATTTTATACGACTGAAGGTAAGTTTATTAGGTCAACCTAGTTTGTGTATCAGTCGGACACTTTTAATTTATATTCAGCATGTGTTGACTTCTGCTTTTATTTAGATACTATCCAATATTAAAAACATCAGATGGCCCATGCATGGCTGGCTATTACAGGTGTGGTAAATTTAAGTGCTTAAGGTTGCTGCATGATATCACAATCAGGAATTCTATTCCTTCAACCTAAGATTTTATCTATCAGGAATCATATTCCTTGATTCAAATATTGCCCACCAATAAGAACAAACGTCACAAAAGGAAGTTTAGATTCAGAGTTTACCCGGTTGGCAAAAAGATTTTCCTTTTGACTGTTCTTGAACAATGCAAGTTGAAACTCTTCCTGCAGAGAGAGAAACAATCAATTTAACATTCTTTGGACAAAACTGCTAATAAATTTTAGAACTTAGCTACCATAAACCACTTGTATTAAAACTAAGAGCTGCAAGATTTAAAATTAAGATGGTCATGAAAATCCAAAATAGCTGAAGTATACTATCAACAAGACAACAACAAAGCCTTTATTCCCAAATAAACTGGGGTAGGCTAGAAAAGAAAAAAAAAAGTACTCAGTCATTATTGCAGAACTTCAACCATTATCATGTGAAAAAAAACAGAGGAGAAATAATAATATTTGAATCACTATGCATTTAGACTTGATATTTACCTTGCTTATGAGACCATCATCAGCCATGGAGGAACTGATATCTTTAAACATTTCAAATAATGCCTCAACTTCACTAACAGTGACTACAGAGAGTTCACATAAAAAACGAAAAAAAGGGAGAGAAAGCAGAATGTCACAAAAAAAAGAAAAAAAATGGGAACAAGATGAATGTCAGAAGCCCTGCTTTTCAAATTGTAAATTGCAATATACCACCAATAGTTAGTAGATATGTGATCGACTTTATATTTTCCAATAACATCAACAATGAGAACCATTTTCTGTACATGATATCAATCCAATTTGACATGAACCAAAGGCACAAAACTGTAAAATACAAAGGAAAATGGCAATGGGAGATGAAGTACATCGAAATAGACAGAAAATTACAAGATGTTTGCGAAGCGAGCTCTTTAGGACCATTGTACCCTGGAAAACGCTGCTGTAATCGCGAAGCAAAGCAGCCCATTGAATTAATCAATAACCCTAGCTCCCCAAGTTCAGACCACCGCCATTCCTCTTTTCACGATCTAAAGATCTAAACAATCACGAATTCACAGAATTTCTTACAATGTACTATATATGATAGAACGAAAATGCGCAAATCAGCCATTAGTTAAATTGAATTCACTGATATATTGGGGGGAATTTGAAAAACCCTAACCTTAGAAAAGAGGAGAGGGATATGGAGGGCTGGAGGCGACCTCGATAGAACAGGTGGAACAAAAAGAGGAGACAAATGAGATTTGGCAATGATAATTAGGGGAAGCTAACCGGAGGCGGGGGGAGAATGGGGTCAGCGTGTGGGACCCACACACTGGTTGGACCGTTGATCTCGGATTGATCTATTTTAACGGCTGTGATGGTCTTCGGATCCATTACTTGAAACTTGAAAGTTGTGGTAACAGGCGGTTATATTCTGGAATAGTGTGCCTGAACTCGGAGCGCTACTGCTTAATGATGTAAGAATAGCGGGTCCCCGTTTATCTAGAGTTGTGAATCGGGAACGAAAATGAACCAGGTGTATGACACTTGATGGATAATAGGTCGGTTCCTTCCTTTGAAATTTCTTTATTTTAACCTTGAAAGATGTATAGTATTGTTTGCAAATCTTTTAACTTTGCGATGAGCCGATGACTTATATCATGATGGGAATTGCGCGTGTGAAACTAGAGGAACGAGTGTGGTGGAGCCCTCATTACAATTCAGATGTTTATTTTTTTATACAATTATTTTCAGTATTAATTATATCTTAAATGTATCTTAAACATAATTTCATATCTTTGTTACTCATCTTAGGAAGTTACGAGAACCGGAGATATAATAAGACATCTCAATTTATGCATTTTTCTACCGAGAAGCATTAGAAATGTTGTCAAGCGCATCTTGCGATATCTCAAAAGAACTCTCAATCATGTACTCCTCATCAACAAAAATTCACCTCTTCAATTACATGCCTACACAGACTCGAATTGAGTCGGGCGTCTCGATGATCGTCGATTCACCTCAGGATTTTTTGTCTTTCTTGGCACTAACATTCTCTCTTGGAGCTAAAAAAACAACAAACGGTTTCTCGCTCAAGCACTGAGGTTGAATAGCGTAGTATGGCCGTAGCATGCATGGAGCTATTTTGGCTTCAACAACTTCTAAAGGAACTTCGGGTTCCCCTTGTCTCTCCACCGATTCTATGGTGTGATAATCTTGGCGCGATCTTTCTTGCCTCAAACCCAATTTTCCATGCACGAACAAAGCACGTTGAGATCAATTTTCATTTTGTTCGAGAAAGAGTACTTGCTAAGAATCTCACGATCTGATTCATTTGTTCTCAAGATCAATTGGTCGACATCTTAACTAAGGCCTTACCCGCTCCACGCCTTGAGTTACTACGGTCCAAGCTTCACATTGGTTCAGCTTGAGAGGGGTAATAACTACAGCAGCTAGTTTTTTTTTTGAAGGAGATTAGACTTAGCCCATCTCTTGTTTTATTAAATAAAGTTATGTACAAAACTACAGCCAGCAGTTAGTCATGTAATAGGTGGCTAGGCAATTTTCAAACAGTTGTAATAAAAACAGAATTAGTTAGTTAGTTAGAGATAACAGACTTGATTAGCTTCTTGTAAATCCCTATAAATATAGGGTATCATCTCTGTAAACGAAAAACAAGAAAATAAAGATTCATTTTATCTTCTTCTCCATTCTCTTATCTGTTTCCAAATCTATTACAATTGGGGCTAGAGAGGAAAAAAATGAAAATGTGCTCTCTACGTACTGGGACTAAAAACACGAATCGAACTTTCTCCTATTAAATTTGGCTCTCAATCAATTTACTAGCGCAAGTTTTTAATCATCTTCGACAAATCTTGTAATTTTTCTTTTATGAATTCTAAATTTATTTGACGCCATCCAGTCCTACAAACTTTCCTCTGAACTAAACCAAGATGCTTCCAAGTTCTAATACAAAAGAAGCTTAGGCAGAAACATAGTGCTTGAGACTGGCTGGTACGAGTGATAACGCAACAGACATTTCTCGCTGGTACAAAGTGATAATGCAACAGCAACAGACATTGCTCAGGCTTTAATTGCGCAACTTGAGAGATTAAGTAGATTTTTTTTTTTTGCCAGAATCTGACTGTTAGTGTCTGACGTGAAATGGAATAGCCAATAAATTTGCTTTGACAAGTGACAATAACAAAATATTTTAATAAGAGTGTGCTCTCGAGTCTCGAGTCTGAGTTGATATGGAAAGGGAAGAAAAGAAAAGAGAGCTGAGAAAAAGAGAAGGTTACTATTCTTACACGTCAAACCTCAAATCTGGAGTAGCAATTTGAATAAAATGTATAGAAGATTCACCTCCTCTACTCTCACCTCTTCTGACCCCCTGCATTGTGAACTCGGGAGCAAGGTAACTCTCGCCTTCTTCATCCTTCTCCAAAAATATGTTAGATTAAATTATTTTCTGATTTGATAATTTGCAAAATAAATTAGTACTAACTTTATACAATTGAGTTTTTGTGAGTTGCAAATTTATATAGGTACACTATGATGATGCAAATAATTAAACATAAATGTACAAGTCAAGATTATCACTTTGATATCAAGGACAAACAACTTGAGAAAAAATAGAGACTTGGCAAAGCCATGCGTTGTAGTAACACACGGAGAACTCGTCACAACGATTTCCAACTCATCATAACGAGTTGCCCGCCCGTCACAACGGGTCACCAATCTATTGTAACGGATTGAAGAGGGGAATAGCTTGAAGATAGGAGATTTTGACAATTTGGCAGAGCCATACGTTATGGTAATGTATTTCAGACCCGTCATAACGGATTCCCCACCCGTCACAACGGGTTCCCGTCCAGAAGGGTTCAAAGTCAACCATAAATGCATTGAAGGACATTTTGAAAAAGGCACCAACCCATTACAACGGGTTATGTAACATGTTAGGTCAATGCTGTAACGGAAACAATGTAGATCACGATGTGCCCAGTCTATCCAGATAATTTAAGAAAGTCCTTCTCAAGTTTCCAAGCATACAATTGAGCACCAGAAATAGCACAAGAGTCTTCTCATTCAGCATCCACACCTTAAGAATGTATCTGATAGCTAATTCTCTAATAGTCAATCTGAGAGATCAACTTGTTGTTTTAGTATGGTGAACTACATTGTGTTGTCAAGTAATTCATTCTCGTCCTTGATTATGTTGTCAATCAGACATGTTTATCTTGTAGAGCGGTGCAGTTCCTTGCATAAGTTTAGAAACCTAAGATTGATTGTCATGTTGAGAAGAAATCAAAGATAGGTTCCGTAATTGTATGAACACTTGTGATTTAATGAAATTGGTCTTAATAGGTACTTTTGGATCCAGGATTGTCATGGATGTAGACTTAGTTTATTTGTAAACTGAATCACGTTACATAGCATGTTCTCTTGCTCTTTACACTCTCTTTTACTATCTTTGCACTTTATTGATTGAATTGCTCAATTGTTATTAGTATTTGCTTGATTGTGATTTTAGTTAGATGATTAAGATTCAAAAATTTGAATTGTAATTGATAACACTACCGTACAAACACTTGATCTTAGAACCTCATTCTAACAAAATATTTCAAAACTAATTAAAATTTATGAGAATTTCTCCATCCAGACTCAAGTTTATTGCTTAACAAAAAAATTCAAAACATTGCATATTTCACAATTTAATTAGGTAAAACTTTAGAACTAAAAAAAATTAATTCATTTATATCTAATTTTTTTCAAATTTGAAACAACAACTTAATATTCATCCATTGATTTACCTAAGGAAATTAGGAGGAAAAGGAAAAAACGTGTGCCTAAGCATTTTCTCTTTCCCATCTAAACCTGTTTAACACAGCATGTTGTTTGCTTTGCATATTATAACTTTTTTTGTATTAAAACTAAATTTGTTTAATCATCACATTAGTATTCTCATGATACAATAGACCCAAGAAAACCCAAGCTTCAATTATGCAAACTAGCCTAATCGTAACCAGTTTACCTTTTTCATGGGTAGGTTGGAACAGGAATCTTGCTTCTCTGTTTTAAGAAGATACAATCACACAAGGGAATGTGATTGAGGACAAGCACGGGTTTTTGATATTGATGCTCAAGTCAATGGTTTGGGTAGAAGAAAAGGAGACTAATTGTAATCTAAGGTATTAACAAGTTATTCTAACCCCAAGCAACTTTATGAAAAAATATGTGATTCTAATCTTAGGAGGCCCATTGTAATCTTAGGTATTAACAAGCTATTCTAATCTCAAGTAACTTAATGAATTTTTTTGACAGGACTTGAAGTTAAGAGGGCAAATATCAGATGGCCAAGTTTTGTCTGGACATTCTAATTCAAACAGTATTAATATCAGCAAGTAGTAAAAAGCTAAACATTAACAACTCACATTCATCATTACTTAGTCTAGAAATAAATTACCATAATCCTTCTGTAACAACACTACACAAGACCAGAAATAAGTATCCACAGATCAAGACTACAAGCAAGAGAAGAAACACTAGGTGTACCACATCAAAATAATTACCAACTGAACCTTGAAATCGGTCGAGGAAACAAAAACCTAGTCTTGAATTGTAGCCATGGAAGGTACAAACCAAGAACCTCTAGTATTCAAGCTATGAGATAAGGCCACAGTAGTGCCGGTTGCTATGTCATACCTGCACACCATTCCTCTCCAACCAGCCTCTTCATGGAGCCTATATTTCGTAAAGTAGATGCAGTTCCCTTGCATTCCCTGCTCACCATTTGTACTCGCACAAATTCCGATGTATAGATCAAGAAACAGCATCAAATCACCAATACTGCCCACCTTGACCCACTGGAAACAGCCACCCACATTGTTCAGCCGATGGATATCAAAACTACAATTCTTGAAAGATCCAAACACTTCGTAAGGCCGGAAAATTCTCAAAAGACCCATAGGTGACTCTACCAAGTAATCGATCCCTTTTGAATATTTCCAACACTTGTGATGTGGGATTCTGTCCTTCGGATGTGGAATTGTTGATAATAGTTCCCTAGTGGCGGGGTCGATAACCATTGTGGGACCCTCAGCTGACTGATTCACATAGTATCTCCCTTGGTAAAAAACACAGCCTCCGCCATTTGTACCTACATTGCACGATACCAAGCTCCATCCCTTGTCGCCAATCTTGCAGCGCCCCAACTTCAGAATCCCTTGACTGAGGTATGAGATCACCACCGTCTCTTTACTGTGGATCAAATATGGTCGGAAGGCCATCGACTCAGACAAATCAAATGTTATAGGAGGGAGGGATACGTTGTGCCGCGTGAAGGGGTTGAAGAGAGATAAAGATAATTTAACTTTGTCGAATACAATGAGGTAACCTTGCGACAGCCCTGCGACCCATTTGCAAACCATTTGAGGGAGGTTGATGGAGCAACTATCGGTTGAGAAGGGGGAGTAGAGATGGAGGCAACGGGAGTCGTAGAAGCGGTTTTGATCGAGGAGTAAGGGAAGAGAAGGAGAGTCGTCGGGGCGGAGAACGGCGGAGCGCCATCCCTTGCACACGGCGTGGAAGGAGATGAAATCAGATGGAGATTGGAGGTTCTTCAAGATTACGAGGAGGAGATCGGGAGGGAAGGAGGTCCAATCGGGATTCGCCATGGCTACTTGGCTAGGGAGAAGCAAGCTGAGATCAGGTAAGGTGACGAGGGTTTGATCGATTGATCAATTTATGACCTAACGAGGAAACTAGACGGAGGTTCAGTGATGAGTACTTGCCAATTTGTATGTGTCGGATTCTGGTTCGTACTTGCTCTTGGTTTCTTGGAAACGAGAAAGGTAATAAACCTTTTAACTTCAAAAGATCGTCTACGATTTTATGCTGTAAAATCTTATGAATATTTTTGAAACAGGTGATTATACAGAGTGCAACGCGGGTTGTCACTTGTCAGTTTTTCACCACGTTTTGCAAGATGCATGCAAATTTCAACACAGTATTTTTTAAAATTCATACCGTATATATGTCACACAAACATAAGATCTGAAACTCTTGTTGGGCATATATATTTTGGTTTGATACGAGCTATACTTCTGACAATTATTGGGATAATTTGGAGATTATTAATTTACTGTGATAGAACTGGTTGAGATTCTATTTTGATGAAAGATTTTATTGCACGAATAATTTGAAATCGAATCAGCAGCTACGCAATACATGTAGTACAACAACTGTAGGCTGTTGGATCTTTTTTAGCTACATCAAGATACATACTTATATTTAAAACTCTCCTGATTTACATCGCTAGCGATCTATTCGAACTTGAGGTCAATTCGGAACGTCTTCGTGTGTAGTGCAGTACTATGCCACAGTAAATCCGAACCAGGATACTTTTGGATTCAGGTGCTTAAAATTTTGATTGTTTTGGGCCAAAATACCTCGAGTCCTGAGCCCATTTCGGATTTCAACTCATTTGGGCGAAAATTGAACTTTAGTGCCACATTGACTAGTGAATCAGGCACTGCGCCGCAAAATCTCGACCCGTTGTGTGGTATGTTGTGCTTTTGGAGTTGATGGGCTGAATTCCTACCAATTTCCCCAGGTTGTTAAGGTTTTGAATTCTTTTGCTGCTGGAGCCTGGAGGAGACGAGGGCTTGTAACGCAAAAAGCCTGATACAAATTGTGCGTGTGTGTAAGATTGTCAACGAATTACGTTTTGAATGTTTTGCGTTTCGTTTTGCTGTGACGCAATATTAAACACACACAAAAAATTCATTTTTTAACGTAAAGATACAAATGATTTTTGTTGTGTTTAGACGCAAATAGTCACTTTCATTACGTTTATTTCATCTTACGTTTAGAATTCTACGAGTCTGAAATAATTTGGAGTGCAGAATAGAAATATGAGTATTCTGACTTAAATGTTTCTTTACCTAGAAGTGCCGCTTCCAGACCTCTTTTCTCTCTTTTTTTCTCTTCGTCTCCTCCACTCTCTCTCTGAGATTGACGTTTGACATGTATTTTTCTCTCTCTCTTGCACGAGGCCTCAGTCATATCATCCAACGAAATTGCAGCACGTCAACCCATGCGTGATGTGACATTGTGGCAGTATGGTTTGTAATGATTTTGTTTGCCAAATAAGCTTAAACCTAGGAAATTTTTTGGCAATCTGGCTCTATTTTCAGTGGTTAGTTGTCTTGTTTCCAGTCATCTAGTGTACTTGATGATTTCAGAATGCTTGATAGTTCAAAATTCGAGAAGAGTTTAAGATTTAGATTGCCAATAGCTAGTTTAAATTTAAGCATTATACGTGAAATATTCTTATGATTTAGTTCAAATAAATTTATATACTTTTAAAAAACGTAATATAAAAATTCAAGTAACAACGACATGCATTTAAGCATATGATTTCTAATAATTTTAACATATCTTAATTAATTTAACGAGTAGTTTTTTATAGATAAAATTTTCAACAAAAATATTACTATAACTAGATATAGTTTTAAATTTTACCATTAGTATATAGGGGTGTATGAAATATTCGTAGTTTGTGCCTCGGTCGTGTTTGATTTGTCAAAAACTCGTTATGAACTCGTTTGTTACCAGCTCATTGTGAATTTGTTTGTTGCCAGCTTGTTCGTTAAATTAACGAGCAGATCTAGAACTTGACTCAGTTCGTTCATGTTCGACTCGTTTGCACCCCAATAGTATAATCTAAGTTGATATTTTGATCCATAACACAATTAATATAATTCAAAGGCAAATTCTGCTATGAATCAAAATTAATTTGATTTTACTACTATCGATGCAAAATCAACTTAATTGTACAATTATTGATGATGATCAACGAATATGATCAATTTGAATTTAACTTTTTTGTCCATAAAAAACTCACTCTCAAAGGCAAATTTAAAACATGAACAAACCTGTTCAAACACATTCTTATATGAATTTAAACATACTTTTGACAGAGCCCTCTTGTTTGGGCGGCCCAGATGGCTTTGAAGCCCAATCGACGTCTTAATTCTCCCATTCAGCTGCTCTTTTCTTCTCTGGTCTTCGCACCAGGGGCAGATTCAACTTTCAACTTTCAAGCCCTTGGTCTAGCATCGCGGCTCACGAATTCGACGCCTGAAATCAAAGCGTTCGGAACGAAACGGAACAACAGTGCAAGTGAATCCAGACGGAACCGAGAGGAGAAGCATTGACCGCATTTTCTCTGCGCAAGAGAGACACAGCGCGCCTTGGTCGAGATCGCCGGCTGCGCCTGGAATGCCTAGGCTCTCATAGCAGGACCAAGTTTGAGAGATCATGAAAAAAGTTCCATTTGTTTTCTTGATCTGAGGACGCTCTATACATGGGTATTTATCAATCTTCTAATAAAATCTCTCCTAAATTACATACCTCCAAATCCAATCGTTCCTAAATTGGGTTAATACTTTTCATTATTCTAATTATTTTATTAATTTATTGGTATGGGCATTCAACAAGCATACCAAGGGAGAATGTTTCAAAATCGAGATCTCTTATTCTAACTTTGGATTATTCTTTTTCAGCTTCTGTCTGTGGAACCTCCTCGAGCCATATCGGCACACCAGAATCAAACAGTCATAATTTCAGCATCCCTTTCACTTTAAAAGAGACAATGGATGTTACTCCAACCAATGGTAAGAAGTTGCATTCTTTATTGAGATGCAAATCTAATAGAGATGCAACAACCAATTCTAACCTTCCTAATGGCTGCAAGAATGCGGTGTTCAAGAAACCCACTTCAAACGGTTCTGGTTCTGGTGCTGGTTCTGCATCTGCTTCTGCTTCTGCTTCTACTTCTACTTGGGTGTGCAGGAACTTGGCTTGCAAGAATGATGTCACCTTAGAGGAATCATTCTGTAAGAGGTAAGAGGAGTTCAATCCCCCATTTAACTCCATAGTTTGCTATTTACTGCAATTACCGTACAATTGAGCCATTTTCAGCTTCAGGTACCATTAGACTATCCTTGTTTCATATTGCTCATTAAAAGAAGACTGAATATTGTAGTAGAATCAATAGAAACCAGCGAATAATAGTACCAGGATTGCAATTGTGAGCTGACATTCTGATTGGTGCAAAGCATTACATCTGAGCTATGGTTTGTGTTGGTTGTGAGGTTCTTCTTAATGTTGTTTAGCATGATGCTGAAGCCTCTTTTATGCAATAAACTTGTTAATAAAGAAAACCAACATACACAACAAACTTAATGGTGAAAGGAGCTGTCACATCTATTTACTAGACGCGGGTCAGGTTGTTTGGGTTTTGCATAGATTGCCAATCCAATATACTAGAGTCAGGTTACAATATTTTCTGTCCGTTACTAACCAATTAACAACAGAAACCATTCAATTTGGGTTTTATGTTAGCAGTCGGGTTTTGTGGATTCGGCGGCTTCGTTTTTAAAATTTTATTATAAAAAAAACTAACAATAAGTTTATAATTGAAAAAACAAAAGATATATAATAATTCTCTTAACTAATACTAACATAAAGAAACTATTAATTGAAAACTTTAATTTACCAATATATCACATTATTTTATGATGATACAATTTATTTTAGATAATCATATAATGACAATATTATTTTAGTCATATAAAAATGACTTATTTTAAGAAAAATAATGTAACACGGTCGGGTCGGAGTTTACTCAACTATTTTTTTTTTTAAAATCCGTAAACAAACTTTATTGCCGGGTTATCTGATATTCAATATATACCTAACAAACTAAATTATAAACCCACAGTTTTGAGGATCGGGTCGGTCAGGTCGGTTGGATTATGCAAGTTTGACTACACCACTATGTATTGTGATATATCCAAGTAATACTGGGTCTCTAACTTTACTAAACCCTCCCAGGTGTTCATGTTGTATCTGTCACCAGTTTGATGACAACAAGGACCCAAGCCTATGGCTTGTTTGTTCATCTGAAGTTGGTGGTACAGAAAACGATTTCTGTGGGGCTTCTTGCCATGTGGACTGTGCAATTCAGCAAGGAAGGGTTGGAAGTGTTTCCATTGGTGATGCTCTGAGTATTGATGGGAGTTATTGTTGTGCTTATTGCGGGAAGGTTTTTGGCATTCTTGGGTCAGTGATAAGTTCATCTTTTTCTAATTCAATATACTTATTTCTAGTCTTAGATGCTTAGATGCTCATACCATCTTTTTTTAGTGTGATTGTTACTTTTTTAGAGTATATCTCGCGGTGCTCTTTTGTTGCCAATTGTTTTGCTTCTTGCATTTGTTTTGGGTAGGATGGTCCAACTGCATACCAATTAGTACAAGTCTACAAGATATGTATGAAATGCTCTTTTATGGTCAGAGCTTGTGCTTTTTAGAAGCTCCTTATATACTAACATGGAAATGTTATTGTGATCACATGCTGGTTGGTATCTATCAGTTAGATCATAATGCAACCAGGTGATATGGTATTTTGGTCATTGTAGTGTTGTGCTCATTTCAAATAAAGCGGGATGCCTCCCCCCAATTGCCCACCCACCCACCCACACCCACAATGCTTGATTATAACCCGATATTGAAGAGATAATTTGATGTGTTGTACACTCGAAAAAGAGGAAAAAGTATCGTGCATCAACCCTCTTGTAGAAAATATCGCTTACAATACAACAACAACACCACCAATACCAACAAAGCCTTTATTCCCAAATAAATTGGAATAGGCTAGAAATGAAACCCAACCTGAAACGAAAAATCAATATAAATAATAATAATATAAGAAATAGTAACATAGTAGTAAAAATATAAGTATATTAATGCTAATAATGATAATAATAATAATAATAATAATAATAATAATAATAATAATAATAATAAATTATTCTACAAATCATTAGTTTAAACTAGCGCCCTACGTCGTTAATCCCGGACTAAAGTCGTACAATTACTTCTAAATTTTGGTATGTCATGGTTCTCGTATGTGGATCGCTCATGCACTCCTATCTCACATCAAGTCTTTGAATACATTTCATGCATTTAAGTCCCTTTCTATAGCTTCATCTCATGTCAATTTCGGTCCACCCCTACCTTTTCTTGTGTTTTTGACGTGGCTTAAACCTCCACTACGTATCGGTGCATCAGAAGGCCTCTGTTGGATATGTCCATACCATCCCAAACGATGTTGAATAAGTTTCTCTTCAATCGGTGCAACCCCGACCTTGTCACGTATATCGTCATTTCTAATGCGATCTCTTCTTTTATGCCCACATATCCACCGTAACATATGCATTACTGTCTCATCTTTTGTGTGTTGCCCTTTGGTAGTTCAACATTCTGCTTCATGCAACATTGCAGGTTGGATCATGGCTTTATATAACTTACCTTTCAACCTGTGGGACTATTTTGTCGCATAGAATGCTAGATGTTTGTCACCATTTTTTCTAGCCATCTTCATCAATCTCGCCATCACTTTGTAGCACCGATTCCAAATATCGAAAGGTGTTTATTCTAGGCACTACTTGTCTATCTAAATTGACATCTTCATCTTTTGATCGAATGTCGTCGAACTCGCACTTCGTATATTCGGTTTTAGTGCTATTAAGTCCAAAACATTTTGATTCTAAAGTCTTCCTCCACAATTCTAATTTTTTACCCACCTCTACCTTACTTTCGTCAATTATGACCACATTGTCTGCAAAGAGCATGCACCAAGGGATATCTTCTTGTATATATCTTTAGTGATCTCATCGATCACTAAGGCAAAGATATAATCCTAACTTAATGGGGAAATCACCGATCTCGCCGTCACATGCTTTGGCACTAGTCACAATGTTATCGTACATATCCTTGATAAAGTTGACGTACTTTGTTGGAACTTTATTCTTTTCAAGTGCCCACCACATGACCTTCTTCGGTACTTTGTCATACGCTTTCTCCAAGTCAATGAATATCACGTGTAAATCTTTCTTTTGCTCTCTATATCTTAACCAGTTGTCTTGTCAAGAAAATCGCCTTCATAGTCGATCGCCTGATATAAAAAATTGTTTTTTCGTAACGCTTGTCATATTTCTTAAACGATGCTTAATCACTCTCTCCCAAAGCTTCATTGTATGACTCATAAATTTGATTCCTCTATATTTATTACAACTTTGAATATCTCCTTTATTCTTGAAGATATGTACTAATATACTTCTCTTTCACTCGTCCGATATTTTGTTTGATCGAAAGATGTTGTTGAACAACTTAGTTAGCCATACTACTACTTGTCTTCAAGGCATCTCAACACCTCGATTGGGATATTATCAGGTCCTAAAGCCTTACATACTTTCATTCTTTTTTAAGCATCCTTTACCTCCGTCTCTTGAATCCTTCAAACAATCGCCTGTTGGTGTCATCAAAAGAGTCATCTAGCTAAACTATAGTGCTTTCATTCTCTTCATTGAATAACATGTCGAAGTTTTCTCTCCATGTGTTCTTGATCTCGTCGTCTTTCACTAAAAGTTTATGTCTCGTCCTTGATGCATTTGATTTGGCTGAAATCTCTCATATTTCTCTCACGGAGTTTGGCATTCTTATAGACGTCATTTTCACCTTCCTTTGTATCTAACTTATGATATAGATTCTCATAAGATCGACTCTTTGCTTCACTTACAGCTTTCTTTGCGTTATTTTTGACCTTTTTGTACTTTTGTACATTGTCTTCACTCTTGTCATGATGCAAATACTTATAGCAGTTCTTTTTCTCCTTAATTGCTTTTTGCACATTCTCGTTCCATCACCAAGTGTATTTAGGTTCGCGTCTATTTTCCTTGGTCACTTCAAATACCTTTGTAGCTATTTTTCCAATGCGAGTTGTCATCTTCTTCCACATGTTATTAGCGTCGTAATCGTCTTCGTTAAAGGTTCCTTCGATTATCCTATCCTTAAAGACCTGTTGGGTATTTTCTTTGAGTTTTCACCATCTCGTCCTTGATATTTTGACGCCTTTGTCATGTCGAGCGTGTATTCGAAAGCGAAAATCCAAGACCACAAACTTGTGTTGTTGTACGACACACTCTCCAGGTATAACAATACAATTTACACAAGCTCGTTTGTCATCTCTCCTAGTGAGAACAAAATCGGTCTGGCTCGAGCGTTGGCAACTGCTGAAGGTAACTAAATAGGATTGTCTCTTTCTAAAGAAGGTGTTAGCTACAGCAAAGTTCAAGATGTTTTTTCCTTCTTGATTTCTATCACCATATCCAAATATCTCGTGCATCCCGTCAAAACTCACACTAGTTGTACACACATGATCGTTGAAGTCTCCTCCTTTAAAAAACTTCTCGCTGCTAGGCACACCTTTAAGCATCTCTTCAAGATCTTTCCAAAATTGCTTCTGCACATTCTTTCACAAAGCTATTTGTGGGGCATACGCATTAACGACGTTTAAAACTAAATCGTCAACGACTAACTTGACTAGGATGAGTCGATCTCCTTGTCTTCTGACATCGACAACACTGTTATTGAGGCTCTGGTCAATTAAGATGCTTATTTCATTCCTGCTTCATTTTGTTCATGTGTATCATAGCTTAAAACCAGTATTTTCCATTTTCTTCGTCTTCTGGCCCGTCAATTTAGTCTCTTGAACGTATAGGATATTTACAAATCTTCTAATTGCAATATCAAATAACTCTCGTAGCTTATCTGTTAAGAATCCTACATTCTAACTACCCAGACGAATTCTATTATCATCGGCCAGCTTCCTTATCCCTCACACTCGTTGAGTAAAGTACAAAGACCCTTGCTCATTTGTTACTAAACCCGAGAGTCGATATAGTGCGTCACCCTATGTTGCATGGGTGCGGGTGTCATATCTGATACGGTGCGGGTGCGGCGATACGTCATTTCCAAAATACTAGATACGGCGGAGTATATATAAAATAATAAAAAATCATATTATGTATTAAAATAGATATAGTATGTAACAAATTTGATCACAAACACATGTTTGTTGCAGTGGTTTGTACTTTTGATAAGCCAAAATTATATGTTCAAACCTAGGGTTAATTGTGTTAAATATACCGAGTTTTGTAGGTTTTAGAAGTAATTGAGGTTAAATTAAGTTTGTTTTGTTTGTTTTATAAGAGTTCAAGGTACTGCTCTACTTTAGTACATTTTATTACAGGAATCAAGAGCTAGAATGTCCTAAATGATAAGCCAAGATTGTAAAGCTTTTTCTTAGCTTTTCAATGGACTTTGAATCATCTTAATCGGATTTCAGATGAAGAAATTATGCCAAAATACTGAATGTTTGTGCACTGAAAAATATTCCAGTCGTATTCTGTCGTATTCCAAACGTATCTTGTGCCTTATTCCTACCATATCCCAGTTGTATCTTGTCGTATCCTGTAATATTCGACCGGTCAACAATATTAAAATAATATGATACGTCACGTGGAGTATCGGGTGCGTATTGCACACGTATCCGTATCTGATACGCGGTGTGACGGGATATTGGAGTATCCGGGTATAGTTGGCAAGTTGGGTCAGTCGAGTTCGGGTCGGGTTAGTTTGACTGTCTACAATAGTCGGATTTGGGTTGGGTCGGGTGAGGTCGGGTCGGGTTTCGGGTCGTCATGTGTCGACAAATTTCGGGTCATGGGTCGGGCTGGGCGAGGTCTGGTCGGGTTTCGCGTCGGGTCGCGTCGGGCGAGATCGGGTCGGGTTTCAAGTCAGGCTGCATCAACAACTTACGGGTCTTTGGTCGGATTGGGCGAGATCGGGTCGGGTTCAGACCAGGTTGCACCAACAACTTTAAGTATTATTTTGAGTTTTAATGTTCAATCGGACAAGATCGGGTCGTGTTATTAAATTGTGTTAGTAAATCTTGACTTTTTCTTATGTTAATTTGTTAGTAAAATTAAATTATGACATAGGCAAGATGGGATTAGATCAATTTACAGGTTGTATCAGGTCAAGTCTGGTCGGGTCAGGTTCAGGTCTCATGTGTCGCTCCATCTCAGGTTACGGGTCGGGTCGAGCTCAGGTCGCTCATGTGTCGCTTCGTCTCGAGTTACAGATCATGTCGGGTCGGGTCGAGTTTTGCCACCTCTATATCTGGGCAACCTAGGCGTCACCAAATGAGTGACGATCCAGTCCTTTCACATTTAACACCATACTCGGATTCTGATATGGCGCATCACTAAGAGTGTTACGCCTCAATGAGTCTATGGGGTTTCATTTCCATGGGAGTGCTAAAATTGTGCATTGACTCGTCAAATCTATTACAACTCTCATTTTCGGGCTTGGGACTAGCTATGTTGAAAACAACCTGGATGGAGTTAAAGACATTCATGATGTTTGTAAATATGGACCACATTCATGATATTATCAAGTTCCACATGTGCATTGAGTGACACTTGGGTATTTAATTTTAAAGTTTAAACTGGGCAATCATTTAACAGATTTTGGAGGCGGCAGCTAGAAAAGGCGAAGGAAGCACGACGGGTTGACAATCTCTGCCAGCGAATATACATTGCCTTCAGGTTACTTGATGGCACACAACAATTCAAGGAGCTACATCATATAGTGGCTGATGCATATGAAAAGCTGGAGACAGAAGTTGGCCCCCTTGATGGTGTTTCTGCCAAAATGGCACGCAGCATTGTTAGCCGGCTTCCAGTCTCCGGTGACGTTCAGAGACTTTGCTCCTTGGGAGTAGAGAAGGTGGATCAGTTGTTTCACTCTCCAGAACAGGATCACCCCGAGTTCAGAGGTGAGACTTGAGTATCATTCTGCTTTTAATTTGACTGGTTTGTATGGTTGTCATCTAACTATATCATTGTGCCACATGGTTACTGTTGAAGCTACAGTGCGAATTTTTCTTTTCCCCTGACCTCGCTGTGGTCTTGCATGCGTGCTACTTTTCCCTTGCCGACGCGTGTCTCCACTTCTTTTCTTCATTCGTCCCTCTTTTTGTATAACTCATAGTTCATCATGTGCCGTGCAACACCTATTCTAAATTGTTCGATCTACTTTGAAATTAGTGTATTCAAATTTTGACTTTCTTACATTTATCTATATCGGTCAAGCAGTGCACTGAAGTCTGAATGGAAACAAATGATTTATTTTACTAGAACCTACTTTCTCTTTTGTTTCCAATTATAAAGCCATGCATAGAGAAAAGGCCCTAAGAGATACAAGAGGCACAGAAGTATGATATTAGATTACCTCAGGCTCCGAATTGCTCGCCGCTGGCGAGCAGGGTCGTGCTCGTCTATACCATGGCTGGACATGTAGTTTAATAATGTATGTTTAACATTTTCCTGTTGCAATATCAAATATTATTTTTTGAAACAGAGGAAATTCAAATATGTTCTGCTAAAAATTAAAAGAAAAGGATTTTAATGTCAACTGAGCCTCGTCCCTGACCAACCAACACAAGAGGCACATTGAGTTTGATTGAAACTTGATCTTGTTGACATTTCTGTTTATATTACCATGTAGTTTTCTGCGGACAAAATTGGCACATGCCGATTAGTTATTTATACAAAAATTAAAACAAAAGTTGCATCAGATACCTCACAGAAACAAACATCAGCTACATCCCATCATCTATTTGCCTGACAAATAACAACATAGAACCAAAAGAAACTTCCTCATACAAACAATTATGCTTACTAGCAAAACGAACAGCTACAAATAACCTGTAAAAGCATAGAGTAGTGACCTTGTGCAGGCCATCTTTTCTAGTTCTCAGTGATATCTCGTTGAGAATCTCCCCAACCATCCATATAAATGAATCCAGCATCAGGCCCTCAAATTCCCCATTCAGGGGACTCCCAAGAACAACATCAGATCTGGCACAACATGAGCATATATTTTTTTTTATCTGACGGAAGGGATGGGTGACAAATGCTGACAGCAGCCTCCTTGGAAGGTCGAGGAAAGAGGGTATAGGAAAGGGAGTGGGATTGTTTGGGTAAAGAGGCGGCAATGTAGGCAAAGAGACCGGGTGTTGGGGCGGCCTAGGTGCTTCTTTTGCTTTCTCGTTCAATTTTATTTGGCCGTTTCTCTCTTGATCTCTCTCTCTCTCTCTTTTTTTTTGAAAACTTGGCAGGAGCTGCCTTGATCTCTCTCTCTCTCTCTCCCTGGACTCGACTAGCATTCATCCATGCCTTATTGACAAGCACCAAAAGGTTGGAACAGCCAAGAATCTGAAAAGGCAAATTCTAACTAGCTGTACCCATGGCAAGCATTTTCCATTTATTGCCTAGCACTGAAGAAATTAGCGCAAAAAAAAGAAAATTTTCCTTGCTCTTGTAAAGCAAAATCACACTGGAAACAAAAAGGAACAACGGAAATACAAGAATAACAGGCTAAAGGAGTCTGGTTGATATTGTTAGCTGCGTAGTAATTTTTTTCACCTAATATATGGGACCCAGACTTCCCATAGCAGATCTTGAAACTTTTTTGTTACGACTTGTTCCTTAAAGTAAATTTTGCAAGCTTGTTTATGATCCTTTTTATTGTTATTTGACTTGTTTCCAACAACAAAGCCTTATGTCCCAAACAAGTTGGGGTAGGTTAGAAATGAAGTCCATATTGAATTTCATTTCCATAAGATTTGCTGAGTTTTTACATTGGCTCGCCAAGCCTATCACAACCATCCTCCTTTCCGGGCTTGGGACCGGCTGTGTAAAACATAAGCGGCGTTGTTAATTTTACTTGTTTCCCTTACATTCTTTTTTGTTTCACAGATTCACTCCCTGCTGCATGTAAGTTCAAATTTGAGCACATCACCTCGTCTTCTATGGTGATAATCTTAAAAGAAACCACCTCTACTTTATCAGAATCAGTCAAGGGCTATAAGTTCTGGCATTGGAAAAGCCGGGATCAAAATTTCACAAGATACCCTCACATATTACAAAAATCAGAGAGAAAGATTTCAATACACAATCTTGAGCCATGCACAGAATACTGCTTTCGTATTATATCCGTCACCGAAGAAGGCGACATGGGGCATTCCGAATCGAGGTGCTTTACAGGCAGCATAGAGATTATCATAAATCCTGCGAGACCTAGATTACATGCAAATGGAGATTCAAGTAATAGGAGTTACAGGTAGGTCTTTGTAAAGGAATTGAATTTTGTGTATTGATCAGCTTATATCACAGTCTGTTAAATTCAGTAGTCACTGGAAAGTTATGCAATAAGGGTTAGGCTAACGTACTGCACATAGGACATGGTATGCATATTACAAGCCCTCCGGTTTTTTTATTCATGCCGCGCAAAGTGGATCGGAGGGTCTAAAGATGCATAGGACATACTATGTCTAGTATATTAGTCAAAATCTAACATAAAACAATTCATTAACAACAACATGGCAGTTAACCTAGTATTGCAATTTTAATAAATAGACTAGCACATTATCGGTAATCCAGTAGTGTACCAATATTAGCTGTGTGCTAATTATGTATTTAATAACTCATAGGTCAACGGGTTTCAAGATAAGAAATGTCGGTAGAGTTCTGAGGCGGGCATGGGCCGAAGAGGGCATCTTTTGGGGCTGTTTCCCAACAAATGAAGAGGAAACAGCCGATACTGACAAGGACTCTTGTGGTGATGAAGCAGAGAAGCCACAGGCGAATAGCGCACGTCGATGTCGGCATTCAGTTTCTCGGCGGCTTGACCTGAATGCAACTATAGTACCTGACCTGAATGTTGAGGCAGTTGCTGGCCCTGAAGACAGCGGAGACTCGCACACATGTAGAGAAAACAAGATGGAGACTGAAACAGAAACAGAATCAGGGCTTGGAGGCCAAGTCGGGCCAGCATCAGGTCTACTCAATGAGGATTATGAGTACTGTGTGAAGGTGGTGCGATGGCTAGAGTGCTCGGGTTACATTGACAAGGGTTTCCGGATGAGGTTTCTTACATGGTTTAGCCTTGGGTCAAGCGAGCAAGAAAGAAGGATAGTTCTAACCTTTATTAGCACACTAATCGATGAGCCAAGCAGCCTTGCTTGTCAGCTGGAAGACTCTTTCATGGAGATTGTTTCATGTAAGAAGCCACACCATGAACTCTGCACCAAGTTGTGGCACTGATGATTACTTGGGTAATTGAGTTTCGGTTGCAAGCTTAAGCTGTGGAAGTTGCTAAACGGAGGCGTAACAGTTGTTGTGTGCCTTTCCTTGATTGGGTTTTCCAATTACTAACAATAGACCAGAAATGCTAGAAACGTAGGTGTTTCTGACACTAGGATCTAGGGTATAATATAATTTATATAGATCCCAATTTTTCCCTAAATTTCTTCACTAACAAATTAGGAATTCAGAAATGCAAATGTTGGAGATGTCAAAGATTCTTCTTAGAATCTTATTTGCTGTGATGTTCCTCTTCCTCATTACTTGTAGGCTGTGGAATAAGTTATTGTAATGATCCTGTAATTTGTGCTTTACTAATATAACATTTCATTAATGATAAAGAGGAAACTTGAGAATTCAATTTTTGGAGGGTCGCGTTGTTTGGGCTTCACACTGTGCAATGGGCGATCTCGCTGGCTGGCCGAATAGCATGTTGAATGGTTATTAGTGCTTAGCCTCTGATTAGTCTTGAGAGAGACCCTTGGGCCTTGGCAGTCACAAAATTTTATCCGAATCCATTACAATTGGGTCATTAGATGTAAATTATTTGTTCGGCTGGATAATAATTCAAATTAAACATCCGTTTAATCCGGGTGCAGCATACTTGATTCGGTCCGCTTAGGTTATTTGATTACATTTCTGTTCAGTCGGGCCGCGCTCTTGAATGCTCTCCTCCGTACTGCTCTTTTTTGTAGGATAATTGGATAAAGGCACAGCTGCCTTGTTTATTGTTGTCGAGTGTTCTATAGTCTATACAGACTTCTCATTTATAATTATCTATTTGACAGTCATATGGTGGATGAGTTCATACAAAATAATCGTTAGATCCAAGTCCAAACAGAGCATCCCTCTAGGCCGTGTCTCAGGCTACCTACAGACTACAGAGTATTTCATGTTCTTATCACCCCGACCCACTGAGACCCCTACTATTTACCATATTATATCATACAACAAACAACTTCTTGGTACTCATTGGCTAGCTTGTTATCCAGATTTCTCAAACATGTAAATCCTTATAATCAGAGGGGCTCTGGTATCAACAAGATCACAGATCACAATGCAAGAAAGAATATCCAAACTTGGAACAGCAGCAACAGAGCAACAAGCATATAGCTAATAATACAACTTAGAGCTCCTCATATCAAACCAGGAAATATCGCAGTGTGTACAAGTGGAAAAACTTAAATTAGCTGGAGCCTGGAGATGAAAAATCAAGAACCAAGAAAATCTATCTTACTTGAAGTGACACAAACACAGATGTACAGTAATGTCACATCCAACTAAGCACTGCAAACTTCAAATCCTGTGTTAAGTGGAAGATAGATGCATCAATTGCTAATGACAAAAGAACTTATTTGTTCATTATAGTTCAAAAACATCAATATTTTTCCTAATGAATAACAAACCTTCAGTTTTATAAACAACACACTTTAATTTGAACATTATAAAGACAAATTATCAGTGTGCTGAAAAATGTGGCAGCAATGTTCACAAATTGAAACAAGTTCTTGCTAATGGTAAAAAAGGAGGTTTAGGCATATCAGATAAAAGTTCACACTGTGTTAATGCTTAATTCATTTTGTTTTACTGTCAACTTCATAACATGTTTGCTTAAACACAATATTCAGTGAAGCATAGGAACGGAAGAAAACTATATAGATTTTTTGTTCTTAGTATTCACAGTGAAAAAAACCTGGAAATTTCAATCTAATGCAACAAAACAAAAAATAGTAAGGTTCACAGTGAGATTTGATGCAACAAATTTGCAAACCGAGAGGTAAAGATAGTCAAAAAGGAAACTTCCTTTAATTAAGGCCAAGCATGTAATAAATGAAAGTACATATCCCCCAAACAACAACAAAAAGGTAAAAAAAACCAAACAAAGAAAGCATGTAATCAACTGTCGGTCTGCTGCAGTTATGAACCTCCTTTAATTAATCTACTTTACCAAAGTTATATCCTCCAAAAAACAAAAAGTGCTCAATCAATGCAAGTAGTCCCTCCTGAGTCCCAACTATCAGAACAGATGATATAATTATTCTGATAGCTCAATCAAGAGGGCAGATCTTTACTGAAACTAGAAAACTACACAACATCAAAACAAAGCAACTAGAATAGTTTACTTAGCCTAAGATATCTCCAGTTGCAACATACATAACAGAACACAACTAAACATACAAGTAGGAAAGATGAGTAAGAGAAGAGTGTACCTTCATCGGTACGTACATGCATACATACATAAATACAACTGAGCTTAATCCTCAGCAGAAGTCTTGGCTCTTCTTCCCAGCATACCCCTTAACAAAGGCATCAACCATTTTTCTTTGTGCATCAAGCATCATCTCAGTCCTTTTGAGCTCCATCTCCATGCATGATTTCTCCATCTCCCTTGCCATCTCCATCTTCATCCTTTCAACCCGCAAAAACCCCTCACCGAATGACCTTATTGCCACTGCCATCTCCGCAAACACATCCCCGCCTTCTTCTTCTCCCTCATCCTCATCCTCCTCATCCATTTCCTCTCTTTCGTACCGTCTCTTCTTCTCCATCCTCACCCTCATATCCTCCATCTGCGACCTCTTTTTGGGGAACAAGCCAGGGTTAGGGTTGGAGCTTGGATTCGGGTTGAAACCTTTGGATCGTGAGGCCTTGGGGATAGTGAACTGCAAACCACCTGCGCCACCATTAGACATTAAACCATGGATGCTTCGGGTGTTGCGGCGATCTAATTCGTCCTCTTCGTCAGAGGAGGTGGAGGAAGGGGGAGTGGGGATTTTAGGGGTGGGAGTGGGGTTGGGACCAGAGATCTCCATGGCATCAAGTAACGGGAAGTACGGCCACGACACAGGCCGGTTGTTGGTGATAGACCGTTGTCGTTCAGCCCGAAATCGCTTGCGGAGCTTCTCGACCTTGTGGCGGCACTGCACAGGGGTTTTGGCAGGGGTGGCATCAGGGCATCTGATGGCGACGGTGTCAGCCACGTCGTGCCAATCAGCGGCTCTGAGGTTGCCACGGCGGAGGCTGAGCCACTTGTCGCGGTAGGCTGCAATCAGAGCGAGGGTTTCTTCGTGGGTCCAGCACGGAGGGGGGATACGGCGAGAGGAGGTGGAGGTGGAGGTGGAGGTGGGAGGGGCGGGGAGAGCGAGAGGGGCAGGGGACTGATCGCCGGAGGCGGAGGCGGAAGCGATGGGGGTGGAGGCGGCGGCGGGAGAGGGAGAGGGGGAGAGAGAAGGGGAGGCCATGAGAAATTAGGGTTGGGGTTGGGGAGGAAAAGGGGGGAAAAGGAGGTGGGGAAATGGGTGGAGGTGGTAGGGAGGGGGAGAGGGGGAGAGGGGGAGATCACTGAGATGGGTGGTTGGGATCGGAGCACCACCTAGGGGTAGGGGGAGGGGTAGGGGGAGGGGTAGGGGTAGGGGTAGGCGGACAATATTGGAGCGGATAGGATGTGGGGTGGTGAGTTGACCGCGAAAGAGATTGAGCAATCTGCCCTTTATCTTAGCCCTGTCCTTTTGTCTTTTGTCTTTTGTCTTAGGAAGAGGAAGATTCGTTGATTATATTGATTTATTGTGCATCTCTAACTCTTGAGCTGTGATTTTTCGGCATAGAACCATTATTTTTTGTTACTAATTTGTTTTGGATAGGATGAATTTTACGAGAATTCACTAAATTTGTGTCAATAATTTTTATCACTAAATTTGGAATTATTCGTTTTTAGTATCTGAACTATGATATATTTTTAAATGGATATCATAATTTATCTTTGATGGACCTATATTATTATTTTAGATATTTAAGTTCCAGTCAGAATTAATTGAAAAATATTATTTTTTATTATATTTATATTTCTTCAATTATATTGGTATTTTAGACACTTATTAGAAATCGTTGAAATTGACTAAAATAATTAAATAATAACTTCACCATAATCGTCTTTTTCAAACGGGGCCGAGTTCAATTCGAGTTTATTTGTAATATTATTGAGGCCGGACTGGATGGGATAAGAACGAAAAGTCCAGTCCGTCCATTAGCAACCAGCCATGTCGAGTGTCGAGTTCAATCTAATCCAACAACAATTAGCAATAGAAAGATCGACTAGCATCAGAGAGCAAAAGCAACCGGAAATCAAAGCCTAACGATGGCAAGTCGAGTTCGCCACAACATTCCATGTGGCGGGGTGATGCAACATGCAACATGCGATGCAACCCGCGCTTCGCTCAACTTGGGACCCATGACGAGGCGATCCGCTTCCCTGTTGGCCAATATGCAGAGACCACAAAAAATCTAAATGATCTCTACATAGCCGTAGCCGTGTCAGCTTCATGACTTATCTACTCTCATGCTCTGTTTCCAACTTCATATATAATATCAGCTCAAGTGCATGTACATCTAGTTTTGATCACTCAATTAGTGCCCTCTTCTTCATAATTTAATTTTGTTCTTCATTGTCATTAATAAGAGAAAGTGAGCAGCACATTCAAAGTTTGAATTACTATGAATGGTGTGGCTGTAACTCTGTCCCTTTTGCTTGCTTTGTTGTGTCTAAATGGCATTTCTTTTCACGCGGTTGCGAAAGTTTACATGGTGATTTTGGAGGAAGATGCTATTATTTCTTATAAAACTACAAGACATACCATGTAAATGTTAATATTTGCTATATCATTGATGTTGATATTTATGAATTTTCATATTGTTTGACCTTGCCTGGTAAGATAATGGCTGACATGTCTTCTCTTATCTCATTAATTACTTACAAAATGTTTTCCTAGCTAGAAAGTATATTTATTTAAATGATTAAAATATACTTAAGACTCACTCAAATATTTTACAGGACTGGGCATGAGGCACGGAAGTACAAGGAAAAGGTGATAGTTAGGCATGACCTATTCCTCGAGTCTCTTCTGCCGACTGGGACCTACACCAAATTATACAGTTATACTCGCTTGATCAATGGTTTTGCTCTTCATGTAACATCTGAATCGGTGCTCCATCTCTCTCTTTCTCTCTCTCTCTCTTTGCATCTCTAGAACACTAATTCATAAAGTTTGGTAATTTGAATATTTATTAATTTATGGAGGAATTATAAGTAAATTACTGATTTGTTCCATCACTTATACTAACAGGTACTCAAGCTTCTAGATGGAGCAATGGGAGTTCGAATGATCCAAGAGGATGTCAAGCTGACCAAATTGTCCACACACATGCCGGAGTATCTCGGTGTATCCAACCATGTCTGGCCATATTTAGGCGGTCCGCAGGGAGCTGGAGAAGGAGTTATAATAGGCATGATTGACACTGGCATAAATTATAACCATCCCAGCTTCAGTAATAATGGGACATTAAAGACACCTAGTCATTTTAAGGGGAGATGTGAGGCAGGACCTGGATTCCCATTAAGTGCATGCAATGGAAAGATTGTTGGGGCACAACTTTTTGCGCGTGCTGCTATAGCAGGAGGGAATCTCAATGCAACCAGTGATGATGCATCACCTTTAGATTCTGATGGACATGGCAGGTGAGATTAGGATGGTTGAGTGATGGATTATTATACTTACTTTTGTTATATGCCATTGTCATTAGATAGAATGTCATGTAATTATCATGCATAATTGCATATGGATAGTTTTTTTGTGTTATTTTTGTCCTTCTCATTTTTTTTTTGAAGACAATGTCTTATGGAGACCTAATTTTTAATTCTATTATAGCCATACTGCATCAATTGCTGCTGGGAATTTCGGGACACCGGTAATATCCAAAGGGTATAACTATGGCAATGCAAGTGGTATGGCTCCTGCAGCTAGGTAAACCCAGATTTTGGATTTGTCTTGGTGCTTGCTATTACTTATTATGTTAGTTGGTTAAATATAGGGCTTTTTCCTTGGGGATTGTAGACCCTACACAGATGTTGTCAGGACTCACCTTTGTACAAAGAGAATAAATTTGATCCTCATAAGAGACATCCAAATGTCGTTGTGGTTAATATGGCCGTTTTGATAGAAAAAAAAGAAAAAGTTTAGTACATAACCATTAATTTATTTACTTGAATTATCTGCTTGATGTTGTAGGCATAATTATGTAGTAATCACTCCAGAATCATTTGAATAAAAAGGCCTAGAAAAGATTTGAGAGCTCAAAAAAAGAGTGATAAGTTTAGAAACTTAGTTGTGTGAATCCATATGGATGTTGCCTTTTTCTTGGATTGTCATATTTGCAAAAAGGTTTGGTATGAACAGGACGCAACAGATTACTCCTCAAGTTATGTGTTCTTCATTATTATTTTTTTTTAATAAAGGCTAGCAATCTACAAAGCTCTCTTCTCTTTTGGTGGCTACATGTCAGATGTGATAGCTGCGATCGATAAGGTGTCATTCATTGCAATTGCATATAAACCACAAAACTAGTTCAATTCATAGTGGTTATACATTATTCTGTTCTTGTTCTGGCTTTTTTAGGCAGTTGAAGATGGCGTTGATATCTTAAGTCTGTCTATTGGCCCGTCCGTGATACCTTCTGGACCCGCTTCTTTCCTTAGCATACTTGAAATAGAGCTGCTTCTTGCAACCAAAGCTGGAGTTTTGGTTATCCAAGCAGTTGGAAATGATGGTCCCGAACAAAATACAGTTCTCTCGTTTAGTCCTTGGATTACAAGTGTGGCTGCTTCCAGTACTGATCGGGTGTATAACAACTCAATTATTCTTGGCAATGGAAGGGTTTTGTCTGGCATTGGTATTTCTGGTAAACGTATGCTTGATTCTATAATTAACCTTTCTTTTCACTTATGAATTATGATGCATGTCTGTTGCTCCTTTTCTTGATTGACTAAATTACTTATCTATTGGACCTGCTAGTAGTATGTTCTATATATATCCAGAACTTTACCTTGTATGTAGGTTGCCAAAAACCACTATAGCACTGTATCTATTTGGTGGAGACAACGTAAATTTTTATCTGCAACTAGTCAATTGTAAAATCCAGGCTGTGAAGATTGGTATTACTTGCTGAATCCTGTGAAAATAAATCTGGTTGAGACAACATTGTTTTCATTTCCTATTTTTTTTACTAGAGCCAACACCAGCTGACGGGATGTTACAGATAGCAACAAAAGCAGATGTGAGCACTCCGAATGCAAGTCCAAACTGCATGGATGGAGAGTCATTTATTCCATCCTTGGCTAGGGGAAAACTAATCATATGTGACCATGTACAACATTCCATGTATGGAGAAACAACCATGAGTGTTATTCTTGAAACAATTAGAAGGATTGGAGCTGCAGGAGTTATAATTACTGCAGACCGGAACCCTCCCGAATCAGATATTGGAGACGAGTCATCTATGACTTTACCAGTCCCTGGGATTGTTCTTCATAGTATATCTGATTCCCAAGTATGTAAAATTACCTTTCAGACAAAAAAACCTACTATCTGTTTCAATTGCTTACTTTCGGTACCCAACTATATGCTATTTCTTATTATCCCTTCTCAGGAACTTCAAAAGTACTACAACTTGAACACATTGCGAAGCACATCTGGACATGTGATCACATTTGGAGCCACAGGGCGTATATTAGATGGAAGACATGCCACTTACACAAAGAAGGGGCCTGTTGTCGCATTATACTCATCAAGGGGTCCTGATGTGAACAATAATCTCAGGCAGAATGCTGACGTACTGAAACCAAATATCATGGCTCCAGGTACCGCCATTTGGGGTGCTTGGAGCCCAATTGGCCAGAGCGTGCTTGAATCAATAGGTATATTGTATCTTTGATCTTTGAGCAACTGTACTTACAAAATGCCGTAGTGTGTAGTAGATATCTGATATTGGATGGATGTCATGTATAGTCTGACTTGGAAGTTTTAATTCCTCTTCTGTACTTACAGTTTGTTTATGAAATTTGAATATACCACTCTGGTATAGGCTATGTGCACATCAACAAGTTCTGTTTATCTAATTTCCAAAAGCAATTGTTAGATGGTACATAAATATGCATTCTAAAAAGTTGCAACTGCATTTCCATTATTTGACTAGGTGAGGAGTTCACCATGCTCACAGGAACAAGCATGGCAACCCCGCATGTTGCCGGCATTGCCGCATTGATAAAGCAAAAGCACACAAACTGGAGTCCAGCAGCTATTGCTTCAGCTTTGATGACAACAGCCCAAAGAAAGGACCACAATGGTCATCCCATCCTAGCTGAGATGGAAGATAGGCCACAAACAGCGACCCCATTCGACTATGGTTCTGGTCTAGTCTACGCTGCACGTGCAATGAACCCTGGCTTAATTTTTGATGCACGCTTTGAGAACTATCTCCAGTTCCTCTGTGCAGTGCCCGGAGTTGATGAAGGATCTGTCAGACGGGTAGTAGGGGTAAACAACTGCCCAACTGACCATATGAGATGGTGTTCCGATTTGAATACACCTAGTGTGACCATTGCGAATTTGGTGGGGTCAAGGAGGGTCATGAGAAGAGTCACAAATGTCGGCGTAGAGACTGAGACATACGTGGCATTTGTTACCGAACCGGTTGGGATTTCTGTGAGGGTAACACCTAGGGTTTTTAAGATCAACCCAAATGCATCTAGAGGCCTTAGTATTACCCTTCAGGCCCGGAAGGTCAGAAATTCTTTCACTTTTGGTGAATTGGTGCTTCGAGGGAATAAAAAACATATTGTTAGGTTGCCCATTTCAATTTCTGCTAGTAACACTAGTAGTGAACTAACACTTTGAGGGGCTTGATTAAATGAAAAAAAAAATGACAATGTGGTGAGCTCTGGTGAAATTGGTTAATAAGATGCTAATTAATCTGTAAGGTTCTCTGTTCTGGTTTGAGAAGTTAATTAGTTTGAAACTCAAATGGTAGATTATTTCATCATCTCAATCGACTTCCCTCGATCCAATTTGGAGTATCTGATTGTATATATCATTTCATTGGAGTTTTGCTGACATCTGTGAAAACATGCTAGTAAATGCTTATCTCGAATTTCAAAGTATAAACGAATGATCTGAATTATTGAAATCAAACTAACATCTACTTAAGAACCAAAATTTACTTTTTTCTATTTTTTTCTCACTTCTTATCGGAAGCGTGAAAAGTGAAAAATGCATTAAATTGGAGTTATTTGTAATTAGGTTAATGAATTTTTTATTCATCTGAATAATAAAATAATAAAAAATATATAAATTTTGATTTCTTGATAGATGTTAGTATGGATAACATTTTCATTAATTCGGATTGGTTATTTGTCTTTTGATATTTGAGATATACATTTGTTAGTACATTTTTAAATTGCTAACGTTAATATGTTAGCAAAATTATATTTCATTGTATATTATATAACTTTGGATATGTATGATATACATACACATAACTAAAATTTGTAAAAATATTAATTGTATATTTTGTCAAACAAATTGAGCTAAATCAAACAGTGTTCAGGCCTTTCAAAAAAACCTATCCTCTTAACTTTCCTATTTTGGAACTCTCAAAATCAATATTTCTTTGTATTTATAATATATTATTAAATTTCTAATATAAAAAAACAGTGGTGCCACTTAGAGGTGGAAAGTCGGGTCAATCGGGCGGGTTCGGATCGGGCTGGGTCGGGTCGGATCGGGTCGGGTTAGTTTGACCGTTTATAACAGTCGGGTTGGGATCGGGTCGGGTGAGGTCGGGTCGAGTTTCGGGTCGGGTTGCGTCGATAACTTTCGGGTCATGGGTTGGGTCAGGCGAGGTTAGGTCGTGTTTCGGGTCGGGTTGCATCGATCTTTTTCGGGTGATGGGTCAGGTCGGGCGAGATCGGGTCGGGTTTCAGATCGGGCTGCATCGACAACTTTCAGGTCTTGGATCGGGTTGGGCGAGACCGGGTCGGGTTGCACCGACAAGTTTCAAGTATTATTTTGAGTTTTAAGTTCAATCGGACAAGATCGAATCGCGTTATTGAATTGTACAAGTAAATCTTGATTTTTTTCTGATGTTAATTTGTTAGTAAAATTAGATTATGATGTTGGTAAGATAAGATTAGATCAATTTACAAGTTGTATCATTTCAGGCCGGGTTCGGGTCATCAAGTGTCGCTCTATCTCGGATTACGGGTCATCTCGGGTCGGGCTTGGGTCCTCATGTGTTGCGCCATCTCGGGTTACGGGTCGTCTCGAGTCGGGTCGGGTCGGGCTCAGTTCGCTCATGTGTCGCTTCGTCTTGGGTTCGGATCATTTCGAGTCGGGTCAAATCGGGTTCGGATAGTTGGACTTTATCAAAATATCGGATCGGATCGGGTTCAGGTCGGACCAGATCGGACGGGTTTGTCAGGTCGGATCGGGTTTTGCCACCTCTAGGGCCACTGTCCCGACTCCCGAGCAAAGTGCAGTGTTCTATGATTGTACAAAGCACGATATAATTTGTTACAATATATATTATATCAAACACGGTCCGTTGTTCCTCTTCCTGCCACGCGTCAGTTGAAAGTACACAAGCACATCTCCCCTCTCGCCATTCTTCTCACTCGACCTATTTCCCTCTCCTCCATAGACAATTTTAAAACCTCAAAGCACGACCTCTAGTGAAGAGCAGAGATGCTCTGCTCGGGGCGAATCCTGACCTATTCCTTCTCGCCAAAGACCCTCTACATCCCTAATCCTTCTTTAAAAAGGCTCATCGCGACTCGTCGAGCTGTCAAATGGCGTGCGATTTCATCCAGCAGTGCGGATTCCCCCTACTCCTTCGGCTTCTTCTTCTTCTTTTTTCGATAGTATGGTTGGTGCGCCCGATCTGACTGACAAAAACGCAGCTGGGTATGATCTCGTATTGTATTTAGAGCCTGATTTGAGTTCAAATTAGAGTTAGTTAGTTAGTTGATGAAATGCGAATTGGAGCCTAATTGCGATCATCAAGGTTGAAAAATGATCCTTCGTCCTGTTTTACTGACTGCTGAGTTATTCAAGTGGAAATTAAGTTGAATGCATTTAAAGAGAATTGACTTGCAATTTGACTAATTAAAATGAAATAAAGAAGAATGATCAGAAAAAGTTGACTCATTTCTGGGTTTTTTTTCTAGATTATACTGGTACAAGGTTTGACTGGTTCAATTCCAATTGTCTGTGGTGTGGAACAATTTTGCTGAGTTCATATTGCTATCTTTTCCCCTTTCCTTTCTCCTATGTCTTTTTTGATATATGATGCCTTATCTTATGCCATAATCGCTGCAATACTGATAAAAAAATTTGAAAGCAGGTTTTGTATTATAGAAGGACCAGAAACTGTGCAAGACTTTGCAAAACTGGATTTACAAGAGATACAAGATAACATTAGAAGCCGCAGAAACAAAATCTTTCTCCACATGGAGGAGGTTTGATTCAATTTTTTTTATTTCATTGTCATGTTATTCCAACTTCTTCAGTAGACTATAAACTTTAATTTCTTCATTGCCCCATCACAGCATAAATTAAATAAAATAGACGGAAAAGCTAAAAAGTTTGCTTATGATTGAACTCTGTTCCACACACTGGACTACACTGTAGTGCACTAATCAGATCTGCAAGCCATGGTTTCATATTCCTTGTAAAATCTCCTAAAGAAGCAAATTGGCTTAATTAGTTGAAGTTTTTTCATGAATATCGTGATGTGTGTGTTGTTATATGATTGTGTATATCGATCTAGATCCGCAGGCTAAGGATACAACAGAGAATAAAAAAGCTTGGCATCTTTAATGAAGAGAAAGAAAATGAACTGCCTGATTTCCCCTCCTTTATTCCATTTCTTCCTCCCTTGGTGAGTAACATGATTGTCTGTCTATTATATGTGTTAGAAATCTTTTTGAAACACTAATGACAAAGGTTCGTCTGGAAGTTGGATTATATATTCTATATTCATTTTGTTTTCAAAAAAGCTAATTGATTTTTTTGTTTTTCTATAATTTCAGACTCTGGTGGGATCATTCTTTTTGGTGGTCTTCTTGCACCAATTGTAAGTTACCTTATAAACTATTATATTAAATAAGCCAAAATTGTGAACCTTGTTTTATTTACATGGGCACTGATTAGAAAATTCGCAAAGATGTTTTATAACATTTCATATAATTGCCTACTAGAATCATAAGAATAATTGATAGATCAGCAAACTTGAAATGTGATGTAGATTAGTTATTCAAGAACATTATAATGAGTCATATTTATAAACTGGTTTGCATGCAGAGTAAAATTTGCCACTTCTTTTGGTAATTTCGGTTTAGCTTTCCTTAGATAACTGGGTGTTGTAAATACACCTAATATTATGCTTAGGTAAAATTGGCTGTTCATTAATTGGTATTTGGATTTGTAATTTTACAGCTGGAGCTTAGATTGGGAGTTGGAGGTACAACATATGAAGATTTCATTAAGAGCGTTCACTTGCCTATGCAATTAAGGTGCTTCTTTTTCTTGGAAAATATGTCAAAATCCCATCTACATAACTTCTACTAGTTGCATCACCAGTAGGTATCTGAAGCACTCTTTTGTTCTTTGCTTGTGTTTTATTTCCCCATAATGAACTGAATAGCCAGGTCGATCCGATAGTGGCTTCTTTCTCTGGGGTGCAGTAGGGGGTAATATCAACATTGATGGTGGTTGAGATAAATAACGTCAAGCAACAGGAGCACAAAAGATGCAAATATTGCCTTGGAACTGGTAAGTTATGGATTGCCACACTGGTGGTACTGTTATATATACTGCTAGCACATGCCGGTATCACATGCCTTAGAAGTAAAAATCCTTCATGAAGCTTTTTGTATATCCTGATCCTCAATATGAATTGGAAGAGAAAAATAAACAAATCAGGAAACCCTTTCTTGGTTGTTATCCTGAGTATGGCCCCTGATGAAGGAATTAATATTTGACATAAACTAGTCATTCTATTAATACCAGTATTAGCATCCTCTATTGAAACTTTTGTTCAGGATATTGGAAGTCTGCTATTACTTAAAGATAACTTGGTTAATTGTCTCCAGGAAATATCTGAAGGTTTCTTATGATGTATGCATGGTATCTGGCATGTGCTCGTTGTTCGAGTATAGGAGCACTTGTTTTGGCAGAGCCATCTACAACGGCTAGCAGTGGTAATCAGCCATTATCCACTCCGCAGACAGAGAGATGCCCCAATTGTTCTGGGGCTGGCAAAGTATGATTTTCTCCTCTTTTTTTCTATGTAATTTCCCTTTGCAGGATAAATATGTTGACAACAAAGTCACTTGAAAAATTGTGAAAAATAACAATATACTTATCGTCGTAGATATATCCTTTATGCAAATTGTTTGCAATTTAAAAGTTAATTAATCATCCTTCCATTTACTTGGAAGATTTAATATTTTTGTCTAATTGACCATTTAATGGTGACTATACAGTTTTCAATTTCCACCAAATGTGATACATTCCTTGATGAAGAACACTTCTTAAGCATCATTAGATAGTGAGAAATATGTCATATTGACTATAAGCATGTTTGACTAGATGTAGGAACCAACATGTCAAAATGTAGGCCTTTTGTTTCATTTGGTGCAAGTTGAAAGCTGTTAGCCATCTATCAAATGATTTGAAAGATGTTAATTTAGTTCAATTGGCATTTAATTGGTGACCAAATAATTCCCCGATCACCAAACTTGATGTATGATCTATCTACGGTATAATGGAAACATCTGTAGTTGTAGTTTTGGATTCAACAAACTTTTTGAAACTGTTTGTTGCCTGTTATCGAATAGTGTTAATTGTCAACTTATATCCATTATATAAAATAAACAATGAAGTAATAAATAAACCTAAACTTCTGAAAGTTTATACTTGTCTTACCAATTTACTGAGAAATCTACTGCTTGTATGCATATACAGTCTTTATTAGATAGGAATGATAGGACAATTAGTATTTTGTTGTGTTTTGAGATTACTATCAGTGGTCCAAGAAAAATGTTAAATTTCCTATTTTGCTAGAAATGGTGAGCTAATTTGTGAGTATAATCGTGTAATTTTTAGTCAATTTCCCTCGACTTAGCCTTTGATTTTTATTGCTTGCATTGATTTGCAAGTACTTCCAAGGAGTTGGTTGTCATTCATATTAATATTCAAGTGTGTTTTGATATAATGGTCTAATAGTCCCATAAAAATTGTGATTTGTTCATCTGGGTACAGTAGTCCTTTCTCTTATTGGTATTGAGTGACAACATGTTGTATATAACTTGCAGGTGATGTGTCCGACATGTCTCTGCACTGGAATGGCCATGGCCAGTGAGCATGACCCTCGGATAGATCCGTTCGACTAGAATCCATGCAAACGGCAGGAAGTTATTTGAGTATTTTTGTACAAAGTACATATAGAGTTTTCTGTGTATTCTAGAGAGGTCCTAGTGTTGTAAAGATGTTGTAAAATAATTCACAAATACAACTATATAGTTTGTTATGTATTAAGTGTTTTTTTTTTGGGTTTCCTGTGAGAAAAAACTGCACGAACTCCAAAGTTTAGCTTGGAAAGTATAGGTTACTCAGCATAAGCATGGCTGCTAATGGACAGAAATGTCCATGGACAATATGGGCCGGATATTAATGAACATATATTGGATGGACAATTTCTGATCTAAAAACTTTAGTTCAGTTCAAACCAATTGTATAAATCGAATTGGGCTAAATATAGATGTATTATGGACTGAATATGGACTACTATGGACAAGTCCATTTCATATCTCCTGTCCAAACAGAACCTAGGTCAGATCGCTGACGCAGTGACGCTATCCTCTATTCCTCTCCCTCACCGCCTATCTCCTCAAAACCTAGGTCAGATCTTAGGCGAAACAAAACCAGGTCAGATCGTGCCTCTCCCCGTGACTCCGTGTCGAGCATACTCCCGCCTCTCTCCTCAGAACCTAGGTCAGATCGCTATCCTCTATTCCTCTCCCTCACCGCCTATCTCCTCAAAACCTAGGTCAGATCTTAGGCGAAACAAAACCAGGTCAGATCGTGCCTCTCCCCGTGACTCCGTGTCGAGCATACTCCCGCCTCTCTCCTCAGAACCTAGGTCAGATCGCTATCCTCTATTCCTGAGCAATACTTTTTATGTGATAATTATGGTGTTCTCTTATGGGGTACCTTATGGTGTTCTCTTATAAGGGGAACTGCACTTTTTATGTGGAGATTTTTGACAGAACAACCTGCCTCAAAGACTACAGTTGTTCACTGATGTTTATCTGGATGGTTAGTTCTAGGGTTGAGTATCTGTTAGCTAGGTTGTTAAGGTTATAATTGTTTCAGATCAGGTTGGGAGGATTTTATTGAAAAGAATAAACATAGGTGAAAGGACTTCGATCTTATTAAGTTGATTGTCGTTCTATATGATATGTTTTGTGGTGTCAATCTAAGCATTGGGAGGCAATTTGTCAAAGAGAATTTGGTTTAACAAGGCACTAGTTTATGATGCTTCATCAATTTAGTTTGTTTTTATTAGTAATTTGAAAAAAAATCAGGTTTTCTGAGAATTGTGATGTTTTATGTGATTATGCTTCATCAATTTATTTTTTTGTTAATCATGTCCATATTATTTGTGTTATTAGTTTCAGCTGCAAGGTACTGTTGGTATGTTGATACCCTTAGAACTTTTATGTCCAAAATAAATATATCACAGGAACGTACTTGACAGACCTCAAAGCTGAAACCTATTCCAAAAGAAGCTCTGATTAGGAAATTGTTGTATCTGAAAGTCTAAAGTTTAATATTCCATTAGTTAGTTTTTCTTTTTGCGACTAACATGTTAAACTCTTGTATTCATAGGCAATGCTACAATCATTGACACAACCAGATGTGTCAGTTGGGATTTCTGGAGATAAATTCGAGAGTAGAACGACAACAACAATCCAAGTTACACGATCTCATTCAAGAGAAAGATCATTTGTATGGAAATATTTTGATGAAGTAGGAGACAACAAGGTCGTTTGCAGAAATTGCGCAACTAGCATTCCTTCTAAGAAAAAATCAGGTACAACACAAATGCGTCGTCATATTTTAGAAGTTTGTGAGGGTGTCAATAAAGAAGAAATGCAGATGATAGTTGGGGGTTTAGTAAGTGATCCTTTTGAGCGTTCTATTTTTAGGTTCGATCCAGAGTTGACCCGTAGTCTTATGACTTTTCTTTTTATCGATGCTGGGATATCGTACTTAGTTATAGAAACTCGGTTTTTGGAACCAGCAATGAGATCACTCAATCTAGAATATAAATCTGTTGGTCGTCAAACCCTAAGAAATGATAGTGTTGAGGTATTTAAGATCGGTAGTGAATTGTTGTTGAAAGAGTTTGACAAAATAGAATCGAGAGTATCATTCACAAGTAATATTTGGACCTCGTGTGTAAATTTGGGATATTTATGTCTAACTGCTCACTACATTGATAATGATTTCAAGCTCCAAAAAAAAATTGCATTCAAACAAATGCCTTATCCTCATACCGGTCAAGCAATTGCAAATCTCATTGAGCAAATATTGGTAGATTGGAAGCTAGAAAGGAGGATTTTCACGTTAACCCTAGATAATTGTTCGGCAAATGATAATGCAATAACCCGTTTAGAGAGGAAACTTTGGAAAAAAAACAGATTTTCGAGGAAAACACATGCATATGAGGTGTACAACCCACATTCTAAATATTCTGGTACAAGAAGGCATGAATGTTATATAATCAGCCGTGAAAAAAATTAGAGAGTTAATGCGCTACATTGCTTCTGGTGCAACAAGGCTTCAAAATTTTAATGGTATTGCAACAGAGCTTAAATTAAACACTCGAAAGGGTTTGATTTTGGATTGTCCAACTAGATGGAATTCAACCTTTGAAATGATAATCAAGCCTTAGAGTATAAAGATGTACTAATGAGGTTTGTAGAAAATACAATGTTGGAAGTTCCTACTTTGGATGAGTGGAAGGAGGCAGAACTTCTTGCAAATTTGTTGGAGAACTTTTTTATGGCAACACAAACTTTCTCGACCGTTAGACGTCCTATTTCGCATATCTATGTTCATGAGGTTTGGGGTATTCGTGATCAATTATTTGATGAAGATGTGAGAAAAATGTGACGTTATGGGGCGTATCACTAGAGATGCAGAAAAAATTTGACAAGTATTGGAAAGATCTCAATTTGATTATGACTCTAGCAAATATTCTAGATCCGCGAGACAAGTTGGTGTACTTACGTTTTTGCTTCAACAAGGTTTATGAAAAAGAAATGGCTGAAGCCAAGTTGAAAACCGTTCAATCGTGGTTTAAAAGATTCTATGAGATATATAAGAGTTCAAGACCACGTATCGAGCATGGAACAAGTAGTGAGACCTTCCAAGAAGAAAGCGGAGTACTTGGTAAAAGAAAACTTGATGCTCAATATAAGAAATACAAATCTGAAAATCTTAGTTTGAGCCCTCAAGTTTCAGAATTGGACATGTACTTAAGAAAGAATGTGCTAGCTGATGAAGAAGATGAGAATTTTGATATTTTAAAGTGGTGGAAGAATAACTCAGAAAAGTACCCCACCTTAGCAAAGATGGCCAGAGACTTCTAGGCGGTTCCTGTCGCAACCGTTGCATCCAAGTCTGCCTTTAGTGCGGCGGGCAGACTAACTGATCATTTACGTGCCTCAATGGTCGCCGAAACCCTCGAGTCACTTGTATGCACAAAGGACTGGTTTGGTCCCGACGATGGAAATTTCGACTTGGATCAGTTTCGTCCATTCATGCTACAATCTTGAGTTGGTATAAAATTTATATATTTTTGTTTAAAATTGGAGTGATAGTAATTCTTCTAGATTTTTCTTTGTATATATATTGTATCTACAATTCACTGCTTAATTTGTTGTTTGTTTAAAATGTGCAGATTACCATACAGTATGGTCCATACTTCCTATACAAACTGACTGCTTACACCAAGTTAATTCAGGTAATGCAAGCTATACAGAACTCACATATTCAGTTAATTCAGGTAATTCACTTGATGTATCTATTACAGCCCAGTATTGGACTCAAACACCAACTATTCATTAATCCCAGTTCTTTCCTCTGATTCTGTAGCTGTCATCTTGTTGTATTTCTTGGTGTAAGATTGTAGCATTGTCACCAACAATAGTTTTCTTGTTTGGACAAGAAGAGGAGAGATTGCCAGGGGTCTCACACTCGTAGCAGGTGCGTCTTTTCTAGCTTTTTACAAACTGAACCTGTTAAAAGTTGCAAGCATGGTTTGAAGTGCATAATCAGTTCCATATGAATGTTAATGTTGCAGAGATAGTTGAATTGAGAGAGTTAGACTTTTATTTTATTTTCTTTTACTTAGGATGACAATACTCGTTTTTTATTTCTATTTTCTCAGTCTTTGAACTCGTTACATCCAGTGATCCAAATATATGTTGATTTTGATATAACTATCAAGTTGTATGAAACATTTCTTAGTTGTGTGAATTTATTTCTGTAGTGAAGTACTAATTTTGGGTCAGCTATCTCTTCATTTCCTTCTCTTGTTAGTTTTAATGCATATTTGATTTTATTTTTCACACAGGGTTTAGTGAGACAGATCTGTGTGGAGCTAAACTTCAGTTGCTCATGTTTTTTTTTTAGGAAAAGCTTTAGTTGCTCATGCTAATGTTAATTAGACAATTTGAGTAAAATACCGATGAAAATTTTATGTTTAATGTTGTTTTGACATTATGAAATCTGTGGTGTTTGAATTGTATTTGTTTTGGTTGTCTTGTTTCTCATTTATCAAGAGATTAGTTAACAACTTGTTTAGAAAACTTGAGATGCAAACTCATTTATCAAGAGAATGTTTTCATTTATTTCATCAGTGAGAAATATAAAATGCAGATCGATAATTGACTTTTATCTTTCTGTTGTTTTTTTTGCAGTATAATTGTTGAGTTATACATCGGTCAAGTGAGAAGTCATTAATTTGTTTTCCTTTTATTTCAGAAAAAGGAATGTTTATTTTCTCCTTTTTTTAGGATTTTACGTTTTCCCCTTTTATCATTTTCATATTTATAAAGTGGGGAATGAAATTTAGCTTTCTGATTTGATGGGATATGTATATTTATTTACAAGGAAATAGATATATTGTACTTACTTGGGGGATATATATAATTATTTTTATTATTATTTTTATTGCCAATATCATTGTTGTTAGGCATCACATGACAATGGTAATACCACTGAACAAAATTGGATACACCATAGTTGTTGGGTTTCGTCCAAAAGTAGATCCAGATGGACAAATTATAAATATTTATGGATTTGAGTTAAGTTTTGAATGGATTGGATATGAACTGGACACACAAATAATAACCTGGACTGAATATTGGATTGGACTTATGGATTTGAACTGAACATGGGCAAAAGTCCGTCCATTAGCAGCTCTTTGCTCGATTAAAAATCAAATCTAAATCTAAATCTAAATCTAAATCTAAATCTAAATCTAAATCGTTGCAAAATCAGGACTCACAGACTTACAGTGGCTCCGTCTGCAACACCTGATAGAACAGGTCCAGGAAACGCTCCCTATTCGTCATCCAAAGGAAGCAGCTCCAGCCAGTAGTGGCAGCGCATAGCGCCACATCATCACTACCTCTAATCAAACTCCTCATCGGCTCATCCTTGCAATTAACGCATCGCAGCATCGCAGGTCTTTTCCACATACACGGATACACCTGTAAGACTCGACCTCCTTCGTATGATCGTATCTGTACAATACACATGGACCGTGTCCATCCAAATGTTCTTCTCCTCTCAATCGTCTCCAGGCTCCGGCCACCAAAATTCCCTCGTTTTATTTACTTTAATTCTCATCTTTTCTGTCCTTTTTTGTGGATTATTTTATCACCGTGGCTTCTTTCGCTCCACCTCTCTCTTCAACTCTTCCCTCCTCACTCAACAAGGTCCATTTCTCACGCCGTAATTGGTTATGTTTACTCCAAAAGAGAAACCAGTCTCTTTTCTTAGTAAAGTCGACTGAGAACGGCGCTGGAAATGGAAGCTCCATCGCTACAGAAGAGAAGCGAGAGTCTTCTCCTGTAGCTACAGCGGAGAAGAAAGAATTGGGGGGAAAAAAAGTGGGGTCTTTGGGTTTGAACGGGGCTGCTTCCGTCAAATCAGAGGTGCCATCATTTAAAGACAAGAGATGGGTTGAGGGTACATGGGATTTGAAACAGTTTATGAAGGGGGCAAAGACAGGTTGGGATGCTGTTATTGATGCTGGTAAGTATAAATGTATAAATGCACCAACTTTCTCGTTAAAAACATTTTAAAGAAGGTTCACTCTGGAACGCTCAATAGGTGTTTGATGAATTGCCAGTCAACGACTGTCTTAATAGAAAATGATGGATGGGGAGGAGGGGCATTATACTTACAATGCTGATTTTTAGATGATAGATAATAGAGGTGCATTGGTACGGATGCAATTTTGTTCTTTTTTACAGGGTATAGATAGCCTATAGGGACAGGGAGGATAGGTTATTAGTACAGGATGTCTGTGTTCAAAACTTTGTAGTTCTTCATTTATCAAAATGAAGATGTGGGATTCCCGCTTATTCAAAAACAAAAAGAAAAAAAGAAATGATGGATGAGAGTAAAAATCTTCCGATGGGCTTCTGACTACGTCTTTACTGTCTTTACTGTGAATATCTTAGCTTATATATCTAATCTATTTCAGAGGTTAGGAGAAGAAAGTGGCTACAAGATAACCCAGAGGTCTCGAGCAATGATGAACCGGTTGTATTTGACGCCTCAATAATCCCATGGTGGCAGTGGATCAAGCAGTTTCACCTCCCGGAAGCAGAGATTCTAAATGGTTTGTTGCATCAATTGTTTCCTTCATTTATAATTGCTAGATAGTGGTTCTGTAATCTTACATGTCAAATTCTCCAGCTATAATTATTTATCTTTTATTATATGACACATAGTATAATAGTTTCAGTATAAACTAATAAGGTCTCATTTGTATTAACTAAAATGAGCTGCGAAATATTGCATAATTTGGCAAGAAATATTATGGGTTGACCTGAAAATTTAATGTTATACCTAGCAATTTACCGTACAACATTGACTCACGAAAATATAATTATTCCACATCAACAAGTAGTTTGTTTTTCTCACTTCCCTTACTGTTTTGGTGAGTAACCTGTAACCTAATAGTTTGTTCACTGAAATTTATAAAATTGCAGGGCGTGCTGCCATGATTGGATTTTTCATGGCCTATTTTGTGGATAGCCTGACCGGTGCAGGTCTTGTTGACCAAATGAGGAACTTCTTTTGCAAAACCTTGCTATTTGTAGCAGTAGTTGGCATATTGCTTGTGAGAAAGAATGAAGATATCGAGAATTTAAAGAAGCTTATTGAAGAAACTACCTTCTATGATAAACAGTGGCAAGCAACTTGGCAGGATGAAGATGCATCGGGCAATTCTAGTAAGAATTAGGTACTATATTCTTCTATTATACTTGGGCTTCTGATAGGCAAGGATTCGAGTAGTTTTGGGGCCCATTTTCTTTTCTTTTCTTTTTTTTATTTTTTGAGCACCGGAGGTGGTTATAGGCTTATAGCTCTCTCTCTATCTATTGTTCTCAATATAAAATTGGTTAACTCTCTTCATTTGATTATTTTGTACTATAATTATTTATGTATCAAATTCCTGAATATCAACCTTAAAAATTGGTTAACTCACTTCATTTGGATAATTTGTATACTACAGTTAATCATGTATGTCATCTACTAGGTTCAATAGATATGTCAGATCACAACTTTTCTGATAAACATATATGGTTCATTCTAGTTGATCTTATGGAATGCCTCCAGTTCATCTTAATATGTATTGGTTTATTTATTTACTTTTCTTTTGTCCAGTATCATTGAATTGCATTCAAACTATGAATTGTCACAACAAAACCTATTAAACAAAATGGAAAGCTCAAAGTAATTGAAACAGGAAATTAAGGGGTGTATATTACCCCTCAGAGGGTAGCACAGGCAACACGGTTTACACCAAGAGTAAAAGCACCCATTCTCAGATTGCAGCATGGTGTGATTTGCACATACTCTTGATATTGTTAAAGGCGCTGTTCATGTACCTCTTTAGCTCTCCACGTTAACTTTCTCTTCATCCCACATGAATCCTTGGATATTCTAAGAACGATATGGTAACAGAACAAAGTCAGAGAATTAAAAATATTCTGAAATTATAAAATATAAAGCGAGGAGTCAGAAAGTAGGATGTTTCTAATTAGGGGTGCAAGAAATATTTGTAGCTCGTGGTTCGTTCATGTTCGACTCGTCAAAGCTCGTTATAAACACGTCTGGTTATCAGCTCGAGTTGTTAACGATACGAGCTGGTCAGCTCGTTAAATTAAAGAGCTGATCTTGAACTTTGTCTAGCTCGACTAGTTAACGAAGCACATATGTTATATAAAGTTAATTGATAGATATTAATATCTAACTTCAATAGTTGAGTACGAGTTGCACAATATTAATTAACATATAGTTTAGGGATGCCAAAAATATTCGTAGCTCGTGGCTCGTCCATGTTTGGCTTGTAAAAAGTTCGTTATGAACTCGTTCGCTACCAGCTCGTTATGAACTCGTTCGTTATCAATGTTGGCTCAAACAATTTTTCAAGTTTGTTGATTTGCAAAACAACGTGTTATCTCATCAAAATTTGTGAGAATTGATGCAGGTACTTCAAAGAAAAATCAAATTGAGCAAGGGGAGTTAAACCAAGAAATTAAGAGATGAAGATCTCAAGAATTTACAGAAGAATATATGTTTAATTCTCTAGAACCTTGGTTATTTAAAATTGGAAGTTAAATAGCAAATAGAAAAATTCAGAACAAAATACACATTAGCTTTATAACGCCAAACTTGGCGTTACAACGCCAGAGTGCACATTCGTGTTCGACTCATTTGCAAACTAGTCCCTAATTATTAGTTAAAACGGAAAATTGATCATAACCTAGACCGCCTAGGTTATCAATCAGTTCGTTCGTTAAGTAATGAGCTGATTTTGAACTTGGCTCAGCTCATTCGTGTACGACTCATTTGCACCCTATTTCTAATTTACCTGAACCCATTCAAAGTAACTAACAATAACACCTCCAGAATTTGCATAAATGTCAGGCAATACTGTTGGAATTGAGAAATCAATTCCAACTCAAACATAATATTATAATAGCATCCAATACCAATAAACAATAAAAGTAATTTGTAAAATTGATTCAGAATTTCCATTTATCGCTGATTTAAAACAAAGGCCCTTTTAAACGACAATGTGGCATTGGGTAGGATTGACAGTATAAAACCAATCAAACATATATATTCAGCAAACAAGTTAAACTATCAACCATCGGAATAAAAATAGACCTACAATACTAGTTTAAGATATATAAAACCAATTAAACATATATATTGGAAGTGTACTACTTTACAACTATAGTTAATATGGATATCAACATATAATAAATATGTTTGGTAGTCAGGAATCCTGATACTGTACTGCTGTTTTGCGCAGAATTTGTTTTAAAAGAACTTTACATAATTCCAAGGTATGCAACTAAGCGCCAACCAAGCGCAAAATGGAAGGAAAAAATGTAGTACAACAATGCAATTCTTATGACATTGTCAATAAGAACTAAAATAGTTTGTCCTCAAAGAAGTAATAGATTTTCAATATTAAGTATATGCGGACGGTTGTGATGTTTCACAAAAAATGAAAACTATCAAACCTCGCAAAATAGTCGGAGTACAAGATTTAAGCTATCCAGAATATCAACTAGACAACTACTATGATTGGTAAGTATATTATATTATATAATATAATCAATTCGTAACAAACTTGTAATGTTATATTCAGAAATATATATCTTTTTTTTCTTCAAAAACCAATAAGAAAACTAATTGAGGACAACTAAATAGAGTTAGAATCTCTTTTGCGGCTACTGGATAGAGTGATTGTTAATTTTGAGTTTATATATTGAGCATGGCTAAAATAATATGCATAGTACACCACATAACGTACTATGCGCTCATTTGTATTTAATTTGGTCATTAAATTGATATTTAAGTTGCTCAATAAATTCTTCATATCAAAATCTTGTAGGAAATAAAATTTCGTGATTTTTAGAGCTTTCTTGCTATTTTTTAAATATTTTTTAAAAACAGTCAAGAAATTGCACTTTTGTAGTATTAAATCTGGACTGTTTTTAAAAAATATTTAAAAAATAGCTAGAAAGCTCTAAAATTCACGAACTTTAATTTCCTACAATATTTTCATATGAAGAATTTATTGAGCTACTTAAATCTCAATTTAATGACCTATATCTATATACATAGTACAAAATGAGATGTACTATGCATATTATTTTAATCATGCTCTTATATATTTCATTAGTTTAAATAGAGCCATAAAACGTAGAGCAACGAAAAGCTATTGCTAATACTTTGATAGATAGATCTCCTGACAATTGAATATTATATAGAGAAACAACTTTTGAATCAAACGGACGCATTTATTATTTAGATATTTTATTAGATAGTATACTCGTATAGATAGCCACAGCGTTTCTTATAGCTGCTTTTGTTTTCCGGAGAAATAGAGAGAGAGAATCCATTCCACGGGGTAAAAAATTCCCTTCTAAAGCCTAACACCTTTGGGCTTTGGCAATAATCAAGCCTGTCGAATTTTCAGGCACCAATCCAATTACATAACATACGGCCTAGCTAGCTATATCTTGTCAAAGGCCTTAGATCAGCGCTATTTGCACGCCATATCTTGTCAAAACCCTAGTTCAGTTCTCATCTGTATAAAACCAAACCCTCGCTCAGCCGCATCTTCCACTCGTAGTTCCACCTTTCTACCTTCCATCTTCTTCTCAACAAGCCTCTAGGCTAAATCTAATTTCAACTCTTATTCTAATTCTGAAATCTTGTTTTTGTATGTTTCACGATTTTACGATCTGTAATTGAGAGATTGGGACGGATCTGTGGTGACGACTCCTTAAAATTCAAGCTCAACAGACCAGATCGCAGGTCCCTCGATTCAACAATCGGAGGGATTTGTATGTCGACAAACCCGCTGAACTGAGCATTTTCATCCCGATCTCTCTCTTTTAAATCCCTCTGTTGATTTTGATTTGATTTCTCTGATTCTTTTAATGGAGAAGTCTGCGATGAGGATAAAAGAGCTCCCTCTACTGATGTCCATGAGGACTCTCGCTGGCAGAATCGAACCTAATACAAATCGCCACCACTGAGTATACATATTCTCCTTTTAAATTAATTTGAATTCGAACGTCTCTTTTGGATTATTTCGACTGAACTGAATCTCTGTTGTTGGATGGTGAGGAAGTCAATGAATCCAAACCAACACTTGGTCTGAACGAATCTTTGATTCGAGTTGATGCTACATTCATTTTTTCTGAATCCTGTTTCGGTTTGTATTATGCGACTGGTTTTGTAGATGCATCTTTTTATCTGGTTGTTTTTGTTAAGTGATGAAACTTGAAATGAAATCTTAGGACACCTTCCTACACTGCTCTGTTTCTAACTCTGCAGTGGATGAGAAAAAACATTTCATCCCCTGATGCAATTTATTTTAGTTCTAACATTGAATTGTATTTATGGATATTGGTTTGGCTTTATCTGACTTTGAATTGCCTGTGATGAGAAACTAAACATACTGGAATTACCATCTGAAAACATTGATGTAATCATTTGGCTGTTTGTCTGAGGCCTATTATCTTTTGCTTTCATTCATGAATATTTTTCTCATTAATTAATTCTTGAATGTTCCCATGAGGAGTCTAAGACCTAACATTGATAGGAAAGAGCCGTATGACACTTATAAGCAGTTGCATCATTTCCTTTTCTTGCAAACCCATGTCTGCATTCATCTCCCTTTTGTCAGAAATTCTCTTACGTCTTTCTGTTCATCTGGTTGCTTGAACCTGCAATTTGGCGTTGTGCTAAGAAATTGAGAATGTGCTTCTGTGTGTGTGATTTTAAATGGTCACTGAGGAACCATTCATATTATTATGTTAAGATTTTTTTATTGTATTGTTTGGAGGCCTGAGCCACGTCACTGATAGCTTAGTAGCATTGACCGGTGATGCTATGATCGGGCCTAAATAAAGCTTTTATTGGTGTTTCACTGTTTGATAGGAACCTGTGCTTATAATCAATGTTTGCACGGAGCCGGTTTATGTGATTACATTTTGTCTGTTTTTGTTTCAAATAATTGAACTAATTTTCTCTGCAGTATTTCATTTTCTTTACTATGCTAAGATGAGAAATTTAGTCATGCACCACTCTGATTGAGACTCGTCTCATCTGTGCTGATTATGACATTACCCATTGAAATCTCTGAGCCTTATTTCTGATTTTAGAGTTCTTTTTTTGAAATGAACATAGTTCTCTCAATGTCTTTTATGGAAGAATCAGATGATGTTGGTTTTTGACCTTGATGCGGACTGAATTGTGCATTCCTTGCACTTTGAAAGATAAATATATAGTGCATACTGATGTTTCTTCTATCGATGTTCTGAAAGTTTGTGTTTTGTTATTTGCTTATGGTCTTAGACTTGCACTGAAATTATAATGTTACAGACTTGTTTGTTGCAGCTTAGAAATGCAAAAAAATACTTGTGATGAAGTTTCTTCCTAACACAAGTGTATTCATGTATTATTGTTAGAATATTAATAACAAACCCGATAGTAATAAAATATAGTTCATTCTGAGTAGTTAACAATTTGATGAGGGCTTTATAATAACAACTGAATTAGATCAAATAGAAATTTTGTTGAAATTTTATTCTGACTTCCCCAAAAATTTAATCTATCACCTAAAATAATTCAATATACTCTCATGTGGGGAAAATGCTGTGTAGACTGTGAAGATAACTGTAGTAGACGGTGAAGAGATCAGGACGGTTCAAAAGCATATATTTGCCAGCGCCAAATGAATTTGTTGAAGCCTTGAAGGCTTTTGCAAGGTAGCTGATGTTCAGCACAAGTTATAGTTGAATGTTCTGATGCTGTTTGGAATGTGAACATACGCATAGTCCGTGAGTTCGGAATGTCATCATGCTTTCATGGTGATTATAAATTGTGTCAATTTTGTTGCTAAAATTGCATCTATCTGTTCATGCATGTAATTTAATATATTTTGACAAGTTATTCGATGATATGTTTTGACTAGTAATTTAATATGAGCCTTATTTCCCTCTTTGAATTGTAATTGATAATTGATATTCTCTTTTGTATTTTGCTTTGTCACGAGTGACCAAACATCTCTCTAGATCTGTAGGGAAATTATGAAACTCGTTTGTTCGTAGTGGGTTTTATTTGGTTGATTGCTTGAAATCCAAACTAAAAGAGACACTTGAATTGTTAATTTAAACAAAAAGAATAATTAGAATTACAAAGAGATTTTAGAATTGTTTAGTTAATTAACCATTGCGTCATTGTTTGGAATTTTAGTTTATTGATGTCTATCCTCAGCTATAATACAATTACAAGAGTAATTCGGGTTAGACTAGCCCTCAATTCGGAATACATTTGTAGAGATCAATAAGAGAGATCGACATTTGATATTTCCATTTGTATGCTAGAGTTTTAAGCTACCAACAATTGAACTAATAAATTGTCTATCGAGTTAAGTGAATAATTAGTAGATCAATGATTCTAGATCTTCTAACCTTGGTCTTAATTTCTATTTATTGTTTTTTATGGTTGGTTATCGAACAAACTTTCAATCACCAACCTTCTTATTTGTTTATGATTTTAATTATTTGGTTTCTATTAGAGGTCGACTTGTCCATGAGATCGATATCCGAACTCTTAACGACTGTCGTACACTGGCAACTAAAAGACGATATTCGGATAATTAAAACTTGAATAATATTAATATAGACATACCGCATCAACAATCAAACTATGTTCTAATTTCTATTGTTCCGGTAATTAATATAATTATAATGATGATTACCACGAGGATGACGGTAATGTTGGTGATGATGATGAGGATGTGGAGGACGATGAGGATGTTGTAAAATGAGGTGATAGTGAGGATTTTGATTCAAAGGATATAGACGAAGCTTAATGCGCAAGACTAAGGTAAATTTACAACATCTTCAGAGTTGGAGTTTAATGCGCAAGACTAAGGTAAATTTACTAAGCGGAAGCATTTTCAATCAACAATTTCAAAATAAAATTTTTAGAACTTAATCATCTAGCCAAGAGTTAAAGCAAACAAGTTCTAGAAACAATAGAGCAAATCACAAATCAACAAAGAGAAAAGTAATAAAGAAACCTACAGTACTAGATTAAGAAATATAAAACCAATTAAACATATATATTGGAAGTGTACTACTTTACAACTATAGTTAATATGGATATCAACATATAATGAATATGTTTGTTAGTTAGGAATCCTATTACTGTACTGCTGTTTTGCGCAAAACTTGTTTTAAAAAAAACTTTACATAATTCCAAGGTATGCAACTAAGTGCCAACCAAGCGCAAAAATGGAAGGAAAAAGTGTGCAACAATGTAACTATTATGACATTGTCAAGAAGAACTAAAATAGTCTGTCCTCAAAGAAGTAATAGATTTTCACTTAATATTAAGTGTATGCGGACGGTTGTGATGTTCCACAAAAAATGAAAATTATAAAACCTCGCAAAATAGTCAAGAGTACAAGATTTAAGCTATCCAGAATATCAACCAGACAACTACTATGATTCTAATTATATTATATTATATTATATAATATAATCAATTCATAACAAACCTGTAATGTTATATTCAGAAATATATTTCTTTTTTTCTTCAAAAACCGTTAAGAAAACTAATTGAGGACAACTAAATAGAGTTAGAATCTCTTTTGCGGCTAGTGGATAGAGAAAACAACAGAGAGTGGTCGTCAGTTTTGAGTTTATATATTTCATTAGTTTAAATAGAGCCATAAAACGTAGAGCAACAAAGACCTATTGCAAATACTTTGATAGATAGGTCCTCCAGACAATTGAATATTACATATATAGAGAAGCAACTTTTAAAATTAACAGAATAAATAATTTGGTTCTTATAACATCTAAAGTGTGGTACAAGAGAAAGAGAAGGGAAATAAAGCAGGGATGAAATGATTTAGATCAAAAAATTTCAAATTTAAGTTGATTGTCTGAATGTTTGGAGTGGGAAGTCCGTTTCTGAGCCCATATATTAACAAAAGCACTAAGCTGAAGCCTGAAGTCATAAGCCAGCTATCTGCATCTCACATGGAATATATACTAAAGCATGCACTAAACCATAAAGCACAAGCCCAAAAAGCAAAAAGAGCAGATTGTATTACGTATAGACTATAGAGTAGAGTGCCTTAACCCGTGATCGGTGATCGGTGATCGGTGATCGCGAGTCTCAATCATGGAATCGCTTTCATTTTATCTATTGTACTTGTACAGAAGAAAGAGGCAGAACCCGAAGCAGTGGAGATAAAAGACTTTTTCTTTCTTAATATATCTCTACTCCAAGTCTCCAACAGCCAACCAACTCTTTAAATCTTACCACTTAATTCTGTCTGCTGCACCTTTGTTACTTAGTACCCGTGCATGGGTAGAGTCGTAGAGATCAGATCTTGGTACTAATGATCTTATATTAAAGTAAATTTCCTTTACCAGTATGGTACTAAATACCTGAACATAAGTGGTAAAACCTCGATTTCATTCCCCGAACTCCCCTGATTTATAATTAAATTTAATAGATAATATTAAACAAAGGAAATTGAGGCATTCTGATGTATCAATCTTTATTGATTTGGACGATTAATATTTCTCAGTAAAGGAAGAAGAATTACCCATCCGGATTAAACCGGAATGCTTGAATTCAGTGAAACAGCAATGTCAAGTTTCAGGGGCGGAATCAAAATTTTAGATTAAGGATTGCCAAAATTTCAAATTATTCTCTATTTTTACTAAAAATTTATTTTTAGAGGTTGCCAATCCGTAACTGACATACTAATATACTCTTATAATTATACTAACTAACTCGTTTCTGAAAAATTTTAGGAGATGCCAGACACCCCAGCACCCCTAGCTCCGTCCCTGATCAGTTTTAAATGATCACCAAAGCAACACAACAGAAAACAACCATGTCTGTAGTCGCCACATATTGGGATTTCATATCTTATGTTATTCCAAATAGAAATAATAGGATTCTGTTATTCTCCTCGAGTTCGTTGGATTCGAGATCGAGAGATGAAATTTTTTCGAAGAGAGAGAAAATCGAGGAGAGAAAAAATAATTCGAACAGTTTTCGGTTGATACTTCGGTGCCGATAGAAAAAGCAAATGCTGTTTTTCCCCAGGAATAACAGCAGATTCGGTTCCCACATATGTAGAAATCTCTACACATCCTATTCTTTCCCCACGAAAAAAAACACACATCGCCTACAATCCTTTTGTGCAAGTCCACTTCACGGGCAGCCCCTTACCATACATACTTTACATGGGCATCCTTCCCATTGTCTCTATTGTGACTATTGTGACTCTGAAATACCTTCATGGTAGAATTTGATTTTAACTTGTTATTTTTTTTTTGAAATAAATTAACTTGTTCATTAAGACATGAACATAACATTAGCTGTATCTTATTGTTATTATTTTTGGCGAAATGAAGGCAGTTCAGAATTTTAATATCGAAGATCACTAAGATTTCCAATTGATCTTTGTCTGAAACTTTCTATCAGTATTGCTGGAAGCTGTACATAATTGATATGTGCAAATTTAAGATTGCTGGAAGCTGTATATAGAATTGATGTGTGTAAATTTAAGATTCTCTTTCAAGTTAGTCATTATTAGTTCTATGTATTTAGTTCATGGAAGAAACCGAAAATCGTCATTTTATTTGCTTCGTTACTCCATTCTTATGGTGCTTGTATTTTTTTTTAAGAAAAAAACAATTGTTTTTGGGGAAAATGATACTTCTATTTCATTTGAATCATCATTTACTATAATCTTAAGATAAAAATTTGGCTCTACACACATTTAAATTGTTAGCTACATATGTTTATAGAGAGAAGTTCTCATATGAACAAAGTAATTGATCTTAACCTTAGAAGTTGTATTATATTCTACAGAAGATACTTTTCTTCAAAATTATAAATAGATGTCCATTCTTTCAAATTTTAGGCAAAATATCCTTGTGGTTCCACAAACCTCATTTTTCTCCATCTCTTCCTCTTCACTTATCCTTTCCGGCCTTCTACTCATCAATTTCTCATAATTTGTAACAACTTTAAAAGCTTCATCTGAAGTCCAAATTTGACATTCTAATTTTCATGATTTCATGGTTTAAAAAATTATTTCTAGTTTTACAGTTTAAAATTATTGCGTTCACCAGTTGAGATAACTTGAGATGAAACTTGAAAATTAAATTTTATGATTAAAATATTTTAAAATAAAAAAGTGGAGGTAGAATTAAAATCCAATTCAAATGTTATTTTTTCCTGTTCAATCTGTTAGAGTAATACTTAGATTTGAAGAAACAGATTTTATCTTCTGTTATTCTAGAGGACCTGAAACCCTCTATCTGCTAACCAATTTAGTTTTGCAACTGATACCCATGAATCACCTTTTGTATCCTATAAATATCATAGAGAGTCTATGCATATCTACGTCAATGCAAACTTAAGAGAAATGCCAACTAATATTCTACTCACCTTCTATTCAGCAATTCTATTAGTGACTTGTGCTGCTGCTGAAGATATGCAAAGACCATCTGACCCAGATCCAATGGTGCAGATACCACCTCCCCAAAGTGACGGTTGGACTGGAGATAGTGGGTCAGATCATGGCTTGGGACCCGACGGCAGTTATCATTGGGGTTGGGGAGCAGGTCCAGGAAGTGGCTGGGGTTATGGGTCTGGCTCAGGCCAGACTCTTGATGGCAATGGGAGGGGATATGGGTTTGGATATGGAAGCGGATCAGGTTCTTCATTTGGGTATGGATTTGGTGGTGATGGTGGGGGTGGGGGTGGAGGCAGCGACGGTCATGGTTCCTCTGGTTTTGGGGGAGGATATGGCGGTGAAGGTGGTGGCGGCAGCAGTGGTTCTAGTGATGGTGGTGAAGGTGGTTGGTTTGGAGGCCTTGGTATCCCTTTTGGAAGAGGCAAAGGTTGGTGGCACCCGCAAAACAGGAGAGATGAGGTGAGGCCTCCCCAAAATGATGGCCACAACTGAGGCATACCTCTTTGTTTGAAGAGAATGCATGCCACACACTCATATGAACAAGCAAGAGAGATTAATGACAGTAATTAGCTTATTAAAGTTTTCAACAATTGGATACATAAAGCGTAGATTTTACTGTCTCTATGTAAGTAAATAATATCATGAGCATGAGACTGCTGTTTCTGGCAGATTAGTGTATCATTCACTGTATTTCGACTCCACAAAGTACAGAATCAGAAGATGGAACTTTCTTGAGAGAAAGCAAACGGCCACTAGTTAGTATCACATAGAAATTTCTGGATTCAAATCAGAGGGCTAATAGTTTAACCATTCAGACTGCCATATGAGCAATCACTGTTACAGTGATAAAATAGCTAACAGATGTTGAAATTTGTCAATGAGAAACACAATATATATTGCTTGGTGTTGAACAAGTTGAATGTTAGCAAAACGAGTTCAAATCTTGTCATTTTCTAAAATAAGAAATTATCATGAAGTCATTAGACTTTTAAAGCATGATGAAATGGCAATTAGAGTCTGAATAAGTATTTACCATGAAATATTGTACTAGCATGGCTAAAAGTTGTCTATGGTATCAGGCGAGATAATTCACCAACCATCCTTCCATCAACATACAAGCTAATAAAAAAAAAGAAATGGAAGAGCATAATGACAATATTAACCAACGTCCATAGGGAAAAGAAAAGGATCTAACATTAATCACTACCTACCAGACTAAGTTGCTGTATTAAACCCTGATAAGGCTCAATCTCAACAAAACCATCCGTTTTCAAAATTGCAACCACCTCATTCAAACTCTCACTTTGCCTTCTCTGCTTATAAAGTTCCAACAAATCCTCAACAAATATCGGGTTTGGCCTCCATTTATCATCTTTAGCTCCAACTACACATGAGACAGCCTTGTTGAAATAACTCAATGCCTCATCCAATCTTTTTTCTTTCAAACAGCCTTCAGCAAGTGTTATCCATAGATATTGGTTTAGCCTCCCTCCTCGCTGCACAAACTGGTCCAAGGTTTCCCTTGCCTTATCAGACAACCCATTACGGCAATACCAACCCATCAAAACTTGGCAAATTCTCGGGTCTAAGGTGCCTCTGCTCATTGTCCACTCTTCATATATTGATTCTGCCCCTGCCACATCATCTAGTTTTACAAGTGCTACTAGCATGGTTCTGTACCCCGTGTTCATGGGTGATTCAAAGAGCGATTTATACCAGTTCCAGATCCGGTACATATCCTCTCTCTTAACCATGGTCCCATAAACAGTAATAATGAACAGAAATTCTTTATGGTCTCGACCTGTAATCCTCTCCTCAGCCTCCCTTAGACAAGCTTCAGCTTTGTCCAGTAGACTAAATTTCATATACATATTAGCAAGTGTAGCATAAATGGACCAGGTTGCATTTACATTATCTGATTGCATGACTTGAAGAACACCTTCCATTTGATCCAAATCCTGTATAGCTGCAGCACTGACAATCCATATGTTATAGCTATAGGTATCTAGTTTTATATTCCTTTCCTTCAATTCTCGTATGAGACTCATGACATTGGCATGCTCTTCAACATTTTGATACAGTGTCATCATGACATTGAAAACTAATGAATCAGTTAAATACCCATTTTCACGCATGAAGTCAAATGTGGCCTTAGCCTTTTCCTTCAACTTGAACTGTGTATATACATTTAAAAGTGCACAGTAGGTGCGCTTGGTTTTGAAAGAATTTGGTAGGCTGGAGAAATGTTGTTCTGCAATTATTGGTCCACGCACTGTCCCTATCAGGTCCAGCTGAATAGCCACGTCAGCAGATCCAATTGTGTATCGATCCCCTTGCTCCACCATCCATTCATAAACCTGAAATATACCCATTTGCCGAAACTTCAACACTTATATTTCTATGCTACCTTTGTCAGTGCATACTAACATGCACAAAGTACCTTTACCAGTACTGGTCTTTACACAATCTCTTTTTGTTGTCATCATTTCACTTGATTTTTATTTCATATGTACTTGGTACTGGTACCCCAATTAACTGTAATCGAAGACCCAACATAAGTGCAAGTGATACTGTTAAATCAAGGTAAGGTGAAGCCCAAAACAAGCCTGGTTTCCATATGGACAGTTAAAATTACATTTATTGGTTTTACAGAAGCACAATTGAACAACTAAGAGCTCCATGTTTTGATCGACCATGCCAATATCCAAGACATATCGAGTCTGGTCGTGCAGTTAGATTCAGTTTGTAGAGCGAGGTCAGTTGTTTAGACGACAAATTACTGGATGAAAATAATGATTACATACGCACAGGGAATGAATTACCTCAAGAGCTGCTCTGGTATAGCGAAACTTCCGTAATTCTCTGGCAACCCGAGAGAGCTCCCACTTGGACAGCCTACCCTCCAGTTGGTCCCATGTCTCAAGCGCGCTTGAAATGGTTTTGCCTTCCCTTCGAGCGGATAGAATCCTGCGGTACAGCGTTCTCCAATGGAGATTTTGCTTGTTCTCGAAATCCACTGTACCATAGCTGTGCACTTTGGATACCGTCCCCGACACTATTGTGAGGCATTCTTTCGTTACCTCCTTGTCTCTTGAAATTGAGTGGTGTGGGAAGGGACAGAGGCACGGAGCTGGTGGTCTTGTCGAACGGGAGGAGACGAATGGAAGGGAAGAAGAGAGGCAATCGAACAAGCATATTGTTTCCTCCTTTTCCTTCTTTCTTCTTTAGAATTTCGGTTTGAGAAGACGAGAGAAAAGGATATTATCTCTGCGGACTGCGCAGGATGAAATCATCCCGCGCACTTTTTGTTTTTTTCACTCTAGGCGCACTTAATATTTACCGTCCGATTAAATATCAAAAGATCAACGATCCATCGTTATTGGTATGATTCGAAAGAGATCATTCATCTTTAATCTGACGGTCCAAAATAGCCAGTGCAGAGTGAGCAAAAAAAGTTGCGCACAGACGATTTGGTTTAGCGGAGGAACCATATTCTCTGCAGATTTTTTTTCTCTGCTCTTGCAGAACTCGATCTGTATAGTATCAACGCTCGACCGCCGACCACCACCTATATGAATTAGAGGACTTCTTTATATTATTAATCTGGACCATTGATCTTTAATCCAACAATTCAGATGAGTTCTTCTCTCTGAAGAAAAAAGGTTCTGCAGAGGATTTCGATTCGACTGCGGAGGGCTAGAGAGCTAGACTGCTCTGGTATAAAGGACTTGATTCCGCTACTATGCAGTAGCTGCACTACCGAAAATGCACTATCCGGATCGACTGCCATGTCTAGATCGACCATCTGCGATGAGAATTAGAGAATTTTAAATCTTGACATGAATCTCGAAGCAACAAAAAAAATCGGACGACCCACACGCTGCGTTACACATATGTCACGCAACACCAGATCTGATTTCCGATGTAAATGGTATAGATAGTTTATCTATTCGATAAGGGAGCTGATACTTACTTTCTCCGTTATTAATTTATTATACCTCTTATTGACTATTAATATATATATTTTCGTTATTATGTAGCTAATTAATCTATTAGTTCTTAAGTATTTTTGTAATTCTCGTAGTTGTTGCAATTATATACAAAAATAACATAAAATTGTTATTATGCATAATATTTCAGTTATTATATATGTACTTAGATGTATGATAACAAAAAAAAAAACAATAACATCTAATTTAACATGCATAATAAAGTATTTTGTGTTTTTATGCATGTTATGAGATTTGTTATTTATGAATATCAGTCATCATGCATGCATATTCAATATAAGTTATTCTAAATTTGTTTGATTTTTGTGCAGGTTAATATATTTGTTATGTATATTGATTTAGTTGTTATGCATGTTGCGATTATTATAGTGTGAACCTGTATCGTATATGATATTGCTAGAATATTTTCCATTTCGTAAGTATCCGTAGAGAAAAAAGACTTATTCTATTCTTTTCACAATTTTCAGATTTTTTTCAACTCAGTTGCGATCTATTTTCAATAAGTGATTTTTATAATTTTTATTTTGATAAAGTTATAAATATTTACATGATAAAGTGACGTAAGAGAAAAAAAAAATCAATTTCATCGTTCTTAATCTTTCGAGTTTCGAGTTTGTCTCCCATATCCAATTTCATAACCAACTTTCGTTATTTTCGCTTACTATAAAAATATAAATTTTCCTTTTCTTTGCAGGATTATCTTCTGTTTACCTTCTCTGGTTTTATCTTTTTTTTTTATAAATTATGTTGTTATTATTGACACTTTCAAAAATATGTATTATCAGAGAAAATAAAAATTTGGTTGTTAAAATAGGATTTTGTAGAATTCGTTCAAAATAGTGGTCTGAATTTTCGCTTATTAATAACTTTAGTATTATGTGGAGATTAAAACTTCAATGCATGAGAAAAAGATTTAGAAGTTGGAATACAAATATGATAGTTGAATAAATGAAAAAATTAAGTAAATTTTATAAAGGAACTAGATGACTTAGAAAAATTGCATGAGGTTAGAGATTTTTAAGCTGTAAATTATCTTTAGATACAATTTATAAGAGAAATAATTTTATTGGCAGCAAAGAGTAAAATTGAAATAGTTTTTAGAGGAAAACTATTGACGCAATCTCGATCTCAAATTCAAGCTCTGTTAGTGACAAACTAGAATAAATGATTTAGTGAAATAAAAACAAGAAAAAAAGAGAATAAAAAAAGAGAAGAGATAAACTTCCGAAAAAACAAGTTTTATGATTGATCAAAGTTGTCGAACATTGATATTTATGTAACTATGACAAAGTTGTCCATTACAAATGACAAATTCTTCTTTTAAAAGCTACAAGTGCCTTTTGATATTCTAAACATCATTAAAATAATGGCTCTAGAAATTCTAAAGTTACAACCTAACATTTAGTCTATTTATGTAACTATGACTTGGAAAGTGAAAAGATAGAAAACAAAGAGTCTTTCTTAGGAAACAATTCATGTGGGGTCCATCTCACGACGAGTTCGATTCAGAGTTCGAATCTGACTCGATTTGGTTTACTAGCTGGTTTTTGCCATGCTCCTCGGGTTGATGAAAGCTTGACTTCAAGATTGTATTCTCGCCATAGTACTTGTGAAGATGTCGAACATTGAATACATTTGAAATGTGCATATCTTCGGGAAGCTAAACTCGAAAAGCATTCTCATCAAATTTCTCCAGAATCGAGTAAGGTCCAAACTTTCGGTAAGTAAGGTTGTTGTAGTCTCCTTTTGGATAGCGTTCTTTACTGTAAATTATGCGCATGTGTACTAGCATCTTTCAAAGCTTTGTCTGGGCATTCCATTGGTAGCAAGTCGAGAGGGCCTCGATGAATGTATCCATATACCACAAAGAAAGGCGCAAACTGAGAGGAACGATTTATCGAGCAATTGTATTCGTACTCAATCTTTGGGAAAAGTGTATCCCACGTACCTAACAAGGTCATTTGTGCTCGCAACATATTTGCAAGGCTTCGGTTTATTGTGAAAAAGTTTGCATTTCAGTTCGAAATGCAAATTATTCAAATTATATATTTTTTATTTTAAAATTCATATAAAGTTACTTAATATATTATTAAGATTAAAATCTTGTAGGTTATCAAATTTCATTAATTTTAGAACTTTCTAATTATTTTTAAGTATTTTCTTTAAAAACAACTCAAAAGAGATATTTTTTTAATATTAAAATGGATTCTTCAAAAAAATGACATAAAACTCTAAAAATAATGAAATTTGATATTTTATAATATTTTAACATAAAAAATTTATTAAGCAATTTAAGTAGAAATTCAGACTAAATATATATAATTTAAATCATTTGCATTTCGACACAAAGTGCAAATTTTTTCAATAGTCTATCTTATTAGATACTTCTACAATAGATCAATTCATTTAGGACCAAATTTGCTTTAACACAAGTTCATGAATTGGATAAATCCTTCATCTTAACAGAAAAGCAAACAATTTTTTAGTGTAACCTATCTAAAGCCTTTTTTCCAGATGGATTCTCTTTCCTTTTTTTTTTTTATCAATTATTTTGTGACATTGCATCTGGCCATTTGCTGACATCATAATAAATATTAATGCTTTATTTCAACACATTAGATATTTCACAACATAATTTAGCTACTATTTGTTTAATCTAAAAAAAAAACAGATGCAAACTTAATAACTTTTTTGAACTTAATAGTTTAATTGATTGTAGTTTTAAAATCATTAACAAATTACTCACCAATAAACTGAACGAAATAAATTGCTATGTTTTGAGGTTTTATAGGAAGATGTTTTAGCAATAAGTGGGTTACATGGACTAGACATAGGAAAATGTTTGCGATCCCTTCGTCGATATCTGCATTGATACCTGACTGTTATGCATATTAGATGAGTTATTATGCATGTTATATGAGTCGTTGTGCATGTTATTTATATAATGAAAAATAATTATGCATTTTAGACATGTATAACAACTCGTCTAACATGCATAAAGATGAAGTATCGATGAAACTATCAATACTTATTTATTTAACTTAACATACATAATAAAAAAAGTAAATATAATATCCTCCTTAACCGCCTTTTTTACATGCCTTCACTAGAAGACAAAAACAATTAATGCTTTGCTCTGTTCGCTTCAGTTTCGCTATGCTCTGTTCGCTATATCCGCTCTTCTGCATCTCTTTATATTTAGGTCTAAATTTTTTATATTTAAATTTGCAACAAAACTGTTGCAAATTTTTTAATATAAAGATTTGCACATAATTGGTGCAAAAATTGCAAATATTTATATTAGAACAATAAAATTTATATATTTTTACTTGCAAGTTTTTATGTTTAAATTTGCTGAAAAATTATTGCAATATTTCTATTATAAAGACTTGCAGCAAACAAATAAAGACTGTAGTAATATAAAGACTTGAGAGCGAAAAATTAGCAAGCGGAGCAAGAAAAAGTAGCGGGGCGCAACATAAATTTTTGTCTTCTAGCAGGAGTGCAGAGGGAGGCGGTTAAGGAAAGGCTGTTAGCATCACCCATTTATTAAATAGGCATTCTGAAGTGTGTAGTGAAGCACCAGACATGCGGAGGTCGACCTAGATTAATATGGAAGGAAAAAGTAAAAAAAAAACTCGAAGGTTTGAAATGTATTCAAAGAGTTGGCATCGGATATAAACGCGCAAAAATTAATAATTCACGTATAAAGGTAATCCACATTAGTTTTACATGGTGTTTACATGCAATTAACATTTTTTTGCAGTACATTTGAAATATAGAGTTGGACTAGAATACTTTGCAAAAACACATCTTATCATGTACTTTGCGTGAAAAATATCGAAACCTAAGTTCAAATGATCGATCCAAATCGTTGAACTTAATCTAGATATTGAAATCTCGTTGGCAATCGAATTTTACATTTTTTACATTTTGTTTGCTACTTTTTTAAAGTGGTATAAAATTAGCTAATCTAACGGTTTCTAAATAATCGAATATGAATGATTTTAAACCTCACTTAAAAATAACAAAAAATTCTAAAAATGATAAAATTTGTTTATTTAATATGGAAATAAATTTCAATGATTTGAATTAGTCATTTAAAATTTGAAACTTGAGAGATGCATGCAAAATACATGATAAAATATACTTTGCAAATCATTCGAGCCCTAATCTTTGAAATATATGTTAGACATTGTTTTTTTGTTGACATTGATGATAAAGTTTACCTCTAGCGTGGTCATCTTTGATGACATTTCATATTGAAAACAAAGCAATATCTTATTTGAATTATAACAATGGGGGAAAAAAATGAAAGATAAATAATAAATTTACCATAATTTTCTTTTAAAAAAACGTCAAACTATAAAATAACAAGTGAAATTTTTTATTTCAATGGACAGTACAAGAAAGACAGTGAGTGGTATCAGTATAAAGCATATAGTAGCAATGATTAATAATAGATAAACAGTTATTTAGGATATTACATAGCAAAGAGGATTGCAACTAATGTTGCAATTGAAGAATTAATGATATTGAAAAGAAATCCGACTGAAAGCAAAAAAAAAAAAAAAAAGCAAAAATTCCAATATGATCCACTTAAAGGAAGGTAATTAAAACAACAACAACAAAAAAAACTATTGTGCATAGCACAAGAACTCAATCGCCCAATGAAATAGCTACATCCTATGAAAATGAGGCGGATACAAAATATAGTGCTGAAATCATATTCATATCCATAGTTTAATAAGTGGATACGATACGAATACGGATGGTTGACAAATGCTAAAATTCAAATCAAATTCACATTAAACGGATACGAATCGGATAATCGACCGAAGGTATCAATAATTAGTATCAAATGTGATATTTACGAAACATTATCCATTTTTTAATATGAACCCGTAGAGCATCTCCATCCCGTTTTCTATTGTGTGATAATGTCTAAATATCACATGACATTGTCCCAATCGTCTAATGAAATACCTAGCATAATTTAGTTGTTTGTCGTTGTTGACTTGGTGTTGGTATCTGTATTGCACGAGTATGAATACGAATATCATATCGGATACAATACGAATGTAACGATACAACGATTTAAAAAATCCTTAAATACATATGTGTCTATATATATTAAATTTTAATTAAAAATTAATTATTAGAATTTAATAAAAAAAATAATAATGCGCCTTGTCTTGAATTCAAATCTTCTTATTGCTTCATGTTTTACTCAATTTACTAACAATATAATAAAAAGTATCTGTGATTTTACAAGACCTGATTATCACGTGGAGTTTCAAAACATATCGAGTCGTATCAGAGATATAATTTGTCAATCAAAGTGAACAAAATAATCGAATACGTCAATTTCGATATGTCACATCACAAATACGCCACATGACTTATCAGATACGTATACCAACGAATATCCGAGTATCAGATACGTATCTAATACACTGCAACAAATACATTGCTGCAAGATACCGTGAAGTATCCAGGTAACATAAGTTGATATTGATGATATAACATAATAAAAAGTCTTGAAACTTTTAACCATATATACATGGTATAAGTAGAATGCGTCCATAAGATAATTGAAATAAGATTCTTTAATGGCTGAACGTATCTACTAATTGCATAGAAAATGGTGTATTCTATCAGATTCTGAGCACATACGATATGCACAACAAGCAGGTTGATAACCACCCGCCAACAACTAAATTAAGTCCACATTATCATCAAGATCAAAATAGCTAAGACTTGGGCATTGGCTACTTGTTTCTGTAACTAGAAAACCCGCAACCAGACTGACTTTCCTCATTAGGCACTATTGTAAGCAACTCTGATTCAGGGAAGGATGAGTTGCATGGTATATCGAGGAGCAAGTCTTCATTTGAAAAATCATCACTGCATTCTATTGGCAAATCGATAATAACTTTCCTGTTTGGTGATGGGAAAAGACTGCATTGCTCTTTACCAATAATGCTCGGATTTGGTTGGAATAAAGCATGTGGATCAACATTTGTGTTTTGCAGGAACCGCTTAGGGCTATGCATCGTACCACCAGTAGGCCCTGAAGTCCACACATGAGTAAAGAATCAGTAATTTTTCAAATAAGCTGGAAACAGTATAGTAGCATATTAAGCTTTTTTTTTTCTTTTTTTCCCTTTTTCTGAAAGGAGAAGGGGGGTCAACCTGAACTGTCAGAATCTATTATATTACGCGGCCTCTTGAGGGATGTCATGCTTCCTGGAGTTATCCCATTCTTTTGATCTTCTTCCTAATTAGATAAAGATAATAATAATTAATAACCAAATAGGTAAAATGCATCAACAATATAAAAAATATTTGATACCATAATATGTTCACAAGAGTGGACCCATTCAGATTTCACAGAGTTGTTTAAAACATGCCCCCTGAGAACCTTCCACTCCTCCAGATCTATCCCCGAGAGGCTGGGATTGAAAAGCTCTTCTCTGACAAGATTTTGGAATCTATTTAAAGTCTCTATGAATTGTGTAGAACTAAACAAGCTCCTTAGACTGCATTTTATTAGATGAAAAAAACTATGAAGTTAAAAAACAAAACATTGGTGTACAATTTAGATAGCTAATGAGTTGATAAGCTGTACTGAGCTTATCAATTAAAAAAGGAAAACGGGAGGTACTTCTTATTGGCTTTCTTTCTCTGCTAAATTGAGGTACAATTTAGATCTTAAGAGTTCTTAACCCTTCACATCATAAGAAATGACAGAGCTTTTTTCTCCAAATAAAATTTGCAGCACTCCAAAACATCAACATCTCATATGAAAAAAAGCCCAATACCCATCCACTGAAGTCAATTTTAAAGTCGAGGAAAACATTGAGATATAAGTAAATGCAATGCCAACAATTCGGGAACCGCATCTCCTGCTCGTAAATCCCTGCTTGATTCCCTGCTTGTTTCGATCTGGACCGTTCAAAACTCATCTAACGGCCAAAGCATCTGCCCCCTGAATCAAATCACAGCCGTCCGTGGCGATCGAGCGGTCGGATCAAAGACAAGCAGGGAAGCAAGCAGGTATTTACGAGCAACAGATTCGGACCCAACAATTCGATGGTGCTTCCAGGACGACCAGTAACACAAGGATGAGCATAAGGAGCTAATTACCCCAAACCTATAATGGAAGGTTGCCTCTTCCTTGGTTATCATCATATATTGAAGCCTAGATAATATTCCAAACTAGGTTCATATTCAAATGAAGTAGAACGAAATTCAAGTTCTATAACTATTTCAGAACTTAAGCCTACACAGACCTAGGTTTGCCCATGCCAACTGCAAAGATCAACCTCATAAAAGACCAAAACTGTTGGAGTAGTTGCATGTTCAGAAATGCTCGGCAGTAATAAAACATAAAAATAATGAAGTCATGAGTTCATCTTACGCTGGAGCTTGCAATGAATCAGCAGGAGAAAGATACTTGTGCAGTTGCTGTTGCTCATCATTTGTTAAAAGTCTTGAAAAGCACTCAAAATTTATAATCTCCTGCCAAAAAAAAAAAATTCACATAAAAAATCATTCCCAAGGAGAGAGAGGGGAAGAAGACACTGTTTTGAACTAACCTTCAAGTCAACTGACGCACGTGATGAGGCACATGCAACACGAAGGCTACATTGCTTTTCGCTTTGGAGTAAATCCCTACAAACGATAAATATCTCAGACTTTCAGTTGTATATGTTTTCCAATTTTAAAAGCCCAATACTGTGGTACATAAAGTGATACCAATTTCTGAGGTTTGCACTCAACAACAACAACAACAAAGCCTTTTGTCCCAAACAAGTTGGGGTAGGCTAGAAATGAAGCCCATATTAGATTTCATTTCCATAAGATTGGCTGAATTTTTACGTTGGCTCGCCAAGCCTATCACAATCCTCCTCATTTCCGGACTTGGGACCGGCTATGTAAAACATAGGCACTCGTTAAGTAAAATTTGCAGAACTTGTGCAACTAATACCCAATTGTTATGTAATTGACAAGTCTCACAATTAACTATCATGAGTTTTTTACCTAAAGTGATTGACATGTAATCAACTCAAGCAGATTTAGATATTGAACGTTATATACAATATATAATAATAAGGAAAAGATTTGACTTAACAGGAGGAAGATGCTAATTGCAAAATCAGGATAGTGTAGCAAGTTTTGGTTCTATACCTTGGTCTTGGTTTAATCTCAGGATAAAGTACCCCTGATCGATTTCCCTTTTCATCAGGGCTCATGTAGCTAAAATGGACAGCTTCTTTTTTTAATTCCCTATTATACACCTCAGAAGACCCATTACAAGCTGTAACACATGACCTCCCATTGATATTCACATCAGTTGGCACAGAACTTGCCTCTGATTCCTCCTCCACTAACTTTGATTTTAATTTTGATTGTGATTTTGGATTTGAGTTCAGGATCAGGATGCTGCCAGATCCAATCTCAATTGAGTCGGTAGAGTCCATTGGGTTCAAGATCTCAGCAGGGTAAACAAGGTCTTCTTCTGATGCAGCAGAAAGAACTGATCGAGGTGTCTCATGGAGTATTGTGTAAAGATCCTTTGTAAGTTGCTCGACACGGGTCAGCTTTGGCCGTGGGACGCACACTGTCTGCTTCTTTGAGGGTACAAGTGAATCCCACATGTTTGACTGTGAAGAACCTGAAAACAAATTATCAAAACCTTGTTAAAAGGTACAGCCCCAGTACATCAGGAGAACTGATACACACTTGGAAAAAAAATCCCATTTAAAGAACACCTATCAATAGTAGTTGATAAATATTCAAGCAGCACGTGATTAGCAAAACCAATTTCTAGGAATTAAAACTCTTTTTCCACCTTGCTTATTCCCAGAAAAAAGTATTACTTCAAGTACATGGATTGAAAATGAGTCTCGTAAACAATTAAACTAGTTTGTTATTTTGTTATATTGTTATATTGTAATTTACTATACGTTAATAGATCGGATAAAAAGCCTGAGCTAGTTAATCACATATATTTATTTTTCTGTACTGGGTCGAATATCTTAGGTTGCAAGGCCTAACATAGGTGTTTGGGAGGTATATGGCTGCTATGGAAGCTCCATTCAGTCACTAGAATATTCAATGCCAATGCAGGCAAGTAATCTGTACAGGATGAATGGGCGATTTTCTCCTGCATAATCTTGTCTTCCATTGCATGCCTGAGTTTGTGTTCATATTTCATCAAAAGGAAGCAGAATGGTTGTTATTTCTTTATTATAAGCAAGTTGTGGGTATGATATAAAACCACAAAGGCCAGGCATATAGCTACAAAAATTAACCTAAATAAAAAGGATCAAACTTTGAAAACAATCAAAGAAACCAGCAAACCATACCAGTGAACTCGCTTCCATCATATTGTGCACAACTCTCAGAATATGAGGCACCTGACCCAGAATATGAGCTCGACCTGGCATTACTATTCCAGTCAGTTACCTCACTAGCTCGTTTGAAGTTCTGATCCGAGAACGAGTCATTGCTCTCCACCAAAGATCTAGGTTTAGGATTAGGTTTCTTCTTGGGCACCTTATAGGCTTCCTTCCGGGGCTTATACTGGACAGTTCTTGATATCGGCACAGTCACACTTCGTGACTTGATTGGCTGGATGTCTTCTGACTCAATTGCCTCTCGTACATGCAATGGAGTGTAGTTTGCAAGAGAGCCCTTTGTACGCCACCTTGACCCACAGGCATTGCACAGTACAGGCTTTTCAGGAGGCCCATTTCGCCAGAGAGGTGTACCTGTTGTCCGAGGCATACCAGTCTTAGTAGTGAAGCATATTCAATTGAAGAATTGAAATAGTGTTGCCCTACAAATGATTACAGTCACCTACTGTCCAGGAGGTAATAGTATGGGACACAACAGACTGGTACCTGGATGGTATACTACCTCAATTAACCTGATTCTGTTCTCCTACAATTTAAAATATAGATACAAATACATTGAGGCAAGCTGGTACCACATCATTCATGTTTTATAGGCCAGGTATAATAAAGACATGAAGCATTACATTGTTTTCTTACAAATAGCTCGTAATTTCTTTTATGTAGATAGTTGAATATATATACAAACCGAATCATGATAATCATTGTAAAAGTAAAATGAATATTGAGATTTGTTATAAGTCGAATTTGATAGATGATACCAATAAACTGAGATAATTTATAACAAATTCAATCTGAATAAATTACAGACATAAATATATAACAGAGAATTTTCTGACATAGTTGGATATACTTGTGCTTTACAAAGACTGCTACAGAAATATTTCTTCAAATCATAAATTCCAAATCCCTTTTGTTTAAAGTAGTACCAATACAATTTTCCTTCACATCTGAGCTCAGCTCATAAAACTTGGAAAAATAGTAGATTAACAAATTAACATCAGGAAAGCGTTGAACAAAATAAGCATATTAGATATTAACATTTCTAACCAAAACAATTGAATAATTATAGTCTCACAATTTTCAGTGAGATTCGTCAATATTTCAAGAGGAATCTACTTAAGTCAAGTTATACCTTCACATCTCAAACAAGTAGAAGATTTATTTGGGCAAAAGAAGGAACTGAGAGATTTGTCTCTAGATGTATACAAGTAGAAGAAATTACGAACACAGTAGAACGAACACAAATTCGTTCTAATAATAGTGACAAATTTACAATAATTTAAGTTTAATTGAAGTAAAATTAAGGGGAGCTCACTTGTAACTCCACAATGACGGCACGGTCCTTGCTTTCCCATGAATTAATCGCCAAAAAGCGAAAAAAAATCAGAAAAAAAGGGAAAAAGTTCGGCGTGCAAAATGATTGAGCAAATTGAAAGGGAAATGGAGCTACGACTTCTAATGGCGCCCCATATGGGAGGGCGTACAAGAAGTCATCTCCAACAAGCGCTTAAACAATATTTAGTGAAAAGAAAAGAAATCTCAAGAGAAGATTATAACTATTGTTCTTGCTTGTGTTTTTGTAGTGTATTTTATTCTCTTTTTCTTCTCGGTTTTCATTCTTCTCTTTAGAGAGACCCAAGGAAAGAGAGAGAGAGCGCAAGGCATAGAAAAAAGGAGAACGAGATGTTGCAGGAATAAAACCCCAAAAGATAAAAGATTTCAAGGTCAGATGTGAGGGTTAAGTTGGAATGTGTACAAGCTTAGGTCAGAGAAAGATAATTATTTCATTAATCAAAATTATTTACCTGTAAATAATAAATAATAATAAATACAGAGCAAAAGATAGTGGTGGAGAGGAGAATAGGTATGGGGTGGGGCAAGGCTTCCAGAAATTTTCTTTTCTTAATTTATTAATTATTAAATTAAAGATGGCTAATTAGGCCTTAGTTAGTGCTCCAAGTCTTTGCGTATTGCCAAGATAAATTTCGTTCTCATAATGTTTGTTAGAGGGATCGAATATTAAAAATTTTAGTTTTAAATTGGTGTTAATAAAACTAAATCTCAAATATCATCTCGTAGTACTGTAAGTAAGATATATCAATGAATAAAATAAACAATACATATCATATATTATATTATGTTATTATGTACATACACAAGAAACTACACCTTGCTGCTTTGTTTTTATATGCGTCAAGAATAAAGGTAAATTTCTATTTTTACAACTTAAATGTCACCTTGATGCTAACGAATAAAGGTAAATTTCTAAGAATTTAATATACATATAACTGTGATGATGTGGACAAGTTTAAATATTATAATTTTAAGCAAGAATCGAAAAGTTAATACAAGTAATAGATTAACTATTGATGGTTTATTGTCATGGATTACATAATCCGAGAATTGATTACTCAAATTAAAATTTCATCGCAACTTATTACAAATAGAAAATCTGGGACCTCTCATAACATTATTAAAAAAATACTATATTTTGTATTGATAAAAAAATACACAAAAATTGCACAAATTATATTATTTTGTATAAATGTATATATTTATAGAGGAGGGCTCATATCTTGATAATCTTGACATAGAATTTTAAGTAGATTGATAAATATTTTTAAAATAGAAAAAGTTTATAGACACATTTTTTAACTTATAAATTATTTATGTTTTAAATTTGCTGTGATTTAAGTATCATTGATCATGATGCACGAAACGATAAAGAAATTTGATAGATAATGGAAAGAGAGATTTGGTTCTGAGATCACACATATTCTCAATTATTTGATAAAAACTATCCTTTGTAAAAAAACACGACCAACTTTAAATAGAAAAAGATCAATCTCTAAAAGACAGAAAATACATAAAAAAATGCTAAAAGACCCTAAAAACTCTAAAAATTGTAAAGAAAGGTCCAAAAGTCCATAAAGGAGGATTCAGATCGCGAATCCGGGCTTGTGGAGTTCCTGTCAAAATTTCAGTCCGATCTGACGGACGGATCAAAAGTTACGCCCCTTTTTGGGAAGTGTGCGCATGACCACATTGCATCATTCTCCCCCCTAAGAAAAGATTCGTCCTTGAATCTGTCACGTCATCATCTACCTTCTCCACTTCAGATGTTTCATTATCACTGTCAGTAATGTATGGAGACAAATTGGCCACATTAAAGGTCCTCGAGACATTATATTCACCCGGCAAATCAACCTTGTAAGCATTATCATTGATCCTTTCGAGCACTCGAAATGGTCCATCGGCTCGCGGTTGTAGCTTACCATATCTGCCAGTGGGAAAACGTGCCTTCCTCAGGTGAATCCATACTAGATCTCCTTTTTTAAACACCACCTTCTTTCAGTGCCTGTCTACCCGTTCTTTGTACTTCTTGTTTGAATTCTCGATCTGAGTTCGAACCTGTGAGTGCACTTGCTTGATGTGTTCTGCATGTTCATCTGCATCGCCACTGAATTGTTTTTCAACAGGCAATGGTGTCAGCTCGATAGGGGTGATTGGATTGAATCCATATACAACCTCAAAGGGACTTTTTCCTGTAGTTTGGCTTTGCGATCGGTTGTATGCAAATTCGGCTTGTGGTAAAGTGAGATCCCATTGGCGTGGACTGTCACCTACCAGGCTCCTCAACAGGTTTCCTATACTTCGATTAACCACCTCCGTTTGCCCATTAGTTTGGGGGTGATGAGACAAGCTAAACTGCAGTTGAGTGCCTAGCTTCCGCCAGAGAGTGCGCCAGAAATGACTTACAAACTTCACATCTCAATCTGAGGTGATGGTTTTTGGTACACCATGCAATCTGACAATTTCTTGCAAAAACAAACGTGCTACCTGCGAAGCATCAAAAGTTTTATTACAGGCAATAAAGTGCGCCATCTTTGAGAATCGATCCACCACCACCACAATTGAATCCTTGTTTCTCTAGGTTCTGGGTAACCCGAGAACAAAGTCGAGACTGACATCTTCCCATGGAGTCACTGGAACGGGTAGAGGTTGATATAAGCCCGCATTGGTTCCCCATGTTTTTGCCACTCGACATGTTCTGCACCTCCCCACGAATCGAGCTACATCTTTCTCCCATCCTAGGCCAATAAAAATGGTCTTGCAACCACGTCAATGTTTTATCAACCCCAAAATGTCCCGCAAGTCCCCCAGCATGTCCATCAGTGATAACTGTTTCCCTCAACGAACACTTAGGAATGCACAACCGATTACCTTTGAAAAGAAAACCTTCTTGTCGGATAAACTGCTGACAGGGATGTGATTCGCATTTCTGCCAGATATCTGCAAAATCAGGATCATCGCCGTACAACTCCTTGAATGTATCAAACTCGACCACTTGAACCCGCATGGTTGATATCAAAGAATACCTCCGACTCAGCGCATTTGCTACTGTGTTCAACACTCCAGCCTTGTGTTTAATGGAGAAACTAAAAGCTTGCAAAAACTCGACCTATTTGGCATGCCTCGATTTCAGCTTGTGTTGTCCGTTGATGTATTTCAACGCCTCATGATCTGAGTATAGAACAAACTCCTTAGAGATGAGGTAGTGACACCAATACTCGAGGCTCCGTACTATGACATAAAATTCTTTATCATAAGTTGAGTACTTGAGCTTAACCTCATTCAATTTCTCGCTGAAAAATGCCACCGGTCTACCCCTCTGGCTTAATATGCCACCAATACCCACACCAGCTGCGTCACAGTGCACCTCAAAAACTTCTTCGAAATCTGGTAAAACCAAAACGAGTGCTTCAGTTACCCTCTTCTTTAGTAATTGAAATGCATCCTCGACTTCCTTGGACCAGGTGTACTTGCCTCCTTTTATACAGTCGATGATAAGAGCAATGATAGTGCTGAAATTACGAATGAACCTTCGATAGAATGAGGTGAGACCGTGAAAATTCCGAATTTCATGGATATTTGTCGGTGTTGACGATCCTATGATTGCTTCCATCTTGTTCGGATCCATTTGAATACCTTCCTTAGACACTATGTATCAGAGGAATGTCACATTGCTAGTGAAAAAGTGGGACTTCTTGGTGTTGGTATACAACTTTTGCACACGCAAAACCTCAAAGACTTGTTGCAGGTGTCGGAAATGCTTGTCCTCAGAGGAACTGTACACCAAAATGTCATCAAAATAAACAACCACAAATTTACCAACGAAAGAGCGGAAAACTTGATTCATCAAGCGCATGAATGTGCTCGGCGCATTAGACAACCCGAACAACATCACCTTCCACTCGTAGAGACCATCTCGAGTTTTGAAGGTGGTCTTCTATTCATCTTCGGATCGGATCCGGATCTGGTGATACCCACTCCGCAAGTCAATCTTGGAGAAGACTGTTGCTCCATGCAACTGGTCAATTAGATCATCAAATCGAGGTATTGGAAAGCGGTACTTGATGGTAATTTTGTTAACGGCTCTACTGTCAATGCACATCCTTCATGTACCGTCTTTTTTGGAACCAATAAAGCTGGCACCGCACACGGGCTCATGCTCTCCCGCACATAACCCTTTTCCAAAAACTCGCGCACTTGCCTTTGTAACTCCTCGTGCTCTTTTGGACTTATGCGATAAGCGACTTTATGAAGGATAGCGGCCCCTGGCACAAGGTCAATGCAATGTTGGATATCTCTCATAGGTGACAACCCGGAAGTTAATTCTGTTGGTGCCACATTAGCGATTTCTTCCACTAATGATATGACCTGTGGAGGGAGTTCTAGACCATCACCATTAGCCTCCGTTACTACCAAGGCAAACATCTCAACCTTCTTTTCCACTTCCTTCTAGAACGCTGACCGTGATAGTAACTGATTCCTGGCCTCTTTTCGCAAATCTGAAGGACCGAGGGTAATGGATACACCATCTTTCTGAAAGGTGTAGGTGTTCTTGAACCCATCATGCTTCGTCCTTCTGTCAAACTGCCACGACCTCCCCAATAAAATATGACAAGCGTCCATGGAGACTACATCGCACCAGACCTCATCAGTATACCTCTTCCCAATTGAGAATTTCACAAAACACTACTTTGACACTTTCACCTCACTGCCCTTCTTGAACCAAGACAGTTTGTAGGGTTGCGGATGATCTTCGGTGCTTAACCCCAACTTCTCCACCATCGTGTTGGACACTACATTTTCACAACTGCCTCCATCTATAATCACATTACACACCTTACCTCCACTGGTACACTTGGTATGGAAAATATTATGCCTAAACCATAACTCATCTTCACTAGCCGCAACATTCAATGCTCTTCTAACTACCAACAATTCACCTAAATCAGCATAAGTGATTTCCTCATTTTCTGATGGAGGGTTCTCATCGCCATCCTCGTAATCATCATATACTGGACGAATGTCTTCTTCAACTAGCGTGACAATTTGTCTATTGGGACAATCAGCAATAAGGTGTCCTAGACCCTGACACTTAAAAACACCGCCTGTTCGCCATGGATCCCCCCTTACTAGATTGTCCCTTCTCTGGGAAATTTCTGGAATTTTGGGTTTGGGTTGTTTTAGCTGTAGGGTTAGAGTTTGAAGGAGATGTTCTCCTATCGATCTCAGCCCCCGAAGAGCGATTCTGAAACTTATAGCTATTGACCCTTCTCTTTTGTTGCGATTCGACCTTTAAGGCAAGCCTACAGACATCATCATACGAGTAATACTGTTGTAGGTACACCACATCAGATATTTCTGGTCTCAACCCGGCTAGATACTGAGTGACAATCTGTTCATCCTCCTCAACCACATCACATCGCATCCGCAACATATCAAACTCATTAGTATACTGCTCCACAGTAAGGGTTTTCTGTTTAAGATTGTGATATTCAATAAAAGCTTCCTGTCTGTACTGGGTGGGTAGAAATTTAGCCATTAGTTTCTTTTTCATCTTATCCCAAGTTCGGATCTTTGATTTCCCTTCTCTAACACGCCGGTTCCTCACATGTTCCCACCAGATTGAGGCATATTTTCTCAACTTAATAGCTACTAACTCCATCTTCTGTTCGTCACTCAGATTTTTCACATCAAAAACCCGCTCGATGGTATGCAACCAATCGATGAACTCATCAGGATGAGATTTACCCTTGAACTCCGGAATGTCAATCTTCATCCCAAGGTTTTGAAAGGACGGATCAGGCCCTGGCCGAAACCTCTGGTTTCGCCCCTGATTTGGATTCCCCCACAGGTTAAAATCCTCATCTTCGTCGCTTGCTTTAGAAGAGTCAATGGTCTCTGACTCCTCTCCTTCTTCTCTGTTTGTAGAGCCCACCCTTGCCTCTGCGAGTTGGCGCTCTAACTCTCGAATCCTTCTTCCCATTGTTGCAATCTCTAGATTTCGCTGGTCTCGGTGGCGCGACTCTTTGTCTCCCCGACCTCTACCACGACCACGATTCGCATCCGCCATCTGGGCTCTGATACCAACTGATGCACGAAACGATAAAGAAATTTGATATAGAATGGAAAGAGAGATTTGGTTCTGAGATCACACAGATTCTCAATTCTTTGATAACAACTGATACATAAAAACTGTCATTTGCCAAAAGACATGACCAACTTTAAATACAAAAAGACCAATCCCTAAAAAACAGAAAATACATAAAAAAATGCTAAAAGACCCTAAAAACTCTAAAAATTGTAAAGAAAGGTCCAAAAGTCCATGAAGGAGGATTCGGATCGCGAATCCGGGCCCGTGGAGTTCCTGTCAAAATTTCAGTCCGATCCGACGGACAGATCAAAAGTTACGCCCCTTTTTGGGAAGCGTGCGCATTACCACATTGCATCAGATCATTAATTATTAATCGTTAAAAACTTGTATGGAACTTGATGATTTTTTATGGAGCATGAAATGACACTCAAATCGCACTAATTTTAAACACAACAAATTTATAAGTTCGAGAATGTATTTATAATTTTTTTTTATATTTCTTAGATTTTTATCAAGTTATTTCAAATTCTATTGGTGAAATTGTCAAAATAACTTACTCCTCATATCTATAAAGCGAAAAATTAAATTATTTGCTCGATGTTAGTCCGATAGTATGAAAATAAAGCAGATTGTATGCAAGTTATAATTTGCTTATATTTGTTTCTGAAATTAGATATTTGGTACCGATATAATTGTCCATAAATAAAGTGTGTTGAATAATTTTTGTTTGGAAACTTTTCGAGTCTGAAAATAAAAGCAACTATTTTTTATTAACATGTCCAAAGATTTGGCTCAGTATATGTGATAACTGATAAGTATGAAATGCATATATAATTAGGTCAGGGCTTTCACTCGAAAGCAAGTAAAAAAAATAAAAATAAAAACTCGATGAAAATATGGAGGGGAATTAATTGATGTTGCAGGCAATAAATAATAATTTTTTTTAAGCACTGCCAATTGATCCAGTCTCAATAATGCATTCAAACAGTACATCTAATTACTAGCAAAGATAATTATATTTTTGGATTGATTTCCAGATAGATCAAGAAGGATATGGCTTGATCTACAATTTTAGTCTTAGAGCATAGTACTAACAATGGCGAGCTTTCTCATTTTCTTGAGCCGGCTCATAATGAAATACAAAATGTTCTACAAATATTATTATCTCATTCCATCATGACGACCATGAGAATATTGGCCTCATGCTCTTAATCAAAGTGCTTATTATAAGTATTGATCTCATCTTCTTTGGCTTTGTCAACTCAACGTCAAGGAGATCTATGAATCTAAAACATAGTCTCTACGCTCATGCTTGAAAATAATTTTCCAAGTTGTGATTCCAATCGATGCAATTGATCTCATCAGAGTGAAGTCGTTCCTTCCAAGAAGTATGAAATGAGGGTCTAGGTATAAGCTTATTTGGTAAACAAAATCATGAGGGTCTCGTGTGAAGGGGACCAAACCATACTGCCACATCACGCATGGGTCGACGGACTGAGATTTCATTGGACGATATGCCTTGGGTATCGTGCAAGAGAGAGGGAGAGACATGTTAAACGCCAGTCTCAAAGAGAGAGAGGAGGATGCTAAGAGAAAAAGAGGGGGAAGAGATAGTGAAGCGACGCCTTTAGGGCAAGGAGCATTTAAGTCTCTATAAATACTCTATTTCTACTCTGTACTCAAAATTATTTCAGACTCGTAGAATTCTGAACGTAAGACACAATAAACGTAACATAAGTGACCACTTGCGTTTAACTGAACGCAACCAAAACCATTTGCGCCTTACGTTGCGTTTAACTAACGCAACAAAATTTCCTTACATTTTAAAACGTGCAAACGGTGTTGCGTTGACAACCCTAATTACTGATGTATTTAATGATGTTAGCATATCATCAGGGCCACAACCACAATACCAATTTAGACAAAGGCCGATGCAGTAGAAGGCCCATTTCCTTGTTATTCAAACCGATGATATGGGCCTGAGCTAGCTAATTAGATCTCTTTATATAATCTGCACTTTGGTGCTTGTGTTGTGCTCCAGCCTCCAGGCTAAAATTTTGCCTAAAATTTCCCTTGAATTCTTTAACACGCTGATCGCATAACGAGTGTCGAGTTGTACCGTGAGAACTGAGAAACCATAGTGACAGTACTGTTCGCGAATTAGTCGTATAATTTGAGCCTGTGGCGAATCGATTGCGAATCATTCGGTGATTCGGGTATTAACCGTTGAGTTTGCGAGCAATGTTCAAATTATATTGTAAATTAAATAAAAAGATTATACTCAAAGCACATCAGAGCATTTTACGTATATAATTTAAACCATTTAAAATGTTTGTAGACTGAAGAGTACGTGCCTTTACTTCGCATCTAGTGCTGTGCAATACACATAACCTTAACAACAACAAAAAGTTGATGGAAAATACACCGCGCGCGTTCATCGATCTGCCTCTAAATAAAGACAGCTATTAGCTCATCTCGCTTAAAATGAGCTAACACAATTTTGCTCATTAGAGTTTGTGTCCTCACATGGAGAGTGGTTGTGTCGTCCCTCATAAGTTGTTATCACCATACGACAATCCTCCGACAACCTTTCAACTCGCTTCTTGACGCGGCAGTTGCTGTGAGTGCACCGGTAGTAGCTCCTGTAAATTAATTACCCATTAATTATTAAAAACTCTTGGTCGGAAGTTGGAACAAATGTGTTAGATTTCATTTACTTTTCAGCATTTTACAAATAATTGAAAACGCACATTATTGTGGTGCCTCATATATCTTTTACAAAAGAGCATCAAGTTATAATATAATTTTCAAAAACAAGAAGAAATTATAATTCAAATACGGATAGTGTTCAAAGTTCAAACAAGAGTTTAGAGACGCAATGTACCTAGGATGCAGGCTGTTTTTGACCACTTTCTGGCCATATTTTCTCCATTTGTAGCCATCATCTAGCACATCTACATCACTTCTTGTTTGGAAACAGAATCTTGGTTCTCTCATTTTTCTCCTCCCTTTTATCTTGTTCCTCTCCAGTGTAGCAGATGTAATCTTCCACCTAAATCAGAATTCTTCAGATATATATTTGGCAATTTGAATCATCAATTCTGAACTCTGTGAAGGCATGAGGTAGAAATGCATACCATGAAGTGGAATCATCTTTGCTACATATGATCTGATCAGCATCTGCGTTGCTTTCTTGCACTTCTGATAAATTAACCTGAATAATTTTACATTTTGCCTTGTTGGAATTTCTTTACTTCTTTTAGCAATTTGTTCCAGAAGAGATTAACCTTAATGAAATAAAGGACATATTATCTTTTTCAATTTTCTTGTAGGACAACTAGACAATATGTAGATATAGACTGTATATGAAATAACTAAAATAAAGTACTTTTTTTCTTTATGATGAAAAAACAAAAGATAAAGAGTAATAATAATAAAGGATGAACTATCAAAATCATGTTCCAAGAAAGCTACAAGATGAATAAGCTAAAATAAGCATAAAATTAAACAAAAAGTTATATGCAGTTATGCACCTCTCCATTAACCCATACTTTAGGCAGATCGTGCTTTCCTGAAGCTATATAACCAGAATTACAAAATGATACCGTCACCCCTGGCTGGTATGAGCTGGTGTTGTGTACCTGGGCTATTAAACCTAGATTATCGAGGCTTTGTTCAGCTTGCCCAAACTCCATTTGTAGTATAGCAGATTGGTTTAAGAAAGAGGTGGTTTAGTCAAAGAAATGTTGGAGCTTGTGTCCTCTATGGAGCTATATATATCTCTATATCAGTGCCTTATCCAGTTATCTCTTTCACTACTCCCATTATTTGTCTATCAGGTGGGTGTTTCAATTTATATCATTGGTTTTTCTTTGATTTGTCAGCTTTTTTCCCCCCTAGTTTGAAAAGCAATAAAGCATGCTAAAAAGGCTCACTCCTTTGTGGGGGTCATTCATAGCAGTGTCAAACGTTTAAAACATAAATGAAAGGCATAACTTTCGTTTACGTTTCGTTGAATAGACGAAAACAGAAGTAGTTACGTTTTCCGTTTTGTTGTCTTAACGGAAGAAGAAACAGTTTCGTTTGCCGTTCCATCAGTTTCAACGAAAAAAGGCATAAATGTTAGTTTCAACTTCAAATTTTTCCTATTTTTTGAAGAACAAAATTGCTTAAGTAAATAGACCAATATATATCAAAATTTTGAAGAAAAAAACTGAAAAAAAAATCTTACAAAATTTAATAACAATACATGTATCAAACATTCAAACAAAAGCTAATTTATAAATGAGAAATTACATATATAAATTGTTTCAGAATGGTCTCCACAAATTACATCACATGTCACAAGTCACAACTTATCACAAAATTACATCACAAAATACTTAACAACAAAACCTAACATTAACTTCATCATCATAACATAAACTCCCTAAGTAACAAGATGTAAACCCATAGTTTCAGCTCTTGAAAACTCAACCTAGTTTCAAGCTATCTTCTCAGATATACCTATCTCAGTCAATTGGCTAAATAAAACAATGAAACACAAGTATCATCAACGAAGAATTATCGCTTGAGACTAAGGAGCCAAAGAGCTAAAACTCCAGGCTTCATCTTAGAGACTTAGATTACACTACTGACCTTACACACATCATGCATTATCCCACAGTGCTTCACCAATCACTCCATCATTTTCTACAAAATTAACACAACAAAAATAAGAATGTTACTAAATACCAACTAATTATTCAGAGGTATTAAAAAAAAGAAAGGAAATTATAGTGAAGCTCACCAGTGACCGAAGCACGAAGCCAGTCATGTGCACAAATGAGAGCTTCAATGCTCTCATTATTCAATGAGTTCCTAACAGCTGACAATGTCCTTCCATTAGTGCTGAATGTGACCTCAGATGCAACTGTTGATGCCGGGACAGCCAGGATGTCTCGGGCTAGTCGAGACATTACTGAATATTTTAGAATCTTCATCTTCCACCATGTCAGGATGTCAAACTGAGCCTCCAATCCAGTAGCATCAAGTGGCTCAGTTAGATATTCTTCCATCTCTGATTTTACCGGGTCGGTGCCTTTCTTTCCTTGCATGAAATCCCTCAGTCCAGCTCTGATATTACTAACTATTCCACTACTAGATGGTGGACTGCACAAAAAACAGAAGCAAGTAAATCAGAGATGTCAGGCTCTGATGCACTCTCTGTCGGTGCTCTTGGTTCAGCCATTTGAGATAGCCAAGCCAACAAGACAGACTAGTAAAAGAAAATAAAGCTCAAACTTGCATTTAGAGAGAGAGAGAGACAAAAAGCTCAGACCAGTAAACGAACCAAATTGTACAAAAATCAATCAAAGAAAACAAACAAAATTGTGCAAAAGAAACGAAATTAAACTTAAAATTTACCTTGTTTCAGTTTGAGCTCACATATGCAGGCTTTCCTCTCTATCTCCTTCCTTGTTTCTTTCTTTATGTCTCTATCTCTTTTTTCCTTTCTCTTTCTTTCTGCCTCTTTTATAAGCAAGGATTCATCAAGAATCATGATTGCTTTTGTTGCTTGTTGCCTGATGTTGACTGTGACTGGCGGCGACGAGATCCAAATCGAAGATCCCATCACCAAGCTTCTCAGAGAAACCTACTACTTATTGATCAAGTGTAGTATCTGATGGCTTCATGCCTCGATCAAGTATAGTATATTAGTATCTCATCCAAGACAAATAGACAATAGTACGCAGTAGAGGCCTAGAAACTCGGAATGGAACCTCGATCGGATCTCGATAGCCTCACAAGTCACATAGAAACGACGGGAGAAAGATTTCTGAGGGTTTCAAGGGCTACAGCCTTAAAGATCTGGCTTGCCAGTTGCGATCGTCACGCACGCATGGGTCGACAACTGCCACGAGCAGTGTGCGAGCAAGACAGTGAGAGAGAGACATATAGAGACTAGAGAGTAGAGAGATAGAGAAAGGGGAAGAAATAAGAGAGGAGAGCAGCGCAGAATGGTCTAGGGTTCGCCTTTTACCCTGTTGCCTCGTGTTCTCTGTCTCCCTTCTCTGAAATCCTTCTATTCTAAATCGATAAAATTTTAAAACGTAAAAAACGTAAAATACGAAACGTAATAGTAGGCTTATGTTTTCGTTTCGTGTAATAAATCATAATGCCAGCCCGTTTCGCCTTACTTTTCGTGGGCCTGACGGAAATTAATATCGTTTCATATTTCATTTTGTGGGCCGAAATGGAACGGACGAAACGTCGAAATGCAAAATTTTTGACACCGCTAGTCATTCAGAAGGAATTGCATGGTGTGGTACTGTGGTTGACTGGCTAGTTGAATGTAGTTTAATTTAAATAGTGCTGAACAACTATAAATTCAAACCAGTTGTGATTCCTCATGTTTTTTGATGCAGGAAATGAAAACTAAGAATCAACTTTCTGAAATTAATTCATCTCTGTTCGGTTTTGCAATTTTTCTACCAAATATATAACAAAATGAAATATTAGCATGATTAATTAGAACACTAATTTACCTATTTATGATATGTGCAAATCCTCAAATTTCAGTAGAACAAGCCTTTATAGATGGCTATTTACAAGTGTCTTTCCAAAGACAAATTATAAATTTTTAAAGCAAGAACTAGATAAATTACTAGCTATATTATCATCAGATGTTACTCTGCACTCTAGCAGAAAAGATGAGATTATATGAAAACGGAATAATTCAAGAAAATTTTTAGTACATGCTATATATTTCTGGCTAGATTATGGGGGTTTTCAAAGTAACTCTTTTGATGTAATTTGGGAATCAAAGCTTCCTTTGAAAATTAAAGTTTTTATGTGATTCGTTAGAAAAAAAAGGATATTTACAAAGAAGTTTTAGTTAGAAAAGGTTGGCAATGTGATATTATATGTGTTTCCTGTGACAAGGAAGAGGAAAATATTGATCATCTTTTTATATAATGCACTTATATTTCACAAATTTGGAAGTAGATTGGTAGATATAATAATATTGATTTCATTAGTGCATGTTTAGGAGAATAGATGATGTTATTCCTTTAAATGACACTTATTTAGTTGAAATGATAAGGGGTGCAGTGATCTAAAATGTTTGGTTAGAGAGAAATAAATTATGCTTTTCAGATAAAGCGTCAAAATCAGTTAAATCCAGGCTTTACAGATAATCAATATGGTATAATATTGTTGTAAAAATAATAAAGAATCATATTTTCTGAAGTAACATCTAATTGTGCCACTGGATGTTCAGGACCACCAAAATTCTATTCTAGAGACAAAATCTGATGAAGGAAATGGAGCAAAGGAGGTTAAGGGCATGAGTGGACACAAGAGGTTTACCCCTAGAGAAGAATCTCTTGTTTGGACACGTTCTAATTACTGAAAGTGAAAATGCAGATGATGGGAGATGAAATTATGTTTTGTGTTGTTGATGTTTTGTTCTAGAACTTGCTAGTTTAGTGCTTTCTTGACGGTGCTGAGAAAACTGTTGACTTTGTTAGACTTGTTATATTTGCTATTTGTGTATTGCTTTTGTGTGTAAGTCAGGATTGTTTGAGTAAGTCAGGATAGTTTGAGTAATTCATAGGATGGTTAGGAAAAATAGAAAATTTGAACCAATGGTTGTAATGGATAGTTTATATTTGCTATATCTTTAGTTTACCTATTATATCAACTTTCGATATATAATTATTTAGGATCTTATTGTATTTAGACATCTGATTCAATATGAAACAGACATGTATCCCTTCTTTTAGTAAAAGAAAAAGGGAGCTGATATATCGATCACTTCATTGATCCCTCCATCGATCTCAACAGGACAGGTCTAGTTGAGTTCAGTTTGCATGTTGTTTTTGTTATAATGCATGTTGTTCTTTATATTATGCATGTTGTTTTTGTTATTATGCATATAATTGACCGGACGCTCTACTGAAAATGAATGTCGCACGCTCATCGATGCGAACTGGACGAATCCAGTTGCATTTAATTTAAAAATTGTTCTAGTTATTATGCATGTTTTTGTTATTGTGAATGTTATTTTTATTATTATGCAAGTAATTAACATGCAAAAAAATACAAATAACATGCATAATAACAAAAACATCATGTATAATAACGAAAACATAATAAATCATAAGTACAACAAAAAACATAATGAACTTAACATATAAATCATAACTATTTTGATTGTTATGCATGTTATTAGATGCACAATAACAAAAATAATATGCATGATAACAAAAACAACATGCATCATAAGCAAAATAAATTTTCGTTGAAACTCAACCAGACGCGTCCAGTTGAGATCGATGATGAAAATCGAACTTGAAATCAACATAACATTTTCCAAAAAAAAATTGAACACTAATTTGGCTCCAAGGAGGAGATGTGACGTTTAGTTGAATCAACAAAACAATTATGCTTTTCTTCAACAAAAACCTACTGTATAGAGTGAGATAGAGAGAGTTCTTAATTAGAACTGTTTTGTTTAAAAAAATATTTAGATTTATTTTATTCTTTCTATGGGTACACAAAATGAACCTTGCGTGTTTTTTTTTCTGCACACTTATGCATTTCTTATCGAAATCTAGCAGTTCTGAGTCCTTGTGCATGCTTCTGCTCCACTAGCGCATTCTTGTGATAAAAACAAAAAATTTAGTAGAAACAATGTTTAATATACAAATTTGAATCAATAGAGTATATTAATTATTTTGTATAATGTATGTTTGTCTGTATGAGCAATATAGGTTAGAAACCTTTGATTAAACAATATCTCATTATATATACATCTTTTATTTTACTCTTTTGTCCCTAGATTACTATTATTCACACTTTTACTAAACTATTCCTAAATTAACCAACAAATTCACCCCCCTCAAGATGATGCATATATATTGATCATGCATATGCTCATCTTGCCTATTATATTGAAGATGTACACAAGCCTTTTCAAAAGACATCAGCTAGTTGCTCATTTGTTCCAACGAAAGACATACACACAATTCCTTCGTCAAATTTATTCTTGATGAAGTGTTGATCAATCTCTACATGTTTGATTTTATCATATTGTATAAGATTATCTTATGTGTTGATAGCTATCTTGTTATCATAGTATAACATAATGGATTTGTCTTCTAGCAACCCCAACTCTTGTAGTACTCTCCTTAGCCACAATCCTTCGCTAACATCTTGAGCCATAGTTCGTTACTCCGCTTTTGCTATGGACAGTGACAAATGCAAGATTTTGATCAGGATATGGCACAATTACATATATAAATAAAAATATATAAATATCATCAAAAATATTGAAAATAATATGTTTTACATATTAAAAAAGCAAACATAGATATAATATTATAACACTTACAAAATAAAATCAAGTTGCATATAAATCGAGCCGGTCTCTACGAGAAAATTATGGTCTTACCATTATATCTCTTTGGAGAAAATTATGGTCGCTAGGTTGACAAGGACCTTTACCTAGATAAAATCGATGCACACGACCTTGCTCGTTTGATTATATTGAGATATATGTGGTCTTAATCATGAATCAGAAGGAGCCAAATCCGTGAAGAAGACATTGGGATCCTACATGATCTGATATGTTTTCACAATTAATTGTGTAAATTTTCTGAAATTTGTAAATAATTAAAGACAAGGAATAGAGGGTAAGAAGTAGCAAATGTAAGTATATTAAAATAATTATCAGATATGAAAGAATACAATATATTTATGTCTACTTCTAAAAGGATACACATATAATATGTGGATATATCATGTGCCATTAGTACCAGTCATTTTTTGTCAATTTAAAAAAATTGTATCTTTAAATTATGACAAAATTTCAAAATTTACCACTATAAAATGTAAAATTACATATTTGTTCTTCTAAATGTGTAATATCATATGTACTTCAAAATACAAAAACTCTCATATTATGAACTTAATTTGTGAAATTCGGCCGTTGATGCGGTATTTCTATACAATTATAGTATCAAGTTTTAAACGCAAATATCGTTTATATCGCAAGTGTACGCTTGTCGTTGGTACTAGGTATCGGGTATCGAACACAGGGACAAGTTGATTTCCAAGGAGTTCGGAACGATGTTGGTTCTAAGCAAGTTAGAAATGTTGGTGAAAAGTGATAGTTCGGTAACCATTTCATAATGTAAACAAGTTGCAATTAAACAGTGATTTATCAAAGAATTAAGACCTAGGGCTTAGGGTTTGTTGATCCACTTACTCACTTGGTTGAACGATTGTCGGTTCAAGTTATTGATAAACGGGTATGGACTAGCAATTATCGATACCGAGTTGGTGATTTCTTGATTCGGTATAGAGTCTAACATGATCGTGAGCCGATGATTAGTCAAACTCTAATTTGTGTTAGAGGTTATAACGATCCGCAATTAAGACGTCCCTAGAGTTCTATTGCCCGACAATTTCACACTAAAGCATACAATTCAAGCTTTGCCCTAATTACCCCTAGATTTATTCAAGTTCCTCTCGAATACGAGACTAGTCTAGCAATTTTCCTAGATCAGGATTCGAGTCAACTATTTCTCAATCAATTAATTCAAATCCAAATAAATTTAAATTCAAGCAAGGAAAATCTATTTTATCAAACAACAATCCACGAAATCATCCAACAAGTTGCAAGTTTCACATAACCCCTTTGCCCTAGAGAGGTATTTAGCCTCTCATGGCGGATACAAGTACAAGAAAATAATCTAAGACATCAAATCTAAAAGAGGAGTAAAAAGATTCAAGAAAACCCTAAAAACCAAGTCTCGATCGAATTGTTCGTCTTCGCGTTCTTGCACTAACCCTAGATCTCCAATTCAGCTCCCAAAATTGCCTCTGGCAGAAGGGTAGCAGTGGGGGAGAAAGAAAAAAAAACAAGATAGGAAATTATCCCCCCTTTTTCCTTTTTGAATTCCTGAAAATCTGAAAGTCCGCCCAAATCTTTGCGTCCGCAAGGATGTTTTTGCATCCGCAAAGACTTAGCTTGGATACTCTGAAAGCTGGAGCAGAAGTTCTGCTGATGCCATGAGTTCCTTACACCCGCAAGAGAAGGGCTCTGGTTTTCTGGAACTTGGGACGAAAACTTTGCAGACGCAAGAAATTCCTTGCGTCCGCAGGACTTTCGTCTGGGTCTTCTCTGGAAGCTTGGACAGAAATGTTTGCAAACGCAAGGGAATCCTTGCATCCTCAAAGAGAGGCTGAAGTGCTCCAAATCGTCCGTCTCGAAGCTCCGAGTCCATCTCCAACGTCTATTTTTCTTCAACTCTTTTGTACCTGCATTCAAAATCACAAACAAGGGAATTAACGCGAACTTGCATGCTTTTACACTACTCGAATCAAGAAGCGTGAATATTGGTCAAGATACAGTGCCGAAATATGCGTTCTGACGCATACAAAATATGGCTATCAGTCGTAACCTATAGCTTGTACGTAACTTCGAAATTTTAGAAGAGAATATATAAATTCTGCATTTGGTACTTCCAGATCCGGTACAGACCTGGCATGAAAAACAACAGGAAAAATTCGGATTTAGATGATAACAATGTTTGAATTTAATGGAAATTGGATGTTATAAATGAAAATTTACAGATATAAGACTAATGGTAGTAAAATTTTGATATATCTCTAAGAAAAAAGCACTTAATTTAAGCTGGAAATATAACACAATTATTTCGCATTTATATTTTCAGTCTTTTACAACTATATATGCTTCATTTTTATGCCACAACTGTAGCACGTCGAATTCTGTTAAGGCTCTGTATTACTGTATTAGATAATGTCAACTTTGTAAAAGAATAATCAAACAAAATAAAAGAGAGATTACAAAAAACTTTGAAGGTCCACAAAAACCCAGTTCACAAAACTCCCTCGAATCTCTTTATTTTCTATTGGATGTATGTTAATTTGTTTTACCGTCTCCTTCTTGTTCGCCCAACTATGAGATAAAAAACCATAAAATAATAATAATGAGATATCTACTTTTCTTTTGATGCAAAACATGGTCAGTTCAGGGCCCAGGATTAGGCACAATTTCTTTTCAGGGTAAGGCACAAGTATTAAGTTCTATTGCGCAGCTCAAGAATTGCGAAATCCAAGATAGGACACTTGCCCTACCCAAGTATACATTGAATACGCCACTGGCTATGGACCTTGTCACTATATTATGTTTCTTGCTCCTCCAAGAGACCAGATTACCACCAACAAACGAATAATAGATCGAGGTTGACTTTTTATCATTGAGACAACCTGCCCAATCGGCATCTGTATATACCTCAATCTTAGTATGTCCATTCCTACTGAAGAGCGCACCTTTACGGGATAACTCTTGAGATACCTCAAGATTGTCATAATGGGGTGCTAAGATCAAGTACTAGTGCAGAAGCTTTTTATCAATTACAATTCAAAATTTGTGGACCTTAATTACATAGCTAAAATCACAATCAAACAAGTACTAATAGCAATTCAACAATTCAAGCAATAAAGTGCAAATGTAGTAAAAGAGAGAATAAAGAGCAAGAGAGATTAAGAGAGAGTAAGAGAATACGCTATATAATGTGGTTCAACCTACAAACATACTAGGCCTACATCCACGAGATTCCTGGATCCAAAATACCTTTCGGGACCAATTCTACTAAATCACAAGTGTTCTTACAATTGCAGAACTTATTTTTGCTTTCTTCTCAACAAGACAATCAATCTTAGATTCCTAAACCTATGCAAAGGGCTACACCGCTCTACAAGATAAACATGTCCGATTGACAACACAATCAAGGATGAGGATGAACTACTTGACTATATATTATAGTTCACTAAACTAAAACAACAACAAGTTGATCTATCCTAAACACTCTCAAGGTGTTGCTGTTAAAGGAGAAGGCTCTTATGCTCTTTTTGGTGCTCAATTGTATGCTTGAAAACTTGTGGAAGGCTTTCTTAATTGATCTAGTTCGAATCCCCAAGCTATATATAGGCTGGACAAATCTTGAAGTCTTGAAATCTTGGTATGCACAACTTCCGTTACAAAATTCACCTAACTTGTTACAAAAATCGTTGTAATGGGTTGGTGCTTTTCTTAAAATATCCTTCAATGCTTCTCTGGCTGACTTCTGGGCCCTCTTGGACAGGAACCCATTGTGACGGGTGGGGAACCCATTATGACGGATTGGCAACCCGTTGTAACGGGTCTGGGATTCGTTATGCTAATGCATGACACTGCCAATTTGGAGAAATCTCCTATCATCCAGTTCTTCTCCTCTTCAATCCATTACAACAGATTGGTAACCCGTTGTGACGAGTGTACAACCCGTTATGGCAGGTTGGGAACCTGTTGTGACGGGTTCTCTATGCGTTATGGTAATACATGGCTCTACCAAGCCTCTGCTACTGTCCAAGTTGCTTGCTCTTGATATCAAGTAATCGTCATGACTTGTGCATGTATGTTTGAGCCTTTGCAAGTTTGCATCATCATAGTGTACATGTATGAACCTGCAACTCACAAGGTATTTCTCGGGTTTAGGGTCGGATATCTCATTTCGGGTTTTTTCAGGTTTCGGGTCTTTTGATTCTAGTTCGAATCGCCTTAAAAAGATTATCGAGTCACGAGTCTGCTCAAATCTGGTCTGGTCGGGTCGAGTCTCGGGTCATCCTGCGTTGGCATTTGTCAGGTCTTTCTCGGGTTTTGAGCCTTCCGGATTCGAGTCGTGTTCTCATTATGTCATTTGATTTCGAACCTTTTGGGTTTCGAACTATATTATTCACACTTTTACTAAATTTGCTCTAAATTAACCAACAATATTCAACAAGTAAAATTATGGTGCTTGTGCAAGTACCGAACTTCGATGCTTACGACCACATATCTTGAATTTTAAAATGCCAATGTTCATTCTGAAATATTGAAAATATTGTTCATACTAAAATCTACTTAAGGACAAAAAAATCATATTTAGAATCAATTTACTATTTTATCGGATGGATAAAAAAATGCATTGATCTAACGACTACATACCTCTCAAATTTAATGCATTTTTCATCCATCCAATAAAGTAGTAAAATGATTCTAAAAATGAGAAAATTTGGTTACTAAGTATATTTTAGTATGAACAACATTTTTAATGGTTCAGATCGACCTTTTCATTTCGACATTGAAGATATTTGATCGCAAGCACCATAACCTCACTCTTGTCTATATTATTAATTTCACATATCATTCTGGTACAACTATTGTACCTTTTTCACACAACTACAATTTTGACTTTTAAAATCAGTCTAACATGACCTTTAAAACTGGACCTAGGACCGGTGTTACTGAAGGAGTTGTTAAAAGGTTCGTGTAGTCCGGTTTTAAAGGTTGGACCTTTAAAACCGAACGCAAAAATAAAGCCGTTTTAAAGGGTTTTTTTTTAAATCGGACAGCAAATCAACGACGCCATTGTTAAAAAGGATCTATTACACCAGACTAAATATAAAGGTCGGTTTTAGAGGGTTTTCAAACTTTTTTTAATGACCTAGAATCTTAATTTTTTTTCTAAAAATGATCTAGAATATAATTTTAAAAATAATCTTAAGTTTTAGAATTTCTTCTAAGATTGATCTAAGATATTATTTTGTTTAATGAAAAATCATCTAATTTCACATATTTTGTAAAGCTAAGATTATTAGAATGAATATTTGTTAATTTCAATAATGATTAAATAATATGAAGAAAAAACAAACTCTTCAATTAAATCAAATATTCTTCAAAATAATCTTCTTCAACTCTTCAAATATTCAAATGTCCACTAATATTAGAAGAATTTTTTCAAGTAAAGTTTTGATTATTGAGAGATAGAGAGAAATGAGAGATGGAATGAAAATTAAAGAGGTTATAAAGAGATGAGAGAGGCAAAAGTATGGGGCAATCCATGGATATTATTTGAGTGGTTAATGAGCGTTGAATTGATTTCAAATGAACGATGCAGATTAGAGAGTCACAGGTCAATCCGTGGGTTTGTTGTTAAAATGCTTTTAAAACCAAACCCTACAAGAATTCCGTTGTTAAACACATTTTTAAAACCAGCGCCTCAAGTAATCTGCTATAAAAGAGTGTCTTTAAAATCGGACCTGTATATCGGTCCGCTTTTAAAGGTTACCATTTAAACCAGATCCGTATATCCATCCGGTTTAAAAGATCATGTCCGTTGTAAAGGGGCTTTTAAACCGGAGCCCTTATAAAATTCGATTTAAAATCTCTATTTTTAATTATTTCACAATCTTTTAAACCGAACTTTAGTTAAAATTCGGTTTAAAATCTAAATTCGATTTAAAAGGATCGGTGTTAAAGATCTTTTATGTAGTAGTGTCATATACAAATTTGTATATGATTTTATACAAAATTGTCCGATGGATGCTTTACAAAGCTTAAGCCACTTATTGGACTCATATTTCTGTTTCACAATTCAACTGACCCAAGCTATTCAAGACAATGAAACACTATATATTCGTTTGGCAGCTTATAATTGCAGAATGGCCAGTAGAAGTCTGATATATATGTATTTTGTGTATTCCGCTAACCAATTAAATATTCCTGGAATAAAAAAAAAGAAAACTCATTAAGTAAAGTTTTTCCAGAAAGATTTTTAACACCTGCTATTTTCTCTTAAGTTTTCTTTTCATTTTTCAATTTCAGATCCAACAGAATTTCAGCTGCTATATATATGATACATATGCATCATGCACATATATTTAAGATAATAACACCTGAAGCATGTCGTCTCATCTATCTAACTATGCAATTAGTTGTTTGATTTCATTTGCAAATTATTGAAAGGTTGCTGTAAATTAATACTGTCCTATTAATCTGCCGTACGTAGAAGAGGAAAATATAGAAAGGCACAGCTAGATAGCACAAATGGTGAGAGAGACGTTTTTATAATATATTTTGAATATTAGCACAAGTTATTTTAATCATCAAAATTATTTGAATCAACTGTAGTTGGTCCATCGAAAATTATAATTAATTCATTTTGGTCCTATATGTACTCGTATCTAAAATTAGCGAAATGCCTATTATATCATATATTAATTAACCATATTTATATGACATATATTATAATACTCAATGTAATATTTGCGATAATAGTTGATATAATAATAATATAATACGTAGCCCGAATTTTATTTATTGAATTTGACGTCTCAATTCCAACATCAAATCCACATTAATTGACAAGTGTGATATTATTGATTATATATCCTGTATCTAAATGCATAACTTTTCTATCTTTCTATTTGTTCATAAATAATTTGGTCCACCAGCTATACCAACAAGAGACTTAAGCGATGTTCACCACATTGACTTCGTGGTTATTTCGACTTAAATCACAGTGCCAAATATAATTGGATGACATGAATAAGATTTAGACATATAGTTTAGAAATTATACACAAGTGTGATTACATGTGCCTATTTCCAATTGAGTCATCTTAATAATTTTCTTAATGAGGCCAAAATTTAAACTTTAAAGAGAGAGAACAATGAGATTTCAAACTTAATGTAAATTGCACAGATTTATAACTTGTTACAAGTTTAATAACATAGAATAAAGTCAAAATCACTCTCATATTTTCTTTAAACTTTTCTAAATAAATATTACACTCACATGTTCATGAAACATCTTAGGTGCTAATCTTTTTGTATGTGGATCTGCAAACATGAAGTATGTATATATATGTTATACTTATATTTTCAACTCATTGTTCTGTACTCTCTCTTTTATACAATTAGAAAACTTATAAAAATACTTTAGTCTTATTAAGTTTCTAACATTATCATGCATGGCTCATTTGTTATCACAATATATGTTAGATGATCTCTATATTGAGTTCATTACAAGCAATAAAGTGTCATTTTTATAAAACAAAACATTAATTGAAATTAGATTTGATACATTTAATGACCTCCTAAAACTTTTCCAATATCTCATACATGTGTATATAGTCTTTTTGTTCGCTATAAATCTTTTAAGATCTCTTATCTACATTCTAAAATATTTTATTCTAATTACTTTATTTCAAGTTCGTAAGCATATTCTATTAGCATACAACACAATATCTTAACATGTGTAGACTTTGTATCTAATGCCTACAATAATGAGGCATATGAATACTTAGACTATATTATTTTATATTGCTTTTATTTCTTAATCAATTAAGAGCATCTATCTTATTCTTTATTTCTTATTCACTAAGACATATCCTATTTCTGTTTACTCCCACAAAATCTGAATAATCTAATTTATCAAGTTTGACTCTAAATCAAATGAGATCACAACTTTATAACATTTCAAATACCATTATTGAGACTTTTAAACATCATAGATATTATCTTTAATTTGTAATCTATAAACTTAATAAAAAGTTCTTAGGTTGCATCTTGTAGATTGTTTCATATATATTACTATTTCAGGAATAATCATCTTTAATATCTATTTAAAACTTTAAAACACGATGTCAATAACTCTTTTAAAGAATCTTTGAAGGAAAAATTCTCTATAAAATCATATTTAACTTTATATTTCTCAACATTACCATCTAAATTCTATTTTGTTTCCAAATATGCATTTGTACTAAAATGGGTCTGATACTTTTTAAGGCAATGAGAAAGATCATACAAAATATTATTATCGGTAGGTAGTTTCATCTTCCTGCATATAAGATAGTTAATTTACCTTTGATAGTATAGAACTATTTCATTTTTCATATTCTATGGAAAGACTTGAAAATATGACTTTATCGTTGTATGCTGATGGCCCAAAAGGGTATAGGCTTTTAAACCTAGACAATGCTCTACTAATCGCAAGCGTACGACTTCGTTGAGTACGTTCAGGTATCGAATCCACAGGGACGGAAATTTACTCTAAACCAGACTCAGTTCAATTCCAATTCTAATGGTATGTCTTTTTGGTATTTTGTATAAAAGAGGGGGGGTTTTGTAAAGTTTTGATTAAGCTAAACAGTTATCACTAACAGACAGTAAGCAATAAAGAAAAGCAAGTAAACAAGTGTTGTAATCAATCAATAATAAGATCCTAGGGTTTTGGGAAATTGTTTGTCTCTGGATGGTCTCTTGCGGCCCGCAAGCTCTCACTTGCGGCCCGCAAGAAACAGTCGCCCCTGGAAGTTACTTGCGACCCGCAAGCTCTCACTTGCGGCCCGCAAGCAACTGTCACAGAGAAGGGTTTTCAGTCGTAATTGGTTCTTAACTATCGGTTCGTGGTTCCATTCACCTCAACTCTCGTTTGTTGGTAATTGTACACTTGCTGACAGTTGTAAACCTTTAGGATAATCTCTTATACCTAACTTTATTTGGATTCTTTCTATAGGTTTGTTTAATCTCTCGATTTAACACGAAATGTCCCTCTCGGGTATTTTCGGATTCTAAATCAACCAAAGCAGTTCCTAATCAGTTGCAAATCATTTGATACTCATGCCACACTGGATTTGGCCTTATCCACGGGCTTACCAAGTAATAAACAAGTTTCAATAGGAAAAGATGAGAATAAAATCAATCCAATATAAAAATCACGACTAAACATCATTTATAATCAACATCCATGACAAACAATCCATTCCCTAACCCTAAGATACAGTTCACTACTCACACATGGCAGCAAACAACAAGAAAAGAAGATAAAAGAATGAGTTCATGGTGAAAAGAACCAAAAACCCAAAATCAGCAGATCTGCCCTTGCAGGTGGTCTTCACGTCGCGATATCTCTCGAAATCCGTGAAGGGAGGCACCGAGCAATGGTCAGGTCTTCTTCTCCTGTGTCAGGTCTAGACGGCGGAACCCCCAAAACCTAGAAAAGGCTGCTATATATAGCTCAAAACGCGAGGTGAACAGGCCCTGGAGCGGCCGGAATTTCCATATCAGGCCTTGCGGGTCGCAAGTGAAGGCTTGCGGCCCGCAAGCAATGCGCAGAGAGGTGAACGTCTCAAATCGAAGCTCCTGATGAGCCCGTGATGGCTCCAAGTGCTCCATATGCTCCATATACCTGAAATAAGACCAAAGAAGAGCAGTAAACAAGAACAAGGTAGAGAACAAGCTAAAATGCAAGTAAAATAGTGATTTTAGGGTGGATATGAGTACAAGTCAAGGCAAATATATGCATATGAATGCAACGCATCAAATCCCCCCAAGCTAAACCCTTGCTTGTCCTCAAGCAAAAGTCCAAGCCCTAAGGTGCAAACCGTACTCAAATTCATCCCTAAATCCATCAAAACTAAAGTCCTAGGTACAATCGAGAATGTTGCCAACGAAACCCTAGAATGGTCAATCTAACTCCTTGGTTTGGTCTCAACTCGAACTACTAAGGATTGGAAACTATTTGGGTCGTCGATTGGAGGTCTTATTCACCACACAGGCACATTTTTTATTTAATTTCAAAGCAAACCTAACTACATGCAATTTGGTTTTCAAATTAAAGAGGTATCGAAGTAAGTAATAGCCTTGTCCTGACGTTGTTGGAATTTGCAAGAGGTCACCCGTTTATTCCCATTAACTTGTGAGTCTCTACTCGAGGAAAAAGTGCAATTTTACCCTACAGAAAGGTATATTGTCCAGTTGCAAGAATTTACTACACCTCAGGCTTATCTTTTTTTTTTTTTTTTTTTTTTTTTTTTTGTTGCAACGTAGTTTCCAAATTTCCAATCTAGGAAGATTTGGACGCTATGATATATCCAGACTTTTCGAGGTAGTACGGTCAGTACACTTACTCATAGCTCGCGCTAGCGGAGTAATGCCCTCGTCGTGTGCTGGAACATAGATGTTGCTTTTTATTAAAATTTTTGTTGTTTTTGATTGATTTGAATTTGTCAAATTCAAGCAGGTGGGAAATCCCTTGGTAAGCGGTCACTTGCAACAGGACTCGACCTAAAAATAGGAACCATTTTCAAGTACTCACTAGTTAATAGGGGTAACAGGTTATTCTCGACCAAAACGTCACAAAATCCGATGTGAATCAGATGAACAAGGAAAAATCGGGACAAACCTCTCTAATTTGAAACCTTTATTCAGAAAACAAACAAAATTTTGCAATGCAAGTGTTGAATAAAAACATGAATGCAATACGTGTTTTTGTGTGCCATGTGGTTATACCATCCAAACTCTCCAAATTTGTTCCAATAAGGTCAAAACCAAACCATCAAGTCCAAGTAGGTCGGCAAAACACTCAATTTGTACCATTTATATTACACTACTCCTAAATTACTTTAAATTATTCTACTCCTAAGACTCAGGTTTGTTTCTACTCCCCCCCCCAAGCTGAATCATGCACTGCCCTCAGTGCACAAAACCATAGATAAAGAAAAAGTAAAAGAAGGGTAAGTAGAACACAACCTGAGGAAATCAAGCAGATGGGTCAGAAGGCCCAGATGGGCCTGCACCAGGGTCGCCACGTCCGTGGTAGGCTCCCCATGAGGCGAACTCCACCTCCAGACTCGCCATCCTGGTGTCGATGCTCTCCACCCGGGTGTCGATGCCAAGCAAGGTCTGGCGCTGTCGCTCCTGCTCGCCCTCGAAACGACGCACAGAATCACGCGTCTCTAGCTGCACCTGCTGCATACCGAAGGAGGAGAAGTGAGGGGTTTGCTGGTGGCTGCTGCTGGGTCGGGTCCCACTCGAGTGAAAGAGAGAAGAGGAGAAGAAAGGGGCCGAGAGCAGCCAAAAGGAAGAGAGCCGGCAGAGGAGAGGAGGGCGGCAAGCGGCTCGCAAGAAGGTGGCTGGCGGGTCGCAAGGCGGCAGCTTGCTGGTCGCAGGAGAACGGCGCGGGTCGCAAGGGAAGAGAAGAGGGAGAGAAGACGGCTGTTGGAATGAGATGAGAGAGAGAAAAGGGGTCGGCGGCTAGGGTTATAGTCGGGCCCCTCAAAGGCTTGCGTCCCGCAAGGGATGGCTTGCGGGTCGCAAGTTACAAGGACTTGCGGGTCGCAAGGGTTGGCTTGCGGCCCGCAAGCTGTTTGCAGACTGTCTCGTATTAGTGTCCCCTGATCCGCTTCTTTGCATGTTTTCTTCCACCTGACTCCTGCAGTCTCACAAACAACTCAACCAAGTGCATGCATGAGAAAGAAAAAGAAAGAAATGCGAATGAAACAAAATAAAGAAAAAGAAAGAAAGAAATAAATAAAGAAAGAAGCGAGAAACTAAACCTATCCCTTGGGTTGCCTCCCAAGAAGCGCTTGTTTTAGGTCTCAAGCTCGACCTTCTTTCCTCTACTTAGCTGATGAGGTAGGATCGGAAAGGTGCATCTCAATGCGTTCGCCATGATGCTGATCAGCAACATAGCCCTTGAGGCGTTGACCGTTCACTTTGAAAACCTTACCATCCTTCCCTGCAATGTCCACTGCTCCAAAAGGATATACCTTCTTCACCACGAAGGGTCCGGACCATCTTGATTTCAGCTTGCCTGGAAATAGCCTTAATCTGGAGTTGAACAAGAGAACTAGCTGTCCTTCTTTGAAGTTCCTGCGCATGATGCGCTCATCGTGTACTCTCCTTGTCCGCTCCTTGTAGATTTTGGCATTCTCATAAGCCTGCAAGCGCATTTCCTCCAACTCATGCAAGTCGAGGATGCGCTTTTCTCCAGCTGCAAGCAAGTCCATGTTGATTGCACGAGTAGCCCAATATGCTTTGTGCTCGATCTCAACTGGAAGATGACAAGGCTTGCCATATACCAGTTTGAAAGGGCTCATGCCAATCGGTGTCTTGAAAGCTGTGCGATATGCCCAAAGTGCGTCATTGAGCTTGAAAGCCCAATCTTTCCTGGTCTTCGCAACAGTCTTTTCCAAGATAGACTTTATTTCCCTGTTTGACACTTCAGCTAAACCGTTAGTTTGGGGATGATAGGAAGTGGCTACCTTATGTGTGACCCCAAGGCTGCTCATGAGCTGCTGAAACTGACGGTTGATGAAGTGTTTGCCTCCGTCGCTGATGACGGCTCGAGGCACCCCAAAACGAGGGAAAATCATGTCCTTGAAGAGGCGCTTGACGGCATTCGAATCCGCCTTTGCACAAGGTAGCGCCTCCACCCATTTTGAAACGTAGTCCACTGCCACCAGAATGTGCTCGTACCCTTTTGAGGAAGGGAACGGTCCCATGAAGTCAATACCCCAGACATCGAAAATCTCCACCTCTAGGATGGGCTGCTGTGGCATCTCACTACGCCTCGTGATGTTCCCGGTTCTTTGGCACTGATCACATGAAAGCACAAAAGAGGGCGCATCCTTGAAGATAGTAGGCCAAAAGAAACCTGCCTGCAAAACCTTGGTAGCAGTTTTAGAGGAGGAGGCATGGCCTCCATAAACAGAAGAATGACAATGAGAGAGAATAGAATGTACTTCCTCATGTGGCACGCAACGCCGAAAGATCCCATCAATGCCTACCTTGAAGAGAAAAGGCTCTTCCCAAAAATAGTACTTGACATCAGCCTTAAACTTCTTCCTCTGCTGGTAAGTCATGCTTGGGGGATATACACCTGCAACAAGAAAGTTAGCAAAATCCGCATACCAAGGTACCGGTGCAGGTTTCAGCGAAGCAATGTGCTCTGCGTGGGTTGCTTGCGGGCCGCAAGGGTCATCTTGCGGGCCGCAAGTAATGGCATCAGCGAGTGTCATGAGGGAATAGAGCTGTTCTCCGGGAATCGAATCGTCAATTGCAATGTCACTTTGGGCCTCTCCTTCCCAGTGCAACCGAGAGAGGTGATCTCCAACCGAGTTCTCCGATCCCTTCTTGTCCCTAATCTCAATGTCAAATTCCTGTAACAAAAGGATCCAACGAATAAGCCTTGGTTTGGCATCCTTTTTACTCATCAAATACCTGAGTGCAGCATGGTCGGTGTAGACAACAATCTGAGAGCCGACCAAGTAGGAGCGAAATTTCTCAAGAGCAAACACCACAGCTAAGAGCTCCTTTTCAGTCGTGGTGTAGTTGACCTGTGCTGGATCAAGAACCTTGCTCGCGTAACAGATGGCCACGGGCAACTTGTCCTTCCTTTGCCCCAATACTGCACTAACAGCATAGTCACTGGCATCGCACATGATCTCAAAAGGTTGGGCCCAATCAGGAGGCTGCAAGATAGGTGCTGAAACAAGTGCCTCCTTCAACCTGTGAAAAGACTTAACACACTCATCAGAAAAGACAAAATCGTTTTCCTTTACCAAAAGATTAGTCAAAGGTTTGGCAATTTGGGCAAAATCCTTGATGAAACGGCGGTAGAAGCCGCAATGACCAAGGAAACTGCGCACATCCTTGACGTTGGTCGGTGTGTAAAGCTTCTCGATGACTTCAACTTTCGCCTTGTCAACCTCGATGCCCTTGCTTGTCACTCTATGTCCAAGAACAATGCCCTCTTGCACCATGAAGTGACACTTCTCCCAATTGAGAACCAGATTGACCTCTTCACATATCTGCAAAACCTTACAAAGATTGTCCAAACAAGAGTTGAAAGAGTTACCACAAACAGAAAAGTCATCCATGAAAATTTCGACCTCTTTCTCAATGAAGGGAGAGAAAATTGCCATCATCGCCCTTTGGAATGTAGCAGGCGCATTACACAAGCCGAATGGCATCCTTCGATAAGCAAAGGTGCCACAAGGACATGTGAATGTCGTCTTCTCCATATCCTGGGGGTGGATAGGTACCTGAAAGAAGCCTGAGTACCCGTCAAGGTAGCAGAAGTGAGAGTGTTTCGCAAGGCGCTCCAACATTTGGTCCACAAAAGGGAGAGGGAAATGGTCCTTGCGAGTTGCAGCATTCAGCTTGCGGTAGTCAATGCACATCCTCCACCCCGTTGTGGTGCGCATCTGGACCATTTCGCCTTTTTCATTCTCTACAACTGTTGCTCCACCTTTCTTTGGAACCACATGCACTGGACTCACCCACTTGCTGTCTGAAATAGGAAAAATAATGTTAGATTCAAGCAATTTAAGAATTTCCTTCTTCACTACCTCTTGAAGGATTGGGTTGAGTCGCCTCTGATGCTGCACTGAAGGCTTGTGGTCATCCTCAAGGTGGATGCGGTGTGCACAAATAGCTGGACTAAGCCCCTTGATGTCCTTGATTGAGTACCCGATGGCACCCCTGTGAATCCTAAGTTTCTCCAATAGCCTTGACGTCTCGTCCTGGCTCAAATGAGTGCTAACAATCACTGGAGAAGACCTGTCAGAATCAAGAAACTCATACCTCAAATTGGCGGGGAGAGGCTTGAGTTCGGGCTTACATGCATCTGCAAGAGGTGGTGTGCGCTCATCTGAAATCTCATGTGATTCGCATGGCATGCTTTCAGGTTCATTTGTTGAGACATCGGCTGCACAAACTGCTTCGTTGGTTGTCAGCTCACTGGAAGGCTTGCGGGTCGCAAGAGAATCCTTGCGGGTCGCAAGTGGACCATCCTGATCAGTCAGCTCATCCTGCAAGCGAGATAGAAAGTCATAATGATACCTGAGTGAGATGTGATGCTGCTCAAGAAGATCATGCTGCATGTCATCGACCACCTCATCAATAACATCAACCATGTAGCAGTCATCAGGTGAATCGGGGTATTTCACTGCATTGGCAACTTGAAACTGAACTTTTTCACCCCCAATTCTCATGGTGAGAGTGCCCTCATATGTGTCGAATATGGTGCGGGCTGTTCTAAGGAAGGGACGCCCTAGGATCACTGGTACATCCTTGTCCTCATCCATCTCCATCACCACGAAGTCACCTGGAACAAAGAATTTGCCCACCTGAACGGGCACGTCCTCCACTATCCCCAATGGCAAGCGAATAGAAGTATCTGCAAGCTGCAAAGTCATACGAGTGGGCTTGAGCTCACCCACGCCCAATCTCTGAAAGATGGTGTGGGGCATGAGGCTCACACTTGCCCCCAAATCACAAAGAGCTTTCTTTATAACCGCTTTACCAATGGTGCAAGGGATAGTGAACTTACCTGGATCTCCAAGCTTAGGAGGAAGCTCTTTACTCACCACAGCACTGCATTCAAGGTTCAGCTGCACACTCTTGCAATCCTTCAAACTCCTCTTGTTGGAAAGGATATCCTTGAGAAACTTGGAGTAGGAAGGCATCTGCAGAAGAGCATCAGTAAAAGGAATAGAAATGGTGAGTTGTTTCAATACCTCCATGAACTTGGCAAATTGCTCATCCAAACGAGCTTTGGCGAGTCTTTGAGGAAATGGAACAGGAGGTCTGTAAGGTGGCTGTGTCACTGCTGACCTGCCCTTTTCCTTACTCTGATCAGCCGCTGGAACGGGCTGCCTACTCAAATCTGGTTGCTGTTCTGTCTCTGTTTCCTCTGCTTGCGGGTCGCAAGGAACCTCTTGCGGGCCGCAAGTCACTGGGTTGGTTGCAGCTGAAGAGCCTGCTGGTGTGCCCTGCTGTTCTGCTTGCGGGTCGCAAGTGTTTGCTTGCGGGCCGCAAGGCTGCTGTCTGACAGACGAATTTTCTGCTGGCTGAACTGTTTCCTCCGGCATAGAAGGTCCAGCATACTGTGTGCCGCTCCTCAAGGTGTGAATGGACTTTACTTCTCCATGGGGGTTGGTTGGTTGGCTTGGTAGTTTGACCTTATCCCCCGAATTTGAGGTTCCACTCGTGTCACCAACACCTAGCCTTGCCAACTTCTCATTCATGGCTTGCAATTGCTCAAACAAAATCTGATTCATCTTCCCTTGCTCATGCATAAAGTCATTCACAGGTTGTGGTATGGCATCTTGCTTGGGTTGATAGAATTGGGTTCGGTTGTTGTTGTAGGGTTGAGCATTGCGGTTTTGGCCTTGGTTAGGAAAGTGGGTGTTGTTGTAGAAGTTACGGTTCCCACTTCCTTGCCCTTGCTGCGGGTTTTGGCTTTGGTTTTGGTAACGGGGAGGGTTGTTGCCATTGAAAGACACAAAGGTGTTTGGCCTTTCCCTCCAAGCTTGTCGCTCACTGGGGTCAACTGAGTAGGAGCGGGAGAATGGCGGTTTCGGAAAGAAAGAGGGCTCGGAATTGAGAGAATTGACATGCCCCATTTCTCCTTCGGGTTGTGCCATTGGACATCTTTCATAGTCATGCGTCTCATCCCCACAAAGAGCACAAGCTTGCACTTGCACCATTTTGGAGGATGCTTTTTGCTTGTCCACCTGGTTTTGGAGAGCATCAATCTTGGCTTGCATCAAGGCTAGCTGATCGACTTCGTATTTGCCACCTGTGCCTCGGACCATCTCACGGTTTGACCACTGTTGTTGCTGGGCCGACCGCTCAAAGAGATCGAGAATCTCTTGAGGCTCCAAATCAATGATGGTACCACCTGCACCATTATCAACAAGCACACGATTCTGGGAGGTTAGACCATTATAGAATGCGTCAACAAGCATCCAGTTACTTAGATTATGGTGTGGACAAGACTGGAGCAAATGGTTGAACCTATCCCAAGCGTCACTAAATGACTCATCATAACCCTGTTTGAAGGCAGTTATTTGTGCTCTAACCTTAGCAGTTCTTCTAACAGGATAATACTTGGAAAGAAAGAGATTAGACATTTCAGCCCAGGTACCAACTGAGCCTTTAGGGAGAGAGTTAAACCAAACTTTCGCTTTGTCTCGAAGAGAGAAGGGAAACAAAGCCAGCCTCACATACTCCATGCTTGCTCTTGCACACTTCACCGTTTGACAGCATTGGAGAAAGTTATTGAGATGCTCGTGCGGGTTCTCAACATCCAAGCCGTTGTAACAGTTCTGTTGGATCAAGTTGACAACACCCGAGCCGAAGCTTGGTGGGTCTCCTACCACCTGTGGAAGGATGATTGGACCTTGTGCATCATCAGCTCGGGGGATGTGGAAATCCCTGAGAGTGCGCGGAACAAATTGCGGAAGGTCGTCTTCCTCTTCATTGTCAACAGGACCATCCCGTGGAGGGGGAGGGTCTTGGCGGAGATGAGCCATGTCAGATGTCCCAGATGGAGAAGGGACAGGGATTGGATCAGGTGTGATGATCGGGTTCTGTCTCTTGGCTCTACTTCTCAGGTTGTAATCACCAACCGGAGGAAGTCTATCCAGTTTGAGTACCTGAAACAATCAAAGAAAGATGAAGATAGAATGTTAGAATCAGAAAAGAAGTAAGAGTTAAATTCAGAATAAATATTGCCCTCCCCGGCAACGGCGCCAAAAAACTTGATGTCCCAAAAGGGTATAGGCTTTTAAACCTAGACAATGCTCTACTAATCGCAAGCGTACGACTTCGTTGAGTACGTTCAGGTATCGAATCCACAGGGACGGAAATTTACTCTAAACCAGACTCAGTTCAATTCCAATTCTAATGGTATGTCTTTTTGGTATTTTGTATAAAAGAGGGGGGGTTTTGTAAAGTTTTGATTAAGCTAAACAGTTATCACTAACAGACAGTAAGCAATAAAGAAAAGCAAGTAAACAAGTGTTGTAATCAATCAATAATAAGATCCTAGGGTTTTGGGAAATTGTTTGTCTCTGGATGGTCTCTTGCGGCCCGCAAGCTCTCACTTGCGGCCCGCAAGAAACAGTCGCCCCTGGAAGTTACTTGCGACCCGCAAGCTCTCACTTGCGGCCCGCAAGCAACTGTCACAGAGAAGGGTTTTCAGTCGTAATTGGTTCTTAACTATCGGTTCGTGGTTCCATTCACCTCAACTCTCGTTTGTTGGTAATTGTACACTTGCTGACAGTTGTAAACCTTTAGGATAATCTCTTATACCTAACTTTATTTGGATTCTTTCTATAGGTTTGTTTAATCTCTCGATTTAACACGAAATGTCCCTCTCGGGTATTTTCGGATTCTAAATCAACCAAAGCAGTTCCTAATCAGTTGCAAATCATTTGATACTCATGCCACACTGGATTTGGCCTTATCCACGGGCTTACCAAGTAATAAACAAGTTTCAATAGGAAAAGATGAGAATAAAATCAATCCAATATAAAAATCACGACTAAACATCATTTATAATCAACATCCATGACAAACAATCCATTCCCTAACCCTAAGATACAGTTCACTACTCACACATGGCAGCAAACAACAAGAAAAGAAGATAAAAGAATGAGTTCATGGTGAAAAGAACCAAAAACCCAAAATCAGCAGATCTGCCCTTGCAGGTGGTCTTCACGTCGCGATATCTCTCGAAATCCGTGAAGGGAGGCACCGAGCAATGGTCAGGTCTTCTTCTCCTGTGTCAGGTCTAGACGGCGGAACCCCCAAAACCTAGAAAAGGCTGCTATATATAGCTCAAAACGCGAGGTGAACAGGCCCTGGAGCGGCCGGAATTTCCATATCAGGCCTTGCGGGTCGCAAGTGAAGGCTTGCGGCCCGCAAGCAATGCGCAGAGAGGTGAACGTCTCAAATCGAAGCTCCTGATGAGCCCGTGATGGCTCCAAGTGCTCCATATGCTCCATATACCTGAAATAAGACCAAAGAAGAGCAGTAAACAAGAACAAGGTAGAGAACAAGCTAAAATGCAAGTAAAATAGTGATTTTAGGGTGGATATGAGTACAAGTCAAGGCAAATATATGCATATGAATGCAACGCATCATATGCATATAATATTTCGAAAATATTACAATCTTCTCTCTCTAGTAAATTTGGCACTTGCACAATATTTTTTTTGAGAATTTTCATTATTCTCAAAACTGAAAATAACAAATAAATTATTAAACAACACAAATACCTTATTTCAAAATACTCACCGACTTATAGCCAATAACATCGCAATAAGTAATGGGTCTATTTCGATTTGTTTTGGGTTTATATGTGTTCTTAATATAGTTAACATCGATCGGAGGGAGGGGAAGAGATACCAACTCTCCCTTGAAACCGACATGGTAGAACACGCTAGCATCATCCTCTCTGATCAATCCCGCGCCCTTGAGGTATCGCATGTTGATGAGTGAGATCATCTCGTCAGATTTGACGCGATAGATCTCTCCCTCGCCTAGAACGTCGAGGTGGTAGGCTAATGTGTGACCAAACCCCCCCCCCCCGACTGAGATGGCACCGTCGATGTGCTTGATACTCAACACATGCTCAATGTGCCGCACCATCTGAGTCCTGTTGTCAGCCATGACGACATCGTCCTTGTGAATCTGCAGCATCTTGTGCAAGAGGAATGTGTCCCTCTTGTTATAGTTGGACACCGTCTCGCCGCGCCCAAAGACAATGAACGCGAGCATACACTGAAGGTACCGAAGTGTCAGATGGTTGATGACGCTGCTCCGATAACTAGTCCCCCGTCCTGGGCGGTTGATCCTATCCTCGAAGATGATCTGCTGGGCAGTATTCATCTAGCTCCACAGCACTAGATAATCGAAGAACTCATCATCTCCTAGGACAAGAAATTCGTAGTAGCGGTTCATATCCCTGTTTGAAACTGTGAACCGTGTGCCATCAAGCTGAAAAGAAATAGAATTATAGTCATCATGCTCGAAAGTAGACAAAAGCTCGTATGTCAAGGTTCGATATGTGACACACTAAGTCGAAATAAAATTCCAACAAGGGTTTGGTCACAAATATACTGGGAGGAGGTGACGTTGCATTTGACAAGGTTATCAATAACCTTCTTTTGTCCCTTAGTCAATTTTAGGTCAAAGTGGGGCTTGGTGTTTTCTGGCCAATTCTTTTGGGGTATATTGGCCAAGTGACTAAAGTTGACATGCTGGTGCTCTCGAGGTTGTTTGGCCTCAGGGGCATTAACGACATCGGCCATAGCGACGTCACCCGTACTAGAGTTAGAGGTTCCATCACTTGTTTTTCTCTTCTTGTTCATTGGTACCGTACTCAATCAAATCGAATATAACAATCAAATACCAAACTCAATTAATTGGTACGTATCATTCAATTCGGCCTAAAATCGGGTTTTGCAAGATTAAAATTGAAAAAGATAGAGTGAAGAGATACAACCAAATCGCCAAAATACGAAATCGAAAATTAATTGGGGAGATTGAAGCTTCTCGGAGCGCCTTGGAATGACTCGGTTGACGAAACAGGTCGGTTGAACATAGGGTTTCGAGCCGTCGGATGAATTCTTAAGCGATCACGCGATCTGAGCCCACCAAAGTGAAGAGAGAGGATAGGTGAGCGGGCTGCGGGAGTTTGGTGGGTTGGAGAGGCCAAATAGGTCAGATCCGGTGGGATTTTGGTTGGGACGGGTTGAGACATAGAGGGAAGAAGGAGAGGAGTAGAGAGGAAAAGGATGGTAGGAGGGAAGAAAGGAGAGCAAGAGGAGTTCAGGGAGGTGCTCGGGTGGTTCTAAGGTGGCCGGAGAGGTGGGGAGAGGGGTGTGGTGTGCTAGGGTCACGAGGAAGAGAAGATGGAATGCAGAGAGGTAGGGGTCGGTTGGGAGAAAAGAAGGAGAAATGAAGACGCGCCTATTTATTGCCTACAAAAAGACATGTTTGCGACCCGCGGAGAATCTTTGCGGACCGCAAAGCTACGTCAAATTCAAATTTGGGATCTTTCAGAAACGACTTTGTGTACAAGTTTGCGGCCCGCAAGCCATTCTTTGTGACCCGCAAATTCTCCCCCGATGTCCTTGACTCCATTTGGAATTAACTTGCAGCTCGCAAGAGGCAGTTAAAGTCGGTATTGTCATACCTTGTCAGATCTTAACTTGCACAAAGGGTTTGCGGCCCGTAGGAATTGGGAATTTTGCAAATTATATCCTATGTCAGAAATTTTCGAATTTCTCGGGATTTATTATAAACTTGTGGCCCGAAAAAGATATGTACAAATTGAAAAATTCGAAATTTTTTCTAAGTTCAAAATTTCTGGGAATTATACAAGGGAATCTTTGCGACCCACAAACGTTTCTCTGGAGTTTTGGCAACCTCATTTGGGATTTACCTGCCGCTACAAGGGATCTTTGCGGCCCGCAAGAAAACATAATTTGTACTGTTTGACTTAGTTTTTCAAGAAGAATTCAAAATAATTGAAAGAAACAAGTTCAAAACTCCCTTTTACCTTTTGTCCTGGTCCCTCTTGATCTTGAAAGCTAAGAAAATATTCATAAAAGTAAAAAATGAACAAGGAATTAATTACAAAATAAAAAATGTAACATAATTATCCTAATTTCTTTTTGTTCCTTGCATTTGTGATTTTTTTGTGATTTTGGATTTTTCAAAAAGAAAAAGTCTTTGTGCGAAAAAATAAAATACTTGGGTTGCTTTCCAAGAAACCCTCGATTTAACATCATGAGCTCGACCATGTTCATCCTCGAGTTATATTTCTTGTCAGCCTCGACAAAGAAAATTGTTGTATTTTCACTGCTTGGCTCGCATTGCATGTAGACCTTGAGCCTTTGGTAGGGTTTAAAAAAAATCCGGGCGGGTCTACCCACCCGTGGACCCGCCCGTGTCCGACCCGTGCCCGGATCCGCCCGGATCCGCGGATCCTGGATCCACGGATCTATCACGGGTCGGGTTGGCCCCAAATCCTCCAAACCCGTCTAGACCCGTGCCCGTGTAGACCCGTGCCCGACCCGTCCCGAGACCCGCTCGTGCCCAACCCGTGGATCCGTGCAAAATTCAAAAAATTTCAAAAAATTTCAAAAAATTTCAGAAAAATTCGAAAAAATATATATATATATATATATTAAAATAATGTGCAGTTTTAAATTCAAAATTTCAAAAAAAATTCAAAAAATTCAAAAAAATTCAAAAAATTCAAAAAGTTGGACGGATCCGACCCTACCCGCCCGGGTTTATCACGGATCGGGTTGGAGGTTTTGGGTTCGGACCCATGCATACCCGCCCCGTCGTACCCGTGGACCCGCCGTACCCGCGGATCCGTGGATCCAGACGGGTCGAATCCACGGGTACCCGACCCGCCCCGTGATTAAAACACTAGCCTTTGGCCACTCACTTTGAATTAATGCACCAGTCCGCTCGCTACAAATATCCACCGCCCCATGAGAAAAAAAACCCGTTGCACTTGAAACAAGCCGCTCCACTTGGACTTTAGTTTGCCCGGAAATAAGCAGAATCAGGAGTTAAACAATAGAATGAAGTCTCCAACTCGGAACTCCCTCCGTAAAATGTGTACGGTTATTTATAAACCGTTGCACTAGAATTTTGAAAGAAAAAATTATGGAAAGAAAAGCCAAAGGTTATTTTAAATAACTGTTGTTGTATCTCCATGTACGCCAACAGTTATTTAAAATAAGCGTTGAGTTATCCTCATAGATTTTTTTGCACTTATGACAATAGTGTTTAACAATTTCTTCAGTAACTGTTGTTTTATGAGGATTGATAAATCTCCTTTATGTTATATTGACATTCAATAAAATGATTTTTCACCACTAAAAAAATAAATAAAAATGAATCTATAATTTGATCACCTAAGGAATTTAAATATTGAGATCATATTGACGATTTAAATCGGTCGTTTCGTTTGACCTTTGAAATTTGAGATATTAATAGAAAAGATGAGAGAAATGTACTTTGCATTTTGCCAAATATCGTATGTTACACACACACGAATCTCTTATTGTGAGACAATACAATGCAAAATAAAAGAACATGCAGCAATACATGCAGATATTATGGAGTATGGGAATGCCACTGTCACTCTGTCAGTAGTCTTCTTGGCTGCTTTATTTTCACTGCTGTTTTTGCTTTCTTTGTCATTGTTCATGTCCTCTCATCATATCATTATTGCACTTGAGATTTCTTTCTCTATCCATTTTCTGATTTTAATGAGAGAGAGAGAGAGAGGGGAAAAGTCGTCGTCATAACAATTAGAAAAGGACATATATCATATCTTGATTCTTGATAGCCTGTATTATATATGAATCATAGGGAGTGTAGCAACTCAACTTAAATGTCATGTATATATTTTGTTTTCTTCCTTTCTTTCTTTTGTTATTGCTTGCTTTTGAATGCTGAGAATCGCCTAAAAATATTAGGTGTTGTCCGGTCTGTGAATTGAATGGATTATCCTGTCTCAAGTGTCGGAAAAGACTGGGTCAGGCCTACTGTTTGGTAGGCCCATCAAAGCCCATAGAATTTTCACCTTTTTGCTATCAAACTGCTTTTTCTTTTTTTTATAAAAGTTATTTCAAAATATTTTAAACTTTGATGTATTATAACACTCCATTTAAATTTTCTTATATTATAATTTAATCACTACATATGCGTATATTATCAAATACCATATCATTTCTATGAACTTATGTTGACACTGTTGTTTCTAAAAAAATCTTTAATTTGAGAATTTGCAAAAAAAGTTTGAATTTCATCATTTTGCTTTGCTTGAGTTTGATTCAGAGAAGAGGAATTGAATTTGATAGCAAGCAAGAACCAATATGAAATGCATAGTTAGGCTTAGGTTTAAGTTTTTATACACTGTATTAGTTTAAGCAATTGAATTTGAGCTTAGAAACAACAAAAACACAATTTTTTTTCCCACCATCACTAGGGGTGTAAATGGGTCGTGTTGGTAGATTTTCAACTCATTAGATGTCATTTATGTTGTAGTATTTTCAACTCATAACCAACCAATCAAAAAATAAAAACCATCCAATTCATATTTTGTTTAGGTTGTCGAGTTTTGCAGGTTTCACGGGTTTCACAAACTTCAATATTTCACACATTTTTTTAATGATACAAAAATAAAAATAACAATTGAATATAATTTAGTAACGCATTAACGACGTACTAAAAACTGAAATTAAGAAGTTTGACAAAAAAATATATACATGTAAGTTTGTGGCAAAAATCAAATAATTTTTTTTTATTACTAGCAGTATAATTGTCTAATTAAATATAAAAAGATCGGATCGAGTTTCACCCACATTTTATTCTACAATCCGTACTCATATATTACATGTCAGGTTCGTCAAAATAAAAACCCTAACCGATCATAAAAAATCGAAATTTGCATTTTTCGTGTCGGATCGGTAGGATTAATCGAGTTAGTCGAGTTGAATTTACACTCCTAGTTGCGATGGCCATTTTTTGTGTTAACGTGGACTTGACAGAGAAAATGTGCTAAGTACAAAATATGCGTTATAACGTGGTAAATGTGCTAAGCGTTATAACGTGGATTTTTTGTCTTTTGCGTCTTTCTTTCCTTCTCCGATCTCATATTTTTTTACGACGAACTTATTTTGTGGTGGCATTATATTCCTTCTTTTGTTGAGGAGAAATATAATGCCTCCATCCTTATGTGCTTTCACGGTGCCTTCAAATCTACATCATTCATTAAAATTAATGAATAATCTAGATTTAATTGCACAAAAAATGTGCATGATTAATGTCGTGGATTTTGGAGGCACAATATTATTAATATTTTCAAAATATTACTTGTGATTTTAATATTATTACTTTTATTGTACTACAATGTGTTATTTCAGTATGCATTTTTATGAAATCATGTTGTCACAATTAGCACTTTTATAATTATGTATTACACATATAGTTTTATGTATCGCCACTTTTGTTATACTATAATGTAATAAAACTATAAGAGAAAGACTCAGGTGCATCATTTTAGGTGCTCTTTAGATATTCCAATCAATTCGTATCATTCAAATATATCAAAATTCGCACCATACATTTCAATCAAATAATCAATTTTAGGTGCTCTCTATTTATTTTGGATAAGTTTTTTTTAAAAATTATTATTTATTTGCTTGATTGTTAATCAGCTGTGAAAGAGAAATGACAACAAATATCGCGGTACTCATTTGCACCAAGGCCGAACCTACAAAGAAGCATAAAATTAGTGGAAAAACATCAAAGCAGGGGGGACAAAAAGTAATGTTCCAGTTTCATGTTGGAAAAAAAGGATGCCATCTAGATACTGGCATCATATGCTCAGATTTTCTGGTGCTAGTTAGTACTAGTTAGTGGATAAAGCCTACAGCAAAATATATTTAGCGAATTTTGAGATTGTTCTTTGTGATAGAAGTGCCTATATAAAGCGGTTGTATCTCTCATGACGCATGAACTCATAATTTGTCCTGATCCTTGTATTGGATCAATATTTCGTGGGTACTCCTAAAATATAATAAAATTGTAGATATAAGTTTAATATATGAAATAATTATAAATTTACGTCTCATTCTGAAAAATTTGCCCTACCTTATCTTATAACCTGACTTCGTCCCTGATCGATTTCACCCCACAAAATATTTCCCGTGTACGTTGCTCTTGGATGATGCATGGAAGAGACTGTAATCCGGGGTTGTATGATAGAAAAACTATAACAAATACACTTGTCAATTTGTTAACAATTTATTTTGGCAGGTGTCTTCTTTTGATTTATATATGCGAGGTTCACCGATTAAGAGAATTTTATACACTGTACGATGTTTAGAGGTGAAAGAATTCGAACCGACTCGAAAAACTTTTTCGACCCGATCTAACATATATTTTATGAAGTCAATCTAACTCGAATCTAACTCGACCCGAGTTAAGATGACTCGTAATTCGAGACGAAACGATACATGAGCGACCCGAATCCGACCCGTCCAACCCGAAACGATCCGTAATCCGAGATGGCTCGACACATGAGGATTCAAACCCGACCCAAGATGACCTGCAACTCGAGATGGAGCGATACATTAGGACTCTAGCCCGACCCGACCCGACCCGACTTGATCTAATACTTGTAAATCGATCTAATTATATATTACCTACGTCATAATCTAATTTTACTAACAATTATCATCAGAGAAGTAAAGGTTTAATAACACAATTCAATAACGCTGACTCGATCTTATCCGATTGTACTTAAAAACTCAAAATCGAAAGTTGTCGATGCAACCAGGCTCGATCTCACCCGACCCGACTTATGACCCGAAAATTGTCGATGCAGTCCGACCAGAAACTTGACTCGATCTTGCCCGACCCGACCTGACTCGACCCGACCTTATCTCTACTAACCCGACCCATGATCCGAAAGTAATCGACACTTGACGACTCGAAACCCAATCCGACCTCATCCGACCCAACCCGCAACCCGACTATTGTCGACAATCAAACTAACTCGACCCGACTCGACCTGACCTAAACTTGTTTGACCCACCCGACTTGCCCCATCTAACGATCTTGTACCTGCAATAGAGAATCCAGGGCATTGTTTTGAAAATTAATTAATCTAATATACCCATGGCGCGATATGGCCGCCACTGTTGCTACAGTAAAATCACTGTAGATTAATTTTTTAATTTTATTTTGAAAAAAAATTTCCTTTTTTATATTTAAACGATTTATTATAATTTTATTATTGCAATACGAAAGTTTAAAATTTAATTTTTTCGCGCGGAGCGCGAGTGGTATGCTAGTAAATAGTCATAGCAATATGGCAATTGGAGAGAGATTAAGGGAGGGCAAAGTCGTCATCACAAAAAGATAGTGGCACTAATATAATAAATTATGGTGTGAATTTCACCGCCCCCTCAGCTTGGCTTTCGGTCAGCATTTTTTTGTAATTATCAAAATGTTTCTGAAAAAAATAATTATAATTCGAAGTTTATGCACAGAACGGTAGAAATTCTACCGTTCGGCAAAATTTTTTGAAATTAATTCAGGAATGTTAGTTTTTCTATTTTTTTCATTGCCTTTTTCTTTCGTTTTGGAATTTATTTAAAATTCTGACTATGTATAATAAATTACTTACCATTTTAATCATGAACAGAAAAAAAATTCTGCACACTTAATTATAATTTTGATCAAAAAAATTTTAAATTAGACTCACTCAGATTGATAATACAAAAATAAAAATGAATATATATTGCGACTGGTGTGAACTGGAAACTAAAAGACAAAATTATAATTAAATGATCAGAATTTTTTCTATACATAATCAAAATTGTAATTAATTTTATATACATGATCAAAATTGTAATTAAATGTTCAAAACTAAAAAAGTCAATCGTCGAACAGTAGATTTTCTACCGTTCAATAGTAAAATCAAGTCCAGAACAATGATTTTTTTACCGTTCTGATCATTCAATCAAAAATCCCAACTCTTTGACTACTTTTATGAATGTCATTTTCATAATTACCAAAAAGAAAAAGCTGGCTTTCGGTGCTCCACATTCTAACTGTTTTATTTGGGGAAAAAACATTCTTACTGTTAGTATTTGCATTTTGCACTATATACTTTTCTCATTTTTTTAAATATAATTTGGAAACTAAACAGTCATTGTTTACGTCTATTGGTTTCTGCTAAACGAGAGGAGGTGCATGCAACCAAAATTTTTTAAAATAATATTATTATTATAAGAAATTAAATATGTAAGAAAAAAAATTCAAAAATGCTACTCCAACAAATAGCATATGCGGTCTTTAGGCAAGAATCTCCTCCGAAAATAAAAAAAATTCAAAATGTGAATGGCAGGCTGGCAGCAACCACTTGCGTTCCATCTTTTAAAAAAAAAATTCAAAATATGAACTATAGCTACCACTTGCAGTCCATCTTAAAAAAAAAATCAAAATGTGAACTGCAAGTGTTGATTGCGATCCATCTTTTTTTTTAAATAATTGAAACTGTGAGAATCTCGATAGTGTCTGGATTTTTTAATATGGAACTGAGCCTTTGGCTGCGAGCTAGGCAATATTTCCATTCATGTGGACTGCAAGTAGTAGTTGTGGTCTATTTTTTATATTTTTTTTTGTTTCCTAAGCGAAGTCTTGCATGTCTTATGAGCCGCATATACTATATGGGGAGTAGTAATTTTAGAATTTCATTTTTTCTTAGATATTTAATTTTTTTATAATAATAATTTTATTAAGAAAAAATTGGTGCATGCAATAAAAAGGCAAAAAAGTCTGTCAGCATATTTTTATGAGAAAGATGAATGCCTAGTTTCCAAATTCCATTTAACAAACACCAAAAAATGACATATATAGTACAAAAATGCAAATATTAAAAAAGAAAAAACTTATTTATTCCATTTCCTTATGAGTTTATGCAATGTCTATATGAAACAATTTTTTGTATTATTTGTAATTTCAAGTATGAGGATTGTGCATTCATGAACCGAAAGCCCAGCACAAACGGGGAAGGTCACATATCTACATTACAAAAACAGAAATGAATTTAGCAATATTCGTAAAGCAATGATCAAAGAAAATTTTGTAGAACATCGTTGGTATAGTAAAAGAAAATTCTAAAATATAAGACAACGATTATTTTTCAGAATTATTTTTGAAAAGATAAGACAACCGTTGCTCGAACTTTTCAGAATTATTTTTTCTTAAAATTCTAAGGCAACGATTATTTTAAAAAATGTTGTCCCTATCTAGACTTAAAACAATGTTTAATGTTTAATAACCGTTGCACTATCTCAACCATATGTATAAAAAACATCTTCTATGTCTTCTCTCTTCACAACTCTTCTTCTTCCTCCTCTAGTCGCCTTCCATCTTCTCAACTTTCTCAATTTTTGCATCTCCTTCCTCTTGCCGCCTCTACACCTCTGACAGATTTTTTTCCTTTCTTCCCCGCCTGGCCGCTAGCTTCGTCTCTTGTGTTGTTCTCCTCTCGTCATCTTAAGGTATTTACTTTTGGCTTTCTTTTTGTGAGGAGCCACTGGCATGGCCTTTTGTTAAACTAAATAAGTTAGATCTTATTGCTTCAACACTTTGTGAGGTGTTTTTTTGTTATGGGTCAGGTCTATTTAGGGGCATGGTACTTTGCATTGTGATGTTTTTTTGTTAATAGTATTGAACACTTTGTTACATGGTACTTTGTGTTAAACTATATAAGTTAGAACTTATTGCTTGAACACTATGTTTCTTTCACACTTTGTGATGTGATTTTTATTATGGGTCGTGTCTATTTAGGGTATAGAGTTTAAAGTAGCATTGTAGCCCCTTTTAACAATTTGTAATGTGCATGCAGTTCTTTCTAATAATTTGTAATTTGCATGCAACTCATTCTATTTACATTTTTGTTGTTGTTTGTAATTTGTTCATATCTTAACAGTTCTGCCCCCTCTTATTTTAGGAGATATTATTTTATTTTATTAATTCCTATAATAGTTTAATAATTAAATGTGCAAGCAAATAGCAACAACTTTTGTGTAAAGAAAAGTATTAGAACATGAGTGCAATGTTGTTAGGATTTCAATCATTTAAAATCATTTATCTTTTGGTAGGAGAAATATGAAGATGCAATATGCAAGAGAAGTGAAGATAAATAAGTAACAAAATAATTACATAAAATTTCTCGGAAGGTGTTTGTAAAGTTTTTTAGACAGATCGTGCATTCCTCTGTAGAGTTGATTTTATTTGCACTTATTTTCTGATCAGTTAGAGATAAAACACTAATGACTCGTATTCTTTCTATGTACTTTAAATGGTTCTTAAACTAAAAAACACTAATAAGTCGGTACAATACTTGATGTTGGTGAAATATGGTAAAAATCAACGACAAAAATTAAAAAAGTCTAGTTTCTCTCTAAAGAGCTCATGTATTTCACTCTAGAGAATAACTAATTAATCTATTTTTCACTTAGATAATAGATTCATCTTCGTAGGTGGATGTTTTTGTTCAAAATCTTTAGACAGTAGATTAATCTATTTAAATAATAGATGTTGGGACTAAAGAAAGAGCTCTACTTATAAAAAAAAAAACAAAAAAAAATGCATCGATGAATCTAAAAATTTCGACAAAATTCCACAAGGTAATAACTCTTCCTTTGGCCATAAACATTCTTCTGCTCATATTTTGACTCCTCGTCTTACAAAATATAGAGATTGTTCAAACAGAGAAGCACAAAAAGAAACTATGTGCTACAACTTAAAGCGCATAAATAACACTTGAAACAATAATGAAATCAGATATTTATGTTCTAATATATTGATTTTTATAAATATTATTTTATGCATGTCTTTATAACTATAAGTGAAGATTTTTTATAATTTTTTTTAAAAAGATCGAACCTTCCAGCTTAAAATAAAATTTTGAACCTACAGCACCCAAAATTTTCTGATATTAAAAACTATATTGCCCAAGCTCCCACTGGCTATCTAGTCACGAGATAAAAAGGAGCATATCAAATTTCCATTTGATAATGCGCAATTTGAGGATACTTTTATAATATGCTAATAAATATGGTGGTTAACAAACAAGATTGGATGAACATTATTGAATATTTACGAAATGAATTATTTTTTAATTTTGATTGAAGTTCAGTTCAAGTTCAATTGTTAAAATTGAAATGAACTATTTGTAAACTAATTATTGGTTCAACGTGAAATTAAATGTAATATGTTCAAACATTTTAATACATTAATCAAGATTTAACTCTTTCTTTCACAAATAAAACTAAATTATTCACATAGAAATGCGAATCTAAAACTAATTAAGTTATTTGATGAAAGAGCTTTCGCTTTGTATGCAATTAATTAACACTAAAAAGTTTCGCGATCTTTACCCAAAGTCAATAATTTATCTTTTATTTGGAAAATTAGAAGGTCGGTTTTATTGGCTGTTGATTTTGACCAAACCATTATCAATCATGTTTAATTTAATTTAATGTATTAAAAGTACAAAGAAGAAATTTATAAGTTCATTCATTTTTCTTACTTTTATGTATCGATGCCGTCTGCCGCAAAGGACTAAAAAGTAAAAAAGTATTGAATTTTGAAAACATACATGATACATCTCAAAACAAATTCAAGGATCCCAGTACTAACTAAGAATTAAGACAAAGAGCCAAAATTTGTATTCATTCAAAATATTAATTCTTTTATTTAAGTGCTAAAATGATACGTAAAATGAAGTTAGTATAGAATCTCGCGCCTAAGATTTATCACGATTGCTTGCGACAAAAGGAGGGTACAAATACAATGCTGCTACCTTTGTTTCTCGTAGATGGCCAGAAGCCTACAAGCCTAGAACTCAAAAAAGAAAGAAAGGCGACTATAATTCTTTTCTTTTCTTTTCTTGACTCAGAAAAATGATTTTTTCTTATTTGTTTGTTCCTGCGCAGCATACGATAGGAGCGCGGTTATATATATATAAACAAATTAATATTGTAGCTTGTCGTGGATTCGAATTTCTTTCATGCTTCAACTTTCGCTTATTTTTCTAGCAATATAACAAAAACTATCAGCGATTTTACAAGACATGATTGTCAATGGAGTTTCGAAATGTATCGAGACGTATCAGAGATTGAATTTGTAGGCCAAAGTAAATAAAATAATCGGTTACGCCACGTGGCTTATCGGATACGTATCCCAAGGAGTATCCAAGTATCGAATATGCATCCGATACAATGCGGAAAGATACCGTGAAGTAACCGGATAACATAACTTTGTTCCCATCCATTTCAATACAGTGTGCACATGTCAAAATTGAAAATTTATTTGTGGGTCAGAACATTTTGCAACCTTAGTTTGTTCCCATCCACAAAAGTAGGCACTAATTCTGCTGCTCGTAAAAAGTACGACTCCTGCTGTCTAAATTTGACTGTTCGAACTATATCTAACGGCTTCGAGAGTATTGTGAGAGTATTTTTGAGAGTATTGTGAGAGTATCTTTGAGAGTATGCAGGAGTATCTTTGAGAGTATTGTAAGAGTATCTTTGAGAGTATTGTGAGAGTAGTTTTGAAAACTTTTTGTAAACTTCATATTCGCCATTAATGACTTTGGTTCTAACTACCTCCATTAATGTCATCCACATCAAAAACCTCCTCCCCCAGTGAGAGCGCTACCCAAATCATTCCTTTCTCTCATAAATCCTATACCTACCACTGCTGCACTTCTCAAAGCAATAATGGTATCTATGCCTGCCTCCCCATTCCCGGTCCCGCCACAACTGCTGTACCAATTTAATTTCCTTCAAAATGAAGAACCTAGACAAGACATCCTCCGGTCACTCCAGCACTCTCTTCTATTGCTACCTATTGAAGGCGCAGTCCAGTCTACCCACGACCAAATTCGAGCATACATGGCGAACACCTACGGAGGTCGTCCTGATGACTTCTCCATCTCTTATGTCCCTAGGAACCATTTACTTCTGTAATTGCCCACCCATATTCCAGTGGCCCCCCTGTTAAACCACTAGCATGAATTCTGCCGGGGAATTGGCTTCTCTCCTGCGCACTGGACTAAAGTCCTCAACCGCTCTCGTTATCGAAGTCTATATAGAATACTCATCACAGTGGACAACTTTCCCATTGACTACTGGCACCCTATTTTCTTCTCTCGTGCCATCAGTACTTTTGGCCAAATAGAAAACTTTGATATGGATAATCTTTTGGGCACAGACAAATCTGAATTGCGTTTGACAATAACCATCCCGTCCCTCAATCTAATTCCATCCTGGCTAATCTTGGCGCATGACAATTCCTGGTCGGTATGCAGGATCTCCATTAGAGGTCAATATTGCCTATAAGGCTCGTTCCCAATTCAGCCTCCTTCTGTCCCTCCATCTGCCCCTGTCCTTCCTGTCTCTGGTCTGCAATCCCCACTACCCGTTCTTGACCACCATCTCCCTACTTTAATGGGTATCTCCCACCCTATTGCAACCTCGTACCAGATGCTTGAGCGTCTACCGATATCCTCCTGGACAGTTTCAAAAGGTTCTCAACTCTGACCTATTGCTCACACTTGTGCACCTGGAGCTGCAACGAATTTGTCCCCCAAATTATTGTCTCATTAGCCCTGCAAAACGGCTAATAGGGGCCCTGACAGACGGTCTACATGTTCACCTAGAGCAGCCCCTACTTTCCCTGTTCCCACAAGGGACACTTTCCCCTATGCCTGTCCTACCAATCTAGTCCCTTCTTATCTCTCGATACTCATGCCTGACAAAATCACCTCGTGTACGACCCCGAATCTATCTCTCCCTTTGGTCGTTTCCCCTGAGTGTGATATCTCAATTACTCCTGAATTTTGTATAGATCATGTGCATGGAATTAAAGGCCCACCAAACTTCTCTTGGCCTATTAACTATTTTCATTCAATAACCATGTCTCATGCTGCTGGGCTTTTTAAAGGCCCCCCTCTCTCTAAACCTTTTGTTTCCTCCATACCTTATGAAGGCCGACTGCCTACTTCAAATTCACTAATGTCAAACAACTGTGACGAATTAGCAGCCATTGCTGCAGCTTTTAGGCCCAGTGACGCCATTGATGCTGGCCTGGTCCTCCCGTCAAATGTAGCCCCTGTTACAAACTGGAGTCGATCCATTCTCGCTAGTGTCATTATAGATAGATCGGTGTTCCAAACCCAGTTTGCTGGCACCATGTCAAGACTGTGGGGGTCCCACCCGAATACAAATTTCTCCTCGATTGGGAAAACTCCTTTCTCGTCCAATTTGTGGCAGAAAATGAGATGCTCGATATCCTCTACAGAGAGCCATGGTTTTACAGAGTCAATGTGGTAGCTCTAAGGCAGGTTCGCACTCCGCAAGATTTAAGACCTGATTTTGCTAACCAGGTTGCCCTATGGACCCAAATGCATAATATCCCGCCGAGTTCTCTAAATAATGAAGGCTTGCGACGCATAGCTAGCTCTCTCGGCGGTCTCACGTTCGATTTTAGAGTAGGTACTGCTCATGGTAGGTGTTACTATCGTGTGAAGATATTGTACCCTGTTGATTCGCCTCTAAAGGACAAGGTAACCGTCGTACACCCTACTATCGGCCCCATTACGATTTTTCTGGTGTATGATAGGGTACAACGACTATGTATCTACTGTGGTAGACTCGGTCATGATCTACCGGTCTGCCCGTCGCATACCAAGGTCCTCCGCTTGGCTAACGACCCAGCCTATCAATGAAGTCCAGAGTTTCAATACCTTTTAGGTTCCCAATTAGGTCGGTGGATGATGCAATCTAGCTTGGTGCCTCTACCAGAATCTCCACCCTATTTATCCTCCGCCCATGCTGGCTGCGTGAACAATATGCCTGGCTGCTCGACACCGATCAATCCTAACATGCACTTCTCCCCCCTTCCCGCCGTTTCCCTCTGTCTCCACCAATGTCTGCCCCCTCCAGGTGAACACCCAAACGTGCGCATCTTCCGCCCCACCAGAACCACCAGGCTTTGAGTTCTGCATCCCTAATTTGGGTGCCTCTACTCTCTGCCAGCCTTCCACTCTTGTTTCCTCTGACATGGCCCCCTATCAGGTGTCGAAAAAACTTCAATTGGTCTCCATCTCTTCCAACTCTTCTGACAAGTCTCTCCACCACCAAATTTCTTCCATCTCAGCAATTACCAACCCATCTCCTAAAAGGGCTAGGCAGGCGAGCCCCAAATCGCCCCGCGTACCCCAATGTATATCTTGTCGTGGAATTGTCGCGGTAGTGGAGGCCGCGATACAATTCCTACCCTTAGTCGTTATCTCTACTACACCCGTGCTTCTATTGCATTTATCTCTGAGACAAGGTGTAACACTAGTCCAGCTGTCAAAAGAATAAGCAAGTTAAGGATGGATAACTGGGAAATCATTCCTGCCAATAGGCGATCGGGTGGCCTATGGTGCCTCTGGCGACATGATATCTCAGTTTCAGTTTTAGAAAAGTTGTTTCACTTTATGTTTTTGAAGATTCATCCTGGTCCTCATGCTGATCCTTGGGTGCTAGGTTTCATCTATGGAGACTCCAAGCACTCTCTGAATGGCTATATCTGAGAGAGAATTGGGTATTATGCTTCCTCTTATGGGCTTCCTGCACTATTGGTGATTTTAATGCGGTCGCTTTAGTTTCTGAAAAGATAGATCTTGTTATCGCGTCGGAAGGTCGGGAGTTCCGGAGACGTAGGCTTGTCAATAGCCGAACTCTGTTAACATATCGGTGTCTCTTGTGCATAATTGCTTTGTTTGCAATTTCTCATCTCTTTTCTATTTACTTTACTTGTTATACAATTGATTGAGAAGAATTGAATTGCTTGAATTGCTCTAATTAAATACGCTTCCGCAATTAGAATTTATTTAAGCCAAATTGGTATTAAGGTCTCTGAATTTAATTGTTGCAAATTCTTGTTAGAGAAGTATACCAATTGATTGTATTGATCTATTTAGCAATTGTCATTAGGAATTGAGGTTGTGAAAATTTGTAAATAAGTCCTCATAGTTGTCTTAAATCGAAAATTGGTCATAACCTAGGCCGCCTAGGTTCAACAGTTTTAATCATTTTAAATGTTATTTTTGACAAAAAAAAAACAAGCACAAAATAAGTCTGATCTTCGGATGGACGTAATTTTTGACTCGTAACTCTGATTCGCGAGTACGAGTAGTTTTGGGAAATGGCAAGACATGTCGCATATATTATCGGGCTACAAGTTGGTATGATGCTGTTTTGACCCAGAAAATTCTTCTAAAGCCTCCAAATCTCATTTGTTATGTTTTTCTGAATATTTTTTGCTCAAATTTTCTAAAAAATGCTTGAAACAGTGCAAAATATATTTGAAATAGCTATATGAACACCTGCTATATTTAATTTTCACCACATGCATTATGTGCAAAACATATTTCAAACAGTGCAAAAATATACTTGAAAAAACTAGTATGAACATCTCTTTCAATTAGTCTAAACACATGTTTTATTTAGTCTGAACAATTATTTTATTTGGTCTACACCCATGCATTCTGTGCAAAAATAGACTTAAAACAGCTAGTCTGAATACATGTTTTATTTAATATACACCTCATCCATTATGTGTAAAATATTTAGGATAGTGTGTAGGACGAAAACGTTCAGAAGAATGTGTGCGATTCAACTTTTCATTTTTTTGCGATTGACTGTTTGACTTTTTATTTTTATCCGCTTGTGACTTTTTTACTTTTCTTTTTTGACAAAATTAGTTAGGAGGATGTGAATGAGAGACTAAGATTAAGGAACCGCTAGTAGGACCCAAAATATAAATATTCTTAAACTGATGACTGATTATGATTCAATTCAAGTGTCATTGATACTATAAAAATCGTATGACATGAATTCATATATATATATAATGATTTTTAATAAAACAGAAATAATGATATTATATTGCATGAACTTTGAAACACAATCAAATCACAAGTTTAACAATGACTATTGATAGGTTCTGAACTTCTGATAAGTTCCTGTGGGGCGTGTGCGTGTGCGTGTGCGTGTGCGTGTGCTCTGGACGCCTGCTGCTTCCACTGTGCCATTATCTCTTTTTTCACTTTTTGTTTCTTTGGTACAGGCAAACACCTACTCCTACTGAGATTTCATTAAATATAAAAATAATTTACAAATAAATACTTATAATATGAAATAAAAGAAAGGTCTAAAAGGCTCGTGTCATGATCCCCATACGTACGCACTGGATCGCATTGAATTTTAGCATAGTTGGCATACGGGTTCATTAAAAGTTTATAAGATCCAATGTAATTCATATTCAATAAAAGTTTGAGAATCCAAACAAATATCTACATCAATTATCGTAATAAAATTCGGATGGGACTCAATTATGTATAATATAAAGTTCTAAATTTTTTATATTATAAATATATACGTAAGAAACATAACTTTAATTAAACTAATTTATATAAATAATTGCGAGTTCATTGATATTCTGGGACAAATCTGTATTGCATTTCTTCCATGTTTTTATTTTATGTTTATTTAAGCAACAAAACGTACTCATTTTATTGAGCAATGAAATTAAAAAAATGAAAATTTCTGAAACTTTGATTTTGAGTCTATTCTTATTTTTTTTCCTGTGAAATCAATGTAAACTGACCTCTTCAGTTCGATTAAAAACCGAAGAAATACAATTAGTCCAAGGGATAAAACCCTTGCAGCCCCTATCAAATATCTATTTTTGAACTGCTCTTTCTAACTACATTGGTGTCTCTTTCTAAAACACCAATGCATTATTAATTGTTATCTAACCTTCCAATTTCTCTTGTAATATAACTCCCTATAAAAAGTAGCGGTTAAAAAAATTGAATAAAATTGCAACACTGCCAACAACATCTCAATAAACAGTATGCAAAACCAGAAAATTAGAGATAGGAAAAAAGTAGATCTTCATGCTGCTATTATCATCCCCCCTCGACCTAGTCACTGTTCATCAGCAGCATCATTCCTTTGCTCTTTTTCATCATCCAGTGAGCAATTGCCTCCTGCAGAGAAGACTTCATAGCACCTGCTCAATACGCTACAAAATAGTTAATTTTCAAGCATAAATTTGGCACAAACAATTGCTTATCATTGTTGAAACAACACTCATTTCTAAACAGCCACCACACCCACAGTGCAGCTACACAACTCATACCCAATACCTTCTTACTCTCCTTGTTGGATGCCATTATGATGAGATGCAGCTCCCATAGGTTGCCTGGCTTTACCTGGTACTCCTCAAAGATCCATAACCAAACCTGAGAGCTATTAGCACATTGAAAAAACAAATGTGTAATTGTTTCTTCCTGGTTGCAATACAGGCATCAGGGGCGGAGCCAGCACAAGCCAGGCCTCCCCCCTTCCTCTTGGAATTTTTTTGCAAAATATTCTTGTATATTTTTACGATTTGTCAAAATTTTTTGTAAAATAATCATGTATATATTTAAACATGTGTAGCATTTTGCTCATTTGAAAAAAAAAATTATAGATCTTGCCTGCTCACGATGAAAATCCGAATTCGTTCCTAACAAACATGATGTATCACCTTGCCAGCCTCTTTTATTCAAGTTACCCCTAACTAATATTTTTTGTTTGCATAAAAACCAAAAAAAAAATTATTTACAAAGGAACCTTTAACACCCAAATAAATTGCCATTCTGTTTCTTTGACTCCTCTATCTAGAAGCCAATGGTACAGATGTTTGTTAGCAAAGGACTTATTATCTTGCCAGACTACAGTATCCACAGTCTTTTAAAGGAAAGAAAGAGGATACTAGAAGTTGCAGTTGATAAAAAGATTGTCTTTGGTGTTTGTAAAGCAATTTGAACAACTTTCAATGTGATGTTGGTACATATCTGGAAAATATTAGGAAATGTTGTTTGATGTGTTGTATTAGTGTAGATACGGATATCGTATTTCATACGATGCAGTACGAGGTATGAAAATTTTGAAAAATCACGAATACGAATGCGGATACATATATAATAATAAAAAATTTACATTATATACTAAAATCACATTATATAATAAAGCAAGCATACATAAGTTGGTTGGGTCCATGACTATGCACAAAAAGTACGGGTGCGAAAATAAGCATAGAATGCTCCACTGCATATAATAAAAGAAGAGGAGACAATAGGTGTGGGGCCCACGACTATGCACAAAATGCAGAAAACATTAATTGCTCTTCTTTTAATCTTCTACAATCTGTCCTGAAACTCGTAGGAAAGGATCAACCTGCTCTGACAAAGTTTACTATGTTTACTGTCCAGAAGTGACATGATTCACAACAAGATTAATGTATCAAACAGCATTTGTAAAACTACAAAATGTGGTAAATTAAGACGCATACTCAAGCATGAATTACACTAATGATACAACTCTCATTATAGTAGGAAATCTAATTTTGATCTGAAAATAATAAGAAACACATTAATTTACTGATTACATGAGAAAAAGCCCATTGAATATTAAAGATGGTCCGAGTTAAATAGAACACAACCTAGAAGACGTCAAACACTCTCTGCAATCAACTACTGATTTTACCATTTCCGGGCAAGCACACTGAGCAAATTCTCGGTAATAATGGAGGTTATTGCTTACCGCTTCTAATTATATTTTCTAGCGGGAAAGACGTCTATAGGATGGCATATCTTCTATTTGTTGTACATCTTCCATTAGTAGCTCTTGCTCTAGCTGACGTTTTGTCGATTTCATCACACTCTGAGCAAAACAAACATTTGTTTAATAGTTAAACAAGTTCCAGTTCATACACAAATCTACCGAGCGAGTCCAAAATTAGTTCATACCCTCCAATACATGAAATATGATGGTATCTCCTACAAAACTAACCTAAAATCACATATGACCCTCATAAAAATACCAACATATCATCCATTTAATAGATTTGTCAACTGACTGTCAAACTTTGTCAGTTCAGCCCACACCAAAATTACTTTATCACAAGTTAACTTGCAAAAGATATATTTTTCAAGTTTAGCAGGTGTACACATCACATTTTGGGTAAGCTCGAAACTCAGCATTAAGTAGATGTGTGGGGAGTGTTAGCTGTCAGGTTGTTGGGTTTCTGTTACAACCAGACTTTACCGAGTGTACCAAGAGTTTAGGTCCACTACGATAATATAACTTCTTTTTTCATATAATAACAAAAGCCAAGTACTTGCACTGAAGGGTAAATTACAAACAACCGGGCCATAAAGTATCACCATTTTCCATCATCTTTCAGCAAGACAAAAGAAAACAGCTAAATAAAGCAAAGGATATTGAAAGAAACAATGTATAAATACCCTGCTCAGGATTTGGGACATGAAATGGACCATCTCAGTAATGTGTCCTTGGAATTAAACCAACTCCACCTCATTGCTACTAAGATTTCCACCAATTTTGACTGGAAGGGGATTGAACTCGAATTTGCAAATCAGAATGTTCAGAGATCAAAAGGAAACTATCATTCCTCAGGGATAAGACTAAAATAGGTGACACTTTTACCACTTGACATGGCTTAAAACACCAACAAAACTGGTATGGATTAACAACAACAACTCTTATGAGAAAGGGGAAGAGGGCGAGGAGAGTGTATTACATTGAAGTCCATGTAGGAGGCATGCATAGCAAGCCACTGCTGATCCATCAACTTGAAGGCTATGCAATACAGTATGTCAAAAGCACGCTCATTCTCTGGAAATATATACATCACATATATCACTTTGATACGATGACCAATTTCGCCAGTCATAATACTGACTTGATACAACCTTAAAGTTGGTCAGAGAAGTTATGTAAGATATTAACGTTTAGTGCTATAAGAAAGCCAAGTTCACCAATCAACCTCCACATAACAAAAAAAATTCCTGAATATGACAAAGTATGCTACTCGGATACTTCAAATACCTTATCGCACCCGTATCGTATACTTCTCCGATAATCGGATACTCCTCGGGTGTGTATCGGATACGGCATGTGACGTACCCGAGACGTGGCGTATCCGAAAATGGCGTATCTGATTATTTCATTCATTTTGATCGACATATTCAGTCTTCGATACGCCTAGATACGTTTCGATACCTCACGTGACAATGAGGTCTTCTAAAGTCACTGATAATTTTGTTATATCACTGAAAAAATGAGTGAAAAATGAAGCATGAAAGGAACTAGAACCCAAGACAAGTCACTTTTCATCAAGACACCTTATCACTGTGTCATCTCCTCGCTTGTGTATAATAATGGTTTTTGTTATATATTTTACTTATATATTGCTTCTCAATTCTAATTTATTAAATTATTTTTTAATTAAAGTTTAATATATATAACCGCACCAATATCTAAGAACTTTTGAAATCGCTGTATCGCCGCACCCGTATCATATTGTATCGTATCGGATATGATACCTGCACCCGCACTCGTGCAACATAGAGTCAAACAAACATGGACAACTTTTGAGGCAACAATCTAAAGATCTAAAAGTTTTAGGATACCAATTATGGCCTTAAAGAGTTACAATTATAAGAATACAACTACAGTAATGAAGTACCTGAGAGAAGCTTCAAGAAAATTGCACCAAGCAATGTCCTTGGTTTAGCTGTAAAAATGAAAATACTTCTCAACTATTTGCAAAATAACTTAGTAAGATTAACAGCAGGTGGAAAGAAGAATAGAAGAAAATAATGATGGAAGAAATAAAATAAGGGAAAAGCATTATACTATATACCAGCCTGAAGATCAAGCATCTGAATAAGCATGAAAGTAATATTTACGCCGGCCACAGCAAATGGATACTCCCATAAAGCTCTATCCCCGTTTTGTTTTTTCAGCAGCTCTTGAAAAGATCTCTAACAGAGAGACAAGACAGGTAACAAAAAGTTTATCAGGATTTTATTTCGCATTGTTACTGATTGTAGTCTTCCGTGAAATACAAACTGGCAGCCGCAGCAAAATTTCTTTGGGGTTGGGGGGTTGGGGGAATATTGCAGTGCCCGACTGATATGTTATATTACACCGTCTGGCAAATACTTGCACAAAGTAAATTGATATTACTGGGTTATTGTGCGGAAATTATCATTACAGTACTACAACAACTACAATAAGAATTAAAGGTTTTCATACAGTGGTAACATAAAATTAGAGAGAGCCACACAGATAAATACAGAGGGAGAGAGGGAGAGCTCACAGGATAGGTCTTTGCAAAGAATAGCAAATTCTCCAAGGAAATATACCCTCCTCCTCTGCAATGCCAGCACAACGACAATGCAAACTTCAAATTGTAAAATAAATACAAGGTAATGGAAACTACATACTGATGAACAAGTGTATGTCTTTGTGTGTGTATAAGAGAGAGAGAGACCTAAAATCGGTGGAGGGGTCTTTTCCCTGCCATCCCATTTCCTTCCATTGATCTGAAATCAAACCCATGAGCTCTGTGCCCGGAAAAGAAGCATACCAAAGAGACTTTAGCGAGTCCTATTAATGAATAAAATAGAACATGATAAATAATTAATTACAACCCTCAAATGCTGGACAGTTTGGGTACATATAGAAGAAAGAAAATGTACCTGGTGGTCCTTGTTTGTACTATCATAAGTAACTTCTATACGATTTTGCAACCTCTGAAGGCATTCTTCCTGGAAAAGGCAAGAAGAACATCTGTTTTACTGAGGAGACAATTTCCAGTGTGTGGTGGAAAAATTCTCACAACATCCCACATACCCAGAAATCATGAGAAACAACTTTTGTTGTTTTCTAAATAAGAGAACTTCGCGTCTCTGCTAATGTAGTGTTTTTACAGATCCCGTCCCAAGTCATGAAAAAGGAGGGTTGCGATAGGCTTGGCGAGATAAGGTATAAATTCAGCCATTCTCATGGTAATGAAACCCAATTTAGGACCAAAGGGTTTCATCTCTAGCCTAACCCACCTTGTTTGGGACTACAAGTGTTGTTGTTGTTGTCATCGTCACCATCATCGTCATCTTTCTAAATAAGAGAATTCGAGCAGGGTCTCCAATCCTACTTGAATGCCCTTAACTTTCATGTCCTCAGAGAAATAGTGTAGTGTTTTTGTCATTTTAAATGATTGCTTCCATTTTTACCCAAGTAGTTTTATTTTCTCATTATCTGATTTGCTAAGTATTCTTGATGCTTTGACTCTTGGCTCTCTAGTGATTTGGTGCCCTCTTTCTTAATTGATTATCCAAGATTTTGCTTTGAGACGAAAAGTTATTCTAGACTGTAACATAAGAAATAGTTTCTTCGCTTGAACAAGGACGGTTAATTAGCTAAGTGCAGTAATCTTAATCAATGAAGTCAGATTTTTACCCTTAGATATTGTTTAAATTTTCAACTAATGTTTCTTAGGTACCAAGTCTCAACATATTCTTTGATTGTCCTTCTGCTGAACTATACATTGCTATTGGCTACAGCCCCCCCCCCCCCCCCCCCCCCCTAACACATAATCTCCTCTATATCTTTTAAAACTGGCTTCTGCGAGGAAGGTAAAGGTTGTCAAAAGGATGGATTTCTTTTGAGCTATATAATTAATCAATACTATGTGACAGAAGTTCACAGTTGAACTGGGGGTGATTCTGATTGAACAAAAAGTTAAAGGATGCCAGGGGCCTTGATTGAACTAAGTGTTCATTGGCAGACATTATTTCCTCCAACAAAATTATGTCCAATTGATAAGGAACCAGATTTTAAGAAAAGATCACAATTCTAGCTCCTAAAAAACATATCTTCTGATGATATAATGTATATGTTACTAACTGTGCCAATGATTTTAATTCCAGAAGCAATGGAATAATTTTTTTTTTTGAGAAAAAGTGGGGGATACCCACCGGTTTCATTGAAACCAATTCCCTATTACAAACTAAAGGTCCTTAGAATAACATCACTATGCTCAATTCCATAAACTACCAAAAGACTGTCTCGACCAGTACAGACATTATTTTGGAATATAAAATGCCAAAATAGCCCCATTGCCCACTTTAATTAACTTACTGATATATGTTCCAAAGTGAATAAAGAGTCCTTTGACAAATCAAAGGGGCATTAGTTTTTCTCAATTTTTTTATTGTTGTTGATGTGGCTCCATCCTCCAACAAAGCCAGAAACACAGCCCTTAAGGGTCTGAGGCCATATGATTAGTGCATTTACCAGAATTTGATGGAACTTCGCAAAAATTTACTACCTGAGAAGGTGTCATGTCAAAAGAAAGGTGTGCATCACTGTCTCTCCTCTGAGCACAAACACAAGAGAGGCCCCTTCCTATCCATGCCGTTGATCCCATCACAACTTCACCTGTATGAACAAATATGATCATTTCATTAGAAAGTAATTATTTCTCAGAACACGAGTGAATCATTTCTGACACAACAGTAGCACATCATTTCAAAGAAATAATAAAAAGTTATTATTTCTTACAAAACCGTAATCTTAGAGGCATAAGGACCAGGAAATGAAGAAAAGAAATAGGAATTTTAACGATTAATGCATTACCGACTCTTTTACTTAACCTTGGGCCTAATTATGGCATCTTTCAAAGATCTATGAAGAGATGATTTCATTGGACATGGACATTGAGGTTGCATATCCCGGATGATGTTTAGCAAAGAACAATACTCAGGACACAAACACATATGCACAGAATAATACTTCTGTAATACTGCATTGGGTAAAGATCTTCTTGTTTCTGCATGAAGAATAGAACATTTACGGGAAGCTCTCCATGTTACATACTTCCTACTTGTGAGCATTTTGAAGCAAAACCTGACCAAAATTATTGGCTATGACTTCCATAGAGAAACTCTCATTTCAGAAATAAATGGAATAAAATCAGCATACTCCCAAAACTAGACTTATGATTAGGATTTAGGAAGGAGGTAGATTCAATCAAAACCAATTAAGAAATGTCTTCACAGAACAAAATTATAATCCAAATGAGGAATTTGGTAAAGCCTATAAAAAAATATAGGTGTCTCTCCAGATTGCCAGACAAGCATGGAGAGTATAAACCCAGAAAGGAACTTAAATGGAAACTTAGATAGATCCCAAAATTCACGAAGCTGAAACAAAATTAACTGGAACCATACAAGCACACTTCTGGTCCAGGATAGGAATTTACAAATAGAGGTTTTTAAACTATCTGTCTCCTGCAACGCACACCAAAATTACCTAACTTTAGTGATCAATTCTACTCAATCAACTAAAGCAACATAAGCACCTCAACAGAGACTGCAATTGCAAAGGGGTATAACTTAATAACAATGAAAAAGAGGATCTGATTAAATTCCTTACCAGGAGAAGAGTGGCAACCGGTACTTCTCTCTGATCCATGCGAAAGCCTCCTGGCAGCAACAAAAGAGCCTTCATGTTCCTCCATTTCTAACTCCAAATTCTCTCTTATCATACGAATAAGCCCTTCATTCCAGTCAGAGTGGCCTAAGAAGATCAAACCCTAGGAATTGGCTATCCATCCAGAACCAGAGAACTTCATCTAGCAGCACTCAACACACCTCAATTGAAAACCAATTTTACAGATGAAGCCCAAAAGAGCGCAAATTTCTACTTAATTAAGTACTTAATGCGGGGAAAGCAGATGTATAGCTGGATGAGAAGGAGAAAGCGACCTAATTTCTTTGTTAAAGAGAAAGGTGCAAACTTTGCATAACGCTTTCAGTGTTCTTGTAAAATTGGAGCGCGAAAAGGTTGGTGGAGGTCTCTCTCTCTCTCTTTTTATCTTGGCAGAAGCTGCCAACTATTGGTGGAGGTCTCTCGCTCTCTCTAGGTTCCCTCTTTCCCCTTTCTTTTTGGAGGCGTTTTGAAGCTCTCTCTCGTCTTCCTCTCTTTCTCTCTCTATCTCTGTTTGGAAAATGGAAAGTAATCAAAGTATGACGTTGTAAAATAATGCGCTGATTTCATTGGAATTAACAACATTTTTGTAGGCTTTTAGAACCTAAAACCACGATTTACTGCCTCTGAAGAATTAATTAATTTAAAATTAAATCGATTTACTGAGCGCGCAGTAACGGAAACATGTGCACCTGTCGGGAGGTTCTTGGAACCGTATACTCGGCAACTTTTGATCTGAACCGTCATATTTAAAATTAACAATCTCGATTAACAATATAAAAAAAAATTCTGAATCATATCACTAACGGTCAAGCGTTGATCTTTAATCGATCCAAATTAGTGCTCTCCTCTGAAAAGAATTTTTCTCTCCGGATAATACGATTTCGAAGATTCTTGTACTAAATTTAATTATTTTCTGCATATAGAGATTAATAATGTGCATTGTTCATTCCAGGCGAAAAAGGCCCAATGAGCAAAGAGAGAGAAAACGATTTTGAAGGCGATTTAGGAGCTCGAGAGAGAAATGAGCTTGGGCCTTCGATCGGGTTGAACATTCAATAGTTAGATCGTGATGAAATGGAGATATCATCTTCACCATCGAATCTCATCAATGGAGAGATCTCAGTTCAAGCATCATCTCGTTGTTGCAATGAACGATTGGAGATCTAGTTGATTCTAATCGAGCTATACTAGAGGTGATTCAACAATCTACTCATGGCACATATAAAAAGACGTTGATATCTGGACCAGTGGATCACAAAGAGAAGAATGTGCCTAAACCACGACAAAAATAGTGAGAAAAGGGAAGGTAGTTACAAACAACTCGAATCTTCTCTCTCGTTTTCAAATTGCTCCCAATCAGTGCTTCAGGTGCGCCAAGAAGGGGCACCGTGCTAAGGATTGCATGTTGGAATAAATAATTGGAGCAATTCAATTAGGATATCAAACAAGAAAATTATTTTCTAATCTAAAACAATTGCAATTATCAATTTCAAATAAAATCTGTTGCGACATGAATGAAATAATAAAGGGCGGAAGCGTATTTACTTACTTTTCATCTCCTTTTCGCTGTCTTCGGTCTCGAATCCAATCAACGTAGGAGATGTCTTGAATCAATGAAAGCGCCTTCACGTCGTGTTTCCCGACGAGTCCTTCCAAACAATTCGGGGTCGCCTTCCTTTTCTCTGATGGTCACGAAGTTTCCCAACATAGTACCAACACTAATGGAGAGTGTATGGGTGGCTATGCACAACTAATGTGCCCTATCAACAGTGTTTTTCTGCTATAATCGTTACCCCTAACGTTTGGAGACCCGGGACCTTTTATAGGAGTTTAGGTGTATCTTGGAAAAATGCCAAATTAATTATCAATTATTCATCAAATATTTATAATTATATTCTCTCCAATTCTCTTCCAAATTCTCATATTTACTGTTGTAAATACATCCACGAATTTGATACAAAAGTTATATTATCCAATCAGAAAGATGTCGGAAGATCTAAGCAGTAAAAACATGTCTTACAGTAGGTCTCTTGCGGCCGCAATGAATCTCATTTCAGTCGCAATAGACTTGGCAATTCCAGACTTGGCAACATTCTTCCAAGTCTCTTGCGGTCGCAATGAGATCCATTGCGACCGCAATCAATCATGTCAAAACTTGGCAGATTTATTGCCATCTTCTCCTACTGCATTGCGATCGCAATCAATCTAATTCCGGTCGCAATAGATCTCGTTTTGTGCTATTTTGCTTGGGTTTTGATCCAAAAAATGTTGGGTTTGGCCCAAACAATATTTCTGACTTTACACTAAGACTCATATATACATTAATTGATCATAATCAGTCCATCAATAATTATAATCAATTTGGTTAAGTTCTATATGCATTCGTGCCCAAAATCATGGTGAAATACGTATAATGCCCTGAATATTAATTAATCACCTTTAGCGGCATTTCCACATATTACTCCTCGTACCATTAGCGACAATACATGACATGTTGTAATCATTTAACACGTAGTCCAAATTTAATTTATTGAAATTGATGTCTCAATTCCAACAATTTTCAACATGGACGAGTGTGGTCCATTTGATTACACATGTCTTGGATCTGGCCAGATCACTTTAAACTTTTCTGTCTTTCTGTTCGTATTTCTTAAACAATTCGGTCCACCAGTCATACCAGCACAAGACTTAAACGATAGTCACCATATTTTCTTCGTGGCTTTATCCATATAAATCACAGTACCAAATACTTCTGGATAACATGAATTAGACTTTGATCATATAGCTCAGAAATTACATGAGAGTGTGATTTTACGTGCCTATTTTCGAATGGGTCACCATTTATTTGTTAACTTTAGTGAGGTCAAAACTTTAAGAAAAGAACACAATGAGATTCAAAAATATAATTTGCATATATCATAACTTGTTAAAAATTACATAACATGGAACATTAAAAACAAAATCAAACTCTCACATTTTCCCTAAATTATTCTAACATAGGTACTATGCCCATATGAGAAACATGCTCATGAAACTTCTTGGGTGATAGTGTTTTTGTAAGGGGATCTACAATCATGGAGTCTGTACCGATATGTTCCACCTTCAACTCATTGTTCTGTACTCTTTCATTTACTGCCAGAAACTTGATGTCTATGTACTTAGGCTTTGTCGAGCTTCTATTGTTTGTTGCATAGAGTACGGCTGAATTGTTGTCACGCATCAACATAAGTAGCTTATGGATGGTAGGAACATACCTGTAGCCTAGTGACAAAATTCTTTAGCCACACGCCATGGTTTGAGGCTTCGTAGCATGCAATGAACTCAACAGCCATGATAGAAGGTGCTATGAGCAGCTGTTCATAACTCTTCCATGACACACATTTGCCTGCCATCATGAAAATGTATCTCAATGTAGACTTCATGCAATCTACACAATCTCCAAAATCAGAATCGGTATATCCAATGACCTCGAGCTTTTCCGATCTCTGATATGCGAGTATATAGTCTTTTGTTTTCTTCGGGTACCTCAGCACCCTCCTCGCTGCTTTCCAATGCTCCATTCCTAGATTACTTAAATATCGCTCTAGCATTTCCGTAATGAAGACTATGTCCGATCTCGTGCACACTTGGGCATACATGAGACTGTCTACAACGAACGCATAGGAGATGTCTTTCATGACAAGTCTTTTTGAATTAGTTTTAGAGTATTGAACAAGACTAAACTTGCCTCATTTAGCTGCGGGTGTATCACCATAGGTGTAGCAGGATTGTGATATGAGATCATATGGGTCGATTGTGGAACCATTTCACCCAGGAGAGTAGCCTCCATCAGAGAATCTTGAATCAAACAAATTTTGTCTGTTTGAATCATATTCTTGATTTCACGATGAATTTTCTTGATTTTCCGATAGACTTCTTGAATTAAAAGAAAATTGGGCTTGGATCTTTAATGCAGATGATCCAATAAAGGAGAGAGTTTCAGAGAATAAGAGAGAAAAGGTCACCGGAGAAGATCGGAAAGAGCACACTAGGGAGGAGATTTATCGGAGAAGGTGGCGCCGATCAATTGGAGATTAAATTTCAATACAGGAATGTTAATACTTGTATTAAACTCTAGTGTTCTTCACAGCGAAAAAAAAGTCTAGCACCTCTGTAGTCCAAATATACTACACATCCTCTACTCTAATCAAGTTTTCTTCAACTAAGTTTTAAAATATTATTTTCGAAAAAAAGATGAGGCCAAAGTCACTTTAATTTTAATGATAAAAGATTTCAAAATTGTGATCTTTCACATAAAAAATGTTGGTCTGAATCCTCAAGTTAAGAATAAGTTCTTTACTTTTTTTTCTCAAAAAAATTCTTTAGTTTTTTCAATATTTTTTCGGTGCAATCATCACATTAGAGTGTTCATTAAATGAAAAAATTGTTTTGAGCTCAATCGATCCAATCAAATAGTTCATGGGCTAGTTAAACAAAAAAAAAAAAAAAAATATTCAACACGATCACAGATTGTCAATTATAAGTTTTAAAATACATGTCTATTTGTTTCTAATCCTAATTTTCTTTTTCATATTTACCGAAAAGTCTATTATCATGATCGTCAAAATAATCATTATTATTCAATCCCCTCTCTTTCATATTTAAACAAAGCAGGATTGTGAGTTCTCACCCATAAACAAAGAGGATTAATAATTATGAGAACTTTCGGCCAACCCAACTTGCATTCACCACCAAAAAGGCAGGATTTTGAGTTCTCACCCATATATCAAATGGTGCACGGATGAGTCATACTTCTCTCCTGTGAGAAATTGATAGAGGATGGCCCCAAAAAAATGATGCTTGCGTTGTGGGCAAAGTGTCCTACGGTAGCTGTAGCTGGAACCCATTAATCCAGCTCCAGCTCGTATCTATTAATCTATGGAAGGGTATTGAAAAAGACTATATTTCAAAGGCCTCTCTCATTGTGGTTTATGGGGAACGGTTCCGGGAATTATTGAATTTCATTTTCATAAGATTGATTGAATTTTTACATTGTCTCGTCAAGTCTATCACAATCCTTCTCGCTCTTGTTTTCAAGCAGCAGACTACTCTCATATATCATTTAACAGAACGATTCACCTTAAAACACCTTTATTTGACATATTATAACTCCTAAATTTATACTTGAATAGTCACTTTCCCACTTGACAAACACTCCGGTTGCCTCGGCTGACAGTCTTTGAAATAAATAACTTGACACTTGATGACTTGGAACTGCTTTTGATGGTTGACAACCGGAAGCAAACATGCCCCGGCTGAGAGTCTTTCAGAAAAGAAAACACAATAGTTGATGCAAATTTTATACAAATGCTAAACATAAACAAATACAGGGTAGCAACAGAGCAACAGTATATTCTAGGTCAATCTAAATGCTAAACATCTTGTGGGAAAATGACATAGAAAGAAAGAAAGAACAAAAACAGAGAAAATAAAATACAAGGAAAGAAAGAAAGAGAGACCTCTCCTATGTTGAAGCCCAGTTTTCAAAGATTTACATGGGAGGTGGGTCATTCCACCTTCGTTTGACTTCAGATTTCCATCTCACCTCCCTCAACTTCCCATCAGTGCCATAATCTCTCTCCATAACAAGATTGATACCCTCATCAGAGTACCAACTCACACCGATACAAAGCACCCCTTCTTTATCCACATCAACATATCCTGTCACGCCGCCAGGCAGCCAGAGAATGGTCACATCATTCATGTCACCCAGCTCCTGTACCTCAAAGGAGCTCTCAGGCAAACGCCTTCTTTTTAGGGACTCCATGCAGAAATACACAAAGGGGGCCCCACTGGTACTGCTGGGATCATCGACAGAGTCAGTGAAAATAGGTGTGGCGCTCACCTCAAATACCTTCCATGAGCCAGTGAGCTCTGATGGTTGGGTCCTTTTTCTTTGTGACAGCGGTTTCACGTCAAAGGACCCTTCACTGAGAAAAGAGGTTTATTTGTGGACTTAGTAAAGGTGATTATTTCTAACAAAGTAAATTATAGAAGAAAGCATTGATAATACACTTATTTAAAAGCAGTTATGTAACCTATCAACTGAACTAGACCTAAAGATCATCAGGCATGTCCAAATCAGAACATTTCTGACTATTTATTGCTAAATGCACTTTAAAGCTAGCATTACCTAAAATAACATCCAATCTGATCCAATAGTGGAAACCAAACTGACTCAAAACCAAATAGTCTAAAACTGACAATAGAGCCAATCTTACCCCAAAACTCATTTGTATCTTCAAACTTTATTAGGAGGAATAACATTAAGAGACAGAATTCTAAACCCCAAAGAGCAGCCTAAATTAAACACACCAGTGAACTAAAATTGCCCTGAACACTACAAAACTAAATCCTTGAGTGATCACACCTCAACTACAAAAAGTCCAAAACATAAGCACAAAACATACCAATTTCAAAATATCTCAAACCAAAAACATGATTAGCATTAAACAAAGTGACATGAAGTCATGAACCACTTTAAACCACAGTACAACCCAACATGACACCCATTCCCAAATGGACATGACATTGCTGGTAAACAACTATAGATAGCTTATTAATTTGGACAAACTGGAATACAACTGTGATATGGAATTACAGATGTCCGAGTGCAGCTACTGAGGTCATTGACGTTATCAGTGAGATGAATTACATTTTTGATGGAACATGCAGCAACATGCAACAAAGCTAACTAATCCTATCCCGCCGTACAGAAAGAATTTAAATACTGGATGGAAGAAAATTCAAAGCAATGAAACTGATCTTTTTGAAAAAAAAATTAGTGATTTTGGAATTTTGTTTTGGGTCCTCTCATAAGGTTTCAGAATAATGCTGTATTATCAGGATTAGTAATTATACGTGTATTCCTACACAAAAGAGGTACTTATCCTATTTGAACTCTGTAGTTATTTCATACCTAACCAGCAATGGTACACAGGACACTGTGCTGTTATCTGTATCTGGAGAAAGAATATGAACAGCAATACAGTTTTATCCTAAATTTAACCAGCATTGAGGCATGATGATTAAATGAAAATTATTAGGTTTAATTGTGAAGCAAGGAACTGAACAAACAATTGCTAGAAAAATTGAAAACAATTGTGCAATAATATTTCACAAGAAGGGAGGGACTACAGAAGGTAGGATCTTACTCAGCAAAGTTGAGATTGGAGGGACTGACCCATTGCTCCTCATACACAGCCACCCTAATTATCTGTATGTGGGCCCCACCTTCACTGAACTCAATGGTGTGCACTATTCGAAGCCTCTTGTGGCAACCTTTGACTAAACACTGCATGTTTATATGAATTTTAAATGCTGAGAAGACAATTGAGATCCTCAACTCCAACTTTGATCATTTATGCTAACAATGAACTTGCCTGCTCAAATTTAAAAGTTGGGGATAAAAAATACTGCGATTCATCATACTCTCCAACTGGTAGGTCAATTGGACCTCTTGAATATGAACCATCCTGAATAAAAAGAAACAAGAAAACTAACTCAAATAAATTGGTTGCTACTAGGATAACGTATTTGTTAAAGGCTCAAACATAGAACTATGGCAACTCTTGAACCAAATTTCTGGTGATGATACTCCTACTGTAATTATTATTATTAACTTAAGTTATATATAGGGGTTCCCGAAAACCCCAACACCTATTACTAAATGCTTCTTAACGGAATTCCCACCTTTGTGCTCATGGAGACTTGAACCCATGACCTCATTGAAATCATCCTAGTTAGTTACCACTAGACTACTAGGCCATTTTCTTGAACTTAAGGTTTTAATTAGTAAACTTCTGATTCTTAGCTGTTTAACAGAGGATGTCTGATAGTGCAACTGCTTGCTAAACTTATGATATTAAGAAACCTCAAAAAAGACTAGTCCTGGCTCCCTGATCATGCCATCTTCCTCCAACAACTCACTCTTGTTCAGATCAAACGACTCATAAGCTGGTAAACCAGAACCCGCTACATCAGATGCCCAGTTGTGGGCCTCGCTTCCTTCTCCAAAAGGATTCAGGGCCACCCAGTTTGTCATTCTCCTGACCGCATTTACTGATGTCTTCTCGATGCGGGAAAGAGTGTAACAGTCATAGAGATTCTCCCTTTTGCTGTTGACACTTATTGGTTCGATTTCAGCAGTAAACGGGGAGAACACAGCACCCACACCTTTCCATATGCCACTTATGCTGCTCGAAAAAGTATCCCATGATGGCTTTATCACCGGCTCCTACAATAACAAAAAAGAGTAATACTAAATCATCAGATAATCAAATACCTATAGCAAAAGCAAGGTTATCCAAAAACAATACCGAAATGATCACATCCTAATTATGTATCTCCTAAAAATATTCTCAATTTCTCATGTGCTTATATATTTATTTAAATTAAACATATCCTTAATTCCAATAGTATGGCAGGAGGGCACAAAGTCACATAGGTCTTATAACAGCACCAACATCATTGATAGAATAGTAACCCTCAAACTAATTTAGACAAAAGATGTAAAAGTTATATCATTATCAAGTACCTGTGTCTGAAGAACTTTTTCAATTTCTATCAACATAGGACCGGAGGCTAAAATGGAAGAACCCATTTTCCCTTTCCCACCCAGCGACCCGTTCCTCTTCCCCTTGCGCCTGACAACATTCCTTTTCCTCTTCTCACGCAGCGCCGCCTTCTCGGCCTGTTCATTATCGACACTCCAAATATTCTCCTTTCTCTTCGCCTTCAGACGCCGTTCCCTCCATTTCCCGTCCGAAATGGAGATTCCGGAGAGACGGGGAGCCAAATTGAGACTGTGGTGGTAACGGTTAGAGAGACCGGGGAAGCTGAGGTTACCGCACGCGTAGTGGCACTGGGGTTGCATGCTGTTGTGGCTTGCGAGTTGCGAGCGCTTGTTCTTTGTAAAACTGAGAGTGAGCCAGTGAGGAGATAGCGGAGCGAGATTTCGTGTTTGTTCGGGGGATTTCGTTTCGTGTTTCGTGCCACGTACACCTATTTCAATTTGGGTTGCGAAGATTACAGCAGGAAGATGAACCAAATGGAAATGGGGGCCGGAACTAAGCCCAAATTGTTCAACCGTTTTATTTTGGACGACATACTATTGTTCGGATACGAATACGAGTAGTCATACTATTTGTACAGAATATAGTTTTAACAGGGTAAAAAGGAACCAAAATTAAAACATAAAATTTTCAGAACTTGGGCATCATTACAAATTAATAAATGAAGTCTTGTCCAAAAGTATTCTACTTCTACACAAAGTTACAAATATATGTTTTTAAAAGAAAATACTGTCAAGCCAATCATACTACTAGCTAGAACAAATGACGAGCTCCAGACAGTTGATCTCTCTAAGCAGGATAAATTAAATAATTACACAGGAAAGAACAAAAGAATGTTCATTTTTCAAATCATTATCTTAAACAAAACCACCACAAATGCTATATAATGTTCAAGACCTATGAGATTTTTTTCCATTCGGCTTTTTACCATAAAACACTGTACTTCTATTCGGTCGAAGTGCTGGGGGCAGACAAAGAGAGGTTTAATATGAGCCCGACAAACAGGCCTAATAGGCCTACAATAACAGCAAAAATGAAAGAGAAGCCACCTCCAGCCTTTGGGTTTCTACGCCTTCTCAGCATATCCTGAAAATTTGACTTCATTTGTTTAATCTAAGAAGAGAAAGATGAAGTATTAAAATGGAGAAAAGACGTGATAATCCCAAATTTGTCAACCTTTATTTCCTAGAAAAAACAAAGTCATACTTCAATTCCCCCATTTTAAAAAGAATAAAGTACTATCTTTCTACTTGTTTAGCATGCAGATCAGAGAAGGTAAACTGAAAGGGCTAATATGGATATTTTGATGAAAATAGGAGTGATGCAGGTCATAGTTATCATGATTTATGCAGGAAATTAAGAGAGTTGACTTTATGCAGAGATTTGCAAGATGTTCTTTAGTAGAGGCATGCATGAAATTAGACCCATAAATATATATAAATGTATTCTACTTGTGGTTACAGCTATCGAGTTTATTAATAAGGTTTTATATATCAAGGGCATAACAATTGGGGAACAAAGGGCTGTACCAGTAGGGTTAGGCAGTTGTCATACAATTCTTTTAGTAATTTAAGATCAAAATATTTTACTCCAGTATGAGAAACTGAAAAACTTGAAAAGTAGGAACATTGTGTACAAAGGTCGGGACCCCAAAAAGAAAACTTGGATCGCATAGTGTATGTGACCCATCGTATATTCTGCCCAAGAATGTTCCTGTGCTTTTTGATATAAAATAAAAAAGAAGAGATATTAAAGACAACATATAGCAACCACACACGTGACCCAAAGCATATTTGTTAGAAAGTACCATGTACAAAAGAAACTAAACCATAGAAGGCACCGTACTTTACAAAGATGAACAAGGTATAAAAGGAGTGAAATAAATATTTATTGTTAACTCCTCAAGAATCGCAGATGACAGTAATGAGCATATTGAAGAACCAAAAACAAGAAACAGCCCGTAATTTATACCATGCACACTTGGCCTGAGTACCAGAATTATCCTCAATAATTACACAGATCCACCATGCAAAGCGCAGTATGCATCAGTGCATCACGTGGACACATTTAATCCTACCCTTTACAACCGAATCACTGACAAAATGGAAAAGGTGATGCTGCCAAAATGGGTTGTAGACTGTTTATGATATTATTCATGCATTATGAAACATTATGAAGATATTCTTAATATAAACATTTTCTAGATTCTGCACTTGTCAAAAAATAGGAATTTTTTGAATTACTGAAATAGAAAAATTGCAGTAGCATCCAACAAACCAAGTTTAAAATAAAAACACTTACTAATTCGTGCTGGAGCTGATGGTTTAGTTGCAGAGTGGTATCCCTTTCATCCTTCAAACGCTGTATAGTTGCCAGCTGCACAACAACAAAGCCTTTAGTCCCAAACAAACTGGGGTAGGCTAGAAATGAAACCCAAACTAAATAATAAAAAATCAATATAAATAATAAATAATTAATAATAATATAATAAATAGTAAAATAGTAGTAAAAACAGTAGTAGTAATAATAATAATGACAATACTAATAATAATAATAAAAGTAAAAATAACAATAATAATAATAATAATAATATAATGAATAAAGAAAAAAATTGAGATTTTCATAAGGTCTATAATCCAATATGAAATTATTGAGCAAATCAGAATAAAGAAAAAAAAATTGAACTCAAACCTATCTCCCTATCGACCATTTCATAAATCTATTTTCTTGTGAAATTGAAATTAGGCTGCCCTCTTACACAGTTGGAATTACAATATTTTGGTCTAGGGGGAACGTGTTTCAGAATGTAAAAGAGATTTTGATACCACTCAAGAATGTAAAGTAATTTAAAGATAACGGTAAAGAAGAAGCTAAGAGAAATTACCTCTTGACTGGTAGGATTCTTGAGCATCTACATTTCATATATGATAGACATGTTATAATACAGTAAAAAATATAATCTAAACCTAATTATAAAAAAAGAACCTCACCGAAATATCATCAGAGCCCACCCCAGAAGAAGTCATTCCAGAAGTCTCAGAATTTGCACGTCCAACATGGTTCTTGTAAACAACTCTTAGCTTCATTTCTTCAATAACTTTATCCCCTTCCTTAGTAAACTGCATGCAAAAGATAGTACATAATAATATGTAAAGTTAATCAATAAACAAATGAATAAAGAAACTCCAAAAAAGTGTCGCAGTTTTATACACCTTATGCTTGGGGAAAACAAACAAAATGAAGACGGAATAAAAAATACATGTCATCCTAGTGCAGCTTGATAGAAATATTTGAGCAATCTACCCCTCTTTATGTCCATTAATTCCAATAGAGGAACACTGGCAATTATGTTAATTTGCAATTTATTCCATCATATCTGACTAGAATTACTGACTCTGCCTGGTCTCCAAATCAGATCAGATCAGATCAAGGATAATTCACATATCCTGAATTAACTTCTAATAAAAGTCATTTGACAAAGGTCCATAGACCAAACACTAAACTTCCATTTCAAATTGGTGGATAGGAATTTGACAAATGTACTGTTCTGCTAGAGTGTCATATTTATAACTATTACTTTTCCATTCAAATTACCATGACCCCGTGACTCCATAACCCCAATTAGTACTACAAAGTACAAACAACATCTGGATTTGCATCCAAATTTTCTGAAAAGGCAGAAACATTATTTATTGTTTGTGCGGACTGCGGTGATTATCAGATTTAAAGGTAAGGAATAAGAAATCAAGAGTATACAGTTTCAGGAGGAATATCGTCCATGTCAGTGCTGGGGGCAACTTTGGTGCTCTGAATAAGAAACTTATCCTTGCATTGCAAATCAGGTGGAAGTTCCTTTTGAGCTTGAAGGGTAACTGTTAAATAAACAAATAGATAAATGAAAAGTACAATATCAGTCATTTGATGAAAAATTTAATGTCGCGTTGGTTAAACACAACATGAATGGTTTCTCACCTGTTATAGTGCATGAATCCCAAGGCTGAACGATACGAGCATTTGGTCTGACAAAATATTTCTTAGGTGATGTTGTTTTAACCTATTCAAATAAATCAAATAAAGGATATTAATTACCAAGCTTGACAGAGGAAACAAATATTAAATCCTAGAGGAAATGCGACAAAAGAAGGCGCTAGCTTCACCTTGAACGCTACATGGTGTTCGGTGTTGTTAACAATCTTCAAATTGCAAGAAGAGGGCTTGTCCAACTCGACTAAATTATTACCAGAAATGAAAAATTAAACATATAATCAACGTAAAAAAACGAGGAATTATATACAAAATGAAACAATTCGAGCAAAATCGCAGATAAACATACTTTGGAAGGAGAGTTCCTCGGGGTAAACCGAGATTATCTGAGAATTGTCGCCTCCACCCATCTGACACTTCGGATCGACAAAACCTGAGACACACGACCAGATCAGATAAAACAAGTTTGAATTCGGGCGACAGATTCGAGATGGAAAAGAAAAAATAAAGGGGGATGATCAGGTGGAGAAAACCTTTTTTTTTTTGGTTCTGAAAGGGACTGAAAATGAAAGGAAGACTGGAAGGAAGAGGGAAGGAGACGAGAGTAGACGTGGAATGGCTGGATCTTATCAACCGAGCACTCAGCAAATCATTGTGTTATGGCATTTTCTAAAGTTAGGATTTTAGAATATTTAAAAATTGTTGGGCTAATTTGGGCCTATGGTGTGGACAACTTCGAATAGGGCCTATTATAAGTCTATGCATATTTATTTTATGATCTTATTATTCACTTATGTTTTATAAAACTTGATTAAATGCTGAATTAAAAAACAATTAATAACAAAAAGATACAAAATATAAAAATTATAATAGCGGACATTGGTTATTTGTCACTTCAAAGTTGGAAAATTGACAAAATGCCACTACAAAGTTCAAAATTGATAAATTGTCATTAAAATTCCGTATAGTTAAGCTTGATAGCACATCACTGAAATGTTATTGGAAGCACGTTAACTTTGTCTATTTGTACAAATAGACAAATAGTCACATAATATACGTGTAGAAGAATACAAAAAGGTTGAACATTTTTATCTAACCTAACTAATTAAAATGATTTGTATCATCTGACAGAAAAAAAATATGGAATTAGTTCACACTTAACTACATAAAAAATCTTGAAATATCACATGAACCATTCAAATTAAAATCAAATATTTTGTAAGTAATGACGTTGATAATAATGTTTACAAAATACAAGGAAATTTATTTCATCCTTTCACCATTCATCACATCTTTGAATCTCAACAGCGATTTTCAATGTCTTTGATGAGATATCAAATAACACTGGAATTGTAGAAATTTGAGAAGCACGCAATATTTATATCAAAACACAACTTGGTTAAACCTAGTTTGTATAACTTAAAGAGAATTTTGTTTTGAATTATGAATTTCATAAACGTGAGAATTTGAGGGAGAAAAAGCATTTTGCATGTACAATTACAACATAAATCTTCATTTTCAACATTCCAAAATATAAGATTGCATGCGAAAAAGATCTGAAAGCCACTAGAAGATTATATCTAATGAAATCTCACAGACAGAATACGATTATGCCTCAACCAAAAAAACAAAAACTTGAAAGAAAAAATGATAGTTTTGAGGCTACTTCTTCTTGAAAGTGTAAAAACGGGGAAGCTTTTCCCTCAGGTAGAAGAGTTTTGCTCTCCTCACATCTCTGTGGCTCACCACTTTTATCTCCTTTATTGTGGGAGAATACCTGAAAAAGAGTTGGCAAAAAAAATAACCAAAATTTGCTTGTAGTGGTAAAAATAAAGGTCTAGTTGATGCACCAATTTGCTCAATAGACCAAAACAGATGTCAAAATATACTTAAAGCCATAAGCAAAATGAAAGCAGAACTTACACTGGGAAAACAATTTCGACAGCAGTACCAGCAGTCATGTACCGAATTCGAATTGTGGTATGAACTCCTGAATTACTCTTTGCAATTACAATCCCTTTGTAAAGTGCAAGCCTCCTCCTATTTGCTTTTTGCTAGAGCAAAAAAGAAGGGATCAAATTTAGCATTCACCAATTTTCCATAACAATTAGCAAATATGAAAGGACAAGCTTATATTAGTAGCAAATACTTCAAAGCCTTCTATTTTAGTACTTAATGTTTGCATGGAAAAGTTTACATCCAAATTCTACCAATTGACAATACTTACCACCATAGATATACATATTTACAAAAAGGACCAACTGTACCTTAATATATAATTCGAAACAATGCAAAAACAAATAGCTTAAAATAACAAAAAAATTTATAGAACCAGCTGTGATTTTCTCTGAGTTGATTACATAATTGAAGAAAAAATGTTCGTGAATGATCTGCAAGCTCGAATTTACAGAAGTTAAACCTCAGAAAATTATGAAAATGAGTTTCTTTTCTGCTATTTCATAATGCAAAATGCATGATCGTAATTTACCTTTTTAATTTCCACAATATCACCGGGCCTGATATCAGGCACAGGTTTAATAATCTCTGCTTCTGCTATAGCCCTTTTGTTCAATATCTACAAAAAAAATAACAAAAACAAATAAAAAATATGAAAACAGACAAGAAGTTCATGGACTCATATATTGTGTTGCTGACATAGATATGCCTTAAAGTCCTTAGTTCATTAAATGAGATAAATAATTGCTTTTAGTGTCGGGATTCATTGAATAAGGATCAGTTTGACAACATTAACAATTGGTGGAAAAAACTTCGTACTTTTGAAATCTGGCAAGTAAAATGCATTCTAAACTTTGTTCATATCATACATATGAAAATTTTGAAATCTTAATGCAAGTTTCACTGTTTATCAAAATGACACCAAATTTGCAAGGTCCATTTTAGAGTCAAACATCAAATGTTACCAAAATTGTATGAAAATTGATACACAAGAAATCTATAACGGAAACAACATGTCTATAATTTTTTTTGTCTATTCCTGAAAGTTTTTGGCATAATTTAAGAGAATGTTGTCAATGTTGTAAAGATATACCGTTGTCAAGAGACCCTAATCCCTAACCCATATTTCTAAGCATCATAAATCCCAAATTCGCTTGTCTGCCAAAATTATCTCAATTTGGCCGAAAATAAGCTTAAGCTTAAAGTGTACAAACAGGCCCAAATCAGGGGGGAAAAACACAAGTTCCAAACTAGGATATATAACACTTTCAATTACTCGCCCACAATTGTGTGATTTTGCCTCAACTAACAGTTTAATACTTAATATAGCTCGTCTCACTGAATGTAGTCTCATCTCTAGCTTAGTGTTGTTGCCAAAAAGCTGATATGACTTAAAATATCCCTCTACTTGAACCAGAAAACAAGTGTTTAGTACTAAGACTATAGACTAGTGCCAGCACCGAGCAGAATAGTCACAAAGTCAGTGCAGGTTCATTATGAGCATAGGCCTGGTTTTTAACCAAGAACATTTTAACCGAGAATAAATTTCAGGAGTCTATAGCTACATCAGCAAGATTGCTCTTACACGAGCAGAAAATTTGTCAATTCATTAATGCAACGAGAATACAGAATTCTTCAGGACTTGTATGAAAATTATTGAAAAAAAAAATCAGTACTTTACCCCAATGATATCATTAAGCTTCACAATAGGCTTCCTTGGAGGCTTCTCCTCCACTGCCACAGCAACAGCAACAGAGGTCTCCTCTCCTCCAGTTTCGCTAGGGCTCTCATCCTCTCCAGTCTCAGCGGGCGTCTCCTCTCCAGTCTCACCAGCTCGTGCAACCCAGAATGACGAATTCCTGCATCGGCGAACCCAGGGTTGCGGTGCAACCGACCCGGTACGAGAAATTGAAATCTGGTTTAGAGAGCATGAGACTGACGAAATGCTGAGGGAAACTCTTGCGAAGCGGGGAGAGGCGGTGGGGAGGGTAAGGAGGGAGTGTTGGAGGAGAGAAGATGAGGCCATGTAGATTCGCTCGATTTTGATCGGACGGCCGATATTGAATTTGGGGGGCTTATGTGCAATGGTGGTGTGACATCACATGGATAGGAAGAAGAAGCGAAGAGGTGTGCGTGTGTTGTTACTTGTTATCCCTATTCGGAAGGCAACGCTATCCGCTCCGCTCCTGGAGAGTTGTATCGTTGGATCCGATTCTGCTATTATTTTGAGGAAAAAAGGTTCAATTATGCACTTGTAGACGTTGGATCAAAACGGACGGATTGATTTGACTGAGAAGATAAATCTTTCATTGAATTGGATCCGTTGAATATCATCAACGGTTCAGATTAAAAAAAGAAAAGTAGGTGATCAACCCGTATCGTTGTAGCAGGCGTTTTCTTAACATCACCCTTGTGAAAGTTTGGTATAACAAACGGAGAATTTCCAATCTAGGATGCAACGAAAATCGAAATTGTTTTTTGATGAGACGGTCCAAATTTGGCAGATCTCAAAATTTTCACTTTAAATAAATTCTTAGAAAGTGCAAATAAAAAGGGAAACTCTAAGACAGTTTTATAATTTTTTATTGATAAAAAATAAAACTAAAACGAGTTGGCGATGAGACAAACATGATTGTAAGTGGAAAGTCCAAATGAAGAAAAACTATATATATTGATATTGATAACACAAGTACACAAGCTTGGGTTTTGGGTTTTGGGTTTGTTGGGCTGAATCTCTGAAACAGGTATACCGGGCCCAAATTGACTCCGTCTTGAAAACTAATGGGCCGATGTTTGCCCGAAATTGACAGTTATTCTGGAATTCGGATCTAGCTTTTGCCGCAAAGATTCTGAGACTGATTACGATGGCATTACATTTGATGTGTTTAACTGCACCATAAAGCTAAAGTGAAGGGTCCGGGTCCCTTCAAATATGAATTATGTTCATCACATGATACGTACAGACGTACAGTCCTTCCGGAATTATTTATTATCTTTCCTTTTTCATCTCTGTCCCGCTTTTGCAGTTAGTTCCTCTCCTCTCCTCTTTCTTTTCAATTAATTGCAAGTTTCAACGAAATGATATGGTATTATGGTGGTTGGATAAAGTAGCATGAGCTTGCTTCACTTCCAATTCAAGATTTCAAGGCCCCGCCCCAATCCCCATCTCTCGTCTCTTCCGATTCTCAGATGCATACTTGTTTGTAGCCCTTGGTGTAAGTAATTCTCTATACAAACAAACAACCATGCTTGAATAGTATGCATGATTTGATTGGTAGTGGTACACTGGTACGTACTAAAAGGTTATATATCAATTTATGTTCTTCAATACCTAAAAATATTTTTTAATTTGGCAATTTTAAAAATGATACTCTTTTAATACGAAAGCAGAATGTCATTGAAAAAGAAACATCCAATGTTTGGGGGCCAAGAAGATAATTTCCCTAATACATTGCATGCATTCGGACTTTAGGAGTGCATGTCACAAGATAACCGGACGACATCTTCATCATAATCCCGACTCATGCATCTCTTTTCCAGCTTTTCATGCATGGTGCATTCTTCAAAATAAATGCAAGGAGAAAATGGAAAATAAATTGCACCAAACTTTCATGAAAAGGGCTGGGAGGGGACTAGCACCCAGATCACAAGATCTGCCAGCAATATATATCTGTTCTTTGCCTTCAAATTAATCAACAAATTTCTGTTCATTGTAAACAAATTGACAGGATTTACTTGACATGTCATCAGGGGGGGTGATCAAGTGCCCCCCGGGAAAAAAATTACAAAAATAGTTTAGTGTATTTGTGCGATTTGTCAAATTTTTTTGCAAAATAACCATGTATATTTGAAAATCTGTGTTATTTTGCCCTCCCCTGAAAAAAAATTATAAATCTTGCACTCCCCTAACGAAAATCCTGAATCCGTCTCTGCATGTCATAGTGTTAGGGGTGTACATGGTATAGATATTATCGCTCCGCTCCGGGTCTGTATCCGAAAATTATCCACAAATATAATGTTCGTATTTGATATATTAAATATCTTTATTCGTATCTATTTCATATTCGAAAAATGACGTGAATATGGATATATTTTGAATTGTGAAAATAACGTGGATATTCGGACTATCCGAATCCAAATAATATCATATACAATAATAATTTCATTTGCAAAATAGTGTTAAGTTATTAATATTTTTATTTATGCATTTTAGTTTCTAACATGTATTAATATATTCATATACTTTATCATATTTGATATTATATATTTTAATTTTATTATTTTAATATTTACTTTATATATATATCAATACTATATATAAAGCTTGCTCAGTGTCGGCGTGTCCAATTATTCGAATACGCTTACATGTCATTTTTCTATTCAATTCGCATTGTACGTGTATCCAGGTTATCGAACACGCGACACGTCATTAATGAGACACGCCATTAATTTCACGTCATTAATTTCAGTATAATCATTAATAACATTAATTTTACGCCATTAATGTTCACACCTTCCTCATTTTATATAATTATCATGCTTTCAAAAGAACTTAAGAAATATGTATGATATTTATTATTATATAACTCTAATTTCAGTTAACTAATGTTATTTAACAAAAAGATTGAAGTTAGTATAATTGCGCTGTTTATTTTTATAATACAAAAAGTTTTTTCTTAAAAAAAGAAGCGGTGTTACGTCATGATGACTAAAGTTTATCAAATTCACGCCAAACATTTTATCAAATTCATATTTGATAACTAAAGTTTTAATTATCCATTTTTTAGTCAATAAATTTTGATTTTTCTCCAAATTTAGTCAACCCTTCATTTTCCATCCAAAAACTTAATGGAAGCTGATGATGTGTTTTGTACTGATAGATGCCAACGAAGATTGCATACACATCAATTAAAACATAGGTATAAACATGGGAGATACATATCAATTATCCAATACAATCATCTTTTCTTCTCACTCTCTTCCCTTTTTCTCCCACTTTAAACCCTTAAATCAAGATCTACTGCATTAATACAACAAATATATTTGTCCGCTACAATAAAAATCAATAGAAAAGACCTGTTTCCTACTGTAAAAACATAGTCCGAGCGTAAATTTCAGTTCGTGATTCAAATTCGACGGGCTGAATCGTGTCACCTGTCAATATAAAAAATAAATTACCACATAGTATTAGAATTCTTTACTTTCCCCTTCAAAAAACACAGCCATGACACTTCAATATACTAGTACGAGGAGATATTTTTTAGTACGATGAGTTTTGTGGACCCGAGACCCGACTCGATTCGACATGACACAACCCGCAACCCGATCTGAAGTGACACCTGAATACTCGGAACCCATCCGACTGACCCGTAACCCAATCCGAAGGGACACCTATTGACCCGAAACTCGACCCGACTTGAGATGATATATAATCCAATCTAAAGCGACACTTATGGACTAGAAACTCGACCTGACCCGACCCGATCCGATCCGACCTGAGATGAACTTGACCTACCCGACTTGAAGCATAAACAAACCTCAAACGATACATGAGGATTCGATCTCTCTCTACTTGACTTAACACCTGGAAAAATAAATTCGATTATTTGTGATTTGACCAAATTCAGGGCCCGAAAGTTGTCGACACTCGACGATCCGATACCCGACTCGTGACTTGAAAGTTGTCGCCACCCAACGACCCGAGACCCAACCGACATCGCCCGACCTAACCCGTCACCCGAAAGTTATTAACACTTGATGACCTGAGATAGGACCGATCTCGCCCAACCCGACCCGTGACCCCAAAGTTGTCGGGACTCGACGACCCGAGACCCGACCCATTATTGCCCGATCCGTGAGATTTTAATCTGAAGATCAAGTTCTATGATCTGAATTGATCGTTTGAACTTTGAAATTTGAGATACGAATGCAAAGTACGACTTGCTTGGTGCTTTGTAAAGCACCGTATCCATGATTTATATTATATTATAGGTCAAGTCCTATCTAGTGTAGTGGTGAGGCACAAGACTTTCATAGGAGAGGTCTGGGTTCAAGCTCCGCTAGAGGCTACTTTTAGGAAGGAGGGATTTCAAATTTATTTTCTGATTTGTTTATGAATGTGTGTTATAAACCTACAAATGAATAAAAAAAAATATAGTATAATGCTAAAGTGCCTCAAATTTTGCCCCTATTTCTCCTACCACTTATGACTGTGAGCCCCACATAAAACGGATCCCACGTGTCATAGGTTGATAGGTGAAATAGGATGAGATCAGAACAAGGAGATCGAGTGATTTTTTGTTATATTATATATAAATATGGATCTTTATGTGGTGTCTCTTTTTTTTATCAAATTTAAAAAGAAGTCGAATGTTACATTAGTTTTATTTATTAATCAATAATTTTGATTGATTTAAAAATCGAAATATTATGAAAGTGAGGGACATCAAAACAAAATTTACATGAAAACGACGCAACAAACCTATAAATATTTTATATGAATAATTTGTATGTAAATATTTCTTTTAGAAAAAAAAAATATGAGATCTAAGATAGACACCCGTCAATCAAGTGAGGCCACGTATCATTCATTAATTACTAACAGAATTCCTTTTTAAAAGTTCTGAAAAGAAATTAAAAAGAAGACCACCACCAGTCCACCACCTTTTAATTTTCATTTATATAACCATCATCAGCTTCACAATTCACATCTTCATCTCCAAGCCTACTCTCTCAATAGTCAATATACATCTTGTTTCTTCCACTGTTCCACATTGCGACGGAAACACTTGAACAGAAGAAAGAAGGGGAGAATATACACAAAAATGCATCCTCATTCCCAATTCATACTAACTCTTTGCATCTCTCTCTCCCTTCTTTCTACATGCATTGCTCAATCTCCTCCTCCCACGCCTCCGACCAATACACCGCCAGCTAGTACACCTCCACCAACCAACAATCCACCTCCAGCCACCACACCTCCTCCAGCAACCACTCCACCTCCAGCAGGAACACCTCCTCCTGTCGCCACACCACCTCCAGTACTGCCACCACCAGCTACACCGCCACCCGTCACACCACCACCTGCACCCGTTACACCACCACCTGCACCCGTTACACCACCACCTGCACCTGTTACACCACCACCTGCACCAGTTACACCGCCACCGGCTACTCCACCCCCGGTGATGCAGCCCCCACCAGCTACCCCACCACCTGCCACACCACCCCCAGCACCCATTCCAGTTGCTTCGCCTACCCCATCGGCGTCCCCAGCACCAGCCGCCACAACACCTGCACCAGTTGAGGCTAAAGCCCCAGTTGAGGCTAAAGCTCCTAGTCCAACAACAACTCTAACACCAGTAGAGGAGCCCACCGCATCGACTACAGTCGATGGATTTGGAACACGTATCAGTGGACCCACATTCGGGTTGGTTGCTCTGTTGTTTGGTGGAATGTTGGTGCTGGTTTAGAGACAACATAGCAGGTCTTTAGTATATGCATGCGTGCTGTTTAATTGGTGCTGTGTTTTATTGCTGTATTTTTTTTGTTGATCAATTTGTTATTTGTGGCGATTTTTGAGATGCGTTTTGTTGTTTTGTAGAGATCATATATATTTTAGTCAGTATGACAGTACTATATATTTGTATTACCATTCATGGTTATTTTGTCATTGGATGAAATAAAGATATATTTTTTTGTAAATTTCTATGAAGTTAAATTGAGGAATTTTCCTTTGGCGTGTTTTTGCATAATTGAATTTGGTGCAACCCGTTATTTGATGAAGCAAATGATTTTGATAGGGACTAATATGCTCTAAAAAAGAAAAGAGCCCACGAGAAGCCGGAAGCGATTCCTCTGCCGCGTGGTACCGACGGATCGCCCAGATTTACTGTACTGTCAGCTACGGACGGCCCAAATTTGATTCGGGGGGTCTGATATTATAAAGTTTAGCTTGCACGAATCTTGATGCAAATTAAAGACCGAGATTTGCTGCGCGGCACGCACAGTGACGGTGGCATGCAGTAGAAGATCTCGTTTGCAAGAAGCCCATCGAATTTGTCTGATTAAACAAAATTGGGAAATTATTAGACACAGAATTAATTAAGTATATAACAACTGCACAAAGCAAAAACGACTCTTTTTCTTTTCTCAAGTTTCTTCTCTTGACAACCCTCTTTACGCCACTGGAAGAAACAAGAGATTTAGGAACACAAGCAAAGCAATGCTACACGATTTTTGAAGCAGCGTGCATCCTCTTTTCTCTCCCTCTCGAATCATCCTTTGCATTCTAGTTCCTGGCCCCTGAACCCCCTCCGCGAATCAAGACTAGGCCCCCGCCGTCAGGACTCTACTCAGAGGAATTCTGCCCCGCACGAACCCGTCTGATGCGCACCAACATTATTACCAGGTTATAAGAGTTTGATTACTTAGGTCTATTTGATGTCCTCATGTATCTACAGGGGTTGGATTAGTTGAGTCGACTGTTAGGTCTACTGAGGTCGTTTGCTATTGTTGTTTTTACAGAATGAAACTTGTTAGCATAAAGAGAACCTGACCCGGCTTTAGTATTTAATTCTACTCACAGAAGGTGTTCGATGGAATGCCTCTGCTAGATATTTATCGTCTCTTAGTGGTAACAGCTATATAGAGAGTAAACGACTATGATAAGTCTTTTGCTTGCTTAATTTGAACTGAGATCTTTGCAAAACGCAGAATAAATTATATTGAAATTATTAAACTTGTTTTATTGATACCAAAAACTGGTCAAGAGATTTTGACACAGAGATCAACTAAGTAAAGAGAGACACAAAAATCAGTTCTCTTTAAGTCATCAAAGGTTTAAAAGTTCTTTTGATGTTGCAATAGAGGTCATGACCGAGCTTATCAGCCGGTATGAGGTAATCAAATTATATCTTCACCAATATGATTTTGCATGACTTATCTACTTTGAATTGAGTTATGTGTTTGTACTTTCGATAGGGGTTACCTGAGATATTTATGTGTAGAGTTCAATACATCAAAGTATTTCTGCTGAATCTGACTTTGATGATAGATATGAGAAAATAATAATTGGCATCACTTCATTGTTGTCTGAAATTGGTCAGGTTGTATGTTCTTTGCTTGTTTGAAGTTAAAATTGTTTGTGCATTAATTTATCTTGTTTAATTTCTTCTTTATCATCTTGTATTATTTTCTTGCATTTTTTTTGTTTGTTTCAAGACAGGCCCCTTCATTAATTGCAGAAGGAAGCAATGAGACACTTCTCCTTGTTGATGCCATTTTGGGATTCTGATGAAGTCTTTCTAATTGGAATAGATCTAGACCTGACTATTACATAAATTTAGTTGGGATACATTTTATGAACTTGATAGTTGTGTTGCTTTTCCAAGTGAAGATTGCGAGATAGCAGATTCAACTGTGCCATTTTGATGGAATGGAAATAAAAAATGGCATAATATTTAGTCTGTCTTTCTTAATTTCTTTGCAGGTGTAGTTTGTGTGCAATATATTCTAGGAATGGATATTAAAAAATAGCAAAACAAGGGTGACTTTTGAAGTATTTTATCCCGTATTTTCAGCCTTGTTAGATGCTCTCCTATTACGGGCCCAGGTCTGAAAATATGAATGGGCCCCACATCTTTTATAACTAAGGTTTTAATTGTGTGTATGGTGACTTCCAGATTGTGCTATGTTATGTACCTGGTATTGATTATGAAAGATTATATTGATGCAGTTTATTTCTGGTGGCTGGGCTTCTTCGACACAATCAATCCCATGGAAAGAGGTTGAAGCTCGGATGTTTGCACTATATATGGTGAGCACTTTATTTATTTAAATAGTTACCCTTATAATCTTATATATCATACTGAATTTTGTGAAATGTTTTTTTTTGTATTTATACCAGGTACAAGAAGCAGTTATACAAGCATGACAACAATTTGATATCTCAGCTATCATGAATTTTGTGACAGTTCTATCTAACACAAAACCTAATGAACTAAATTGTCATTTGGCATTGGTAATAATGATAATTTTCCTTATGAATAAATGGTCTTTTGTCATTGATTATAAGGATAATTTTCCCTTTAAATTATCAATTGAAGAGATCTCTATGTATGCTATGCATGTTTGATGTTTATTGTTGTTACTGATATGAAGGTTTATAAAATGGCTGGAGAAGTGTTGACCTCTTATTCTAAGTGGTTTCTTTTCAATTCTGGCTCCCGTCGTCTCTCCTGGCTGATGTATGTGCATACTCTTTCATCCTTACAATAGTAAACAAAATAAGAACATGATTTTGTTTGACAATAACATCTATTTTTATACTTCTATAGTCCAAGTCGAGAATACATTACACACTAGAAGGCAGTCGCAGGAAGCCTTACTACTGTGTCAGGACTATCTGATATGATTGATGTAGGGTAACTTCTAATTGCTTATCTTTCTTTTCTTTGTAAGTATCACTTTCAAACAAATTTTGATAATTATTTGTATTATGTGTTAGGACACCATAAATTCAATTATCTCAGACATGCTATTGTGGCCCCACATAATAGTTGTTCCACTTGGTGGTGTTAATGTTGACACAAGGCATGTTATATAGGAAAAGAATGATCCAGATGAAAGAGAATCATACCGAGTTGAACTGAATAATTCGATGATTTTTTATATGTTTTGAGCAACTAAGATGGAAGAGTAGTTTTGGAGGGGGCATATATTGGATGAGACTAGATATTGAAGGTAATGTTGTTGTTGTTGATGATGAGGTACATAAAACTCTTCATAAGACTAATAGTTGGGGATGATAATGTAAAGTTAAGGAGATATTGTTTTACATCTTGTTCTTTTTTTTGTTAATTGTAACTTAGGATATTTTGTAAAACAAATTATTTTTATGATATAATTTTTATTTCCAAATTTTGTTTATTATAATTCTATTTTTTATAGGCTATAATGTGTAATATGTGCAATTTGAAATAAATTAATTATCATTTGAAATAAATTAATATGTGGAAATCACTATTATCGTGTTGCTTATATAGCAAAGCTACTTGGTGTTGCAATCTTAAGACAATGTGTGTTGCTATCTTGCAACACCACCTTTTATATCTTCACTCACATTACAAATCAATGTTGCTAAAATATCTTGCTAGATTACATATACCAACACTTGGTTTCATGTTGCTAAGAAATTTAGCTAGACCTATATGAGCATTGTGCAAAATTTAAAGGTCTTGCTAAACCCCTTGTTTCTTCTGGTGTGCGTCCCCTAACTAACTTCAGTTAAAGTTAGTTAGTTAGAATTAATTTTCATTCTCAAGATTGAATATTAACTTTGCAGTTTCTAATGTTTAACATGGACAGTAGAAAATCTTAATAATATGAATTTCAAGTCTTTATACTACATCAAAATTACATATTTATAATAAGATTTTCAACTTTTTTATGAGTCAGTTTTGCTTCTATTTTGCTATAATTTTTAACTCAAATCATGTTGCAGCGTCCATTGCTTAATGTAGACAGTAAAAAGTTTCAATAGTTCAGATTTCAAGTCTTTATACTACATCATAACTACGTCCAACGCTTAATATAGACAACAAAAAATCTTAATAGTATGGATTCCAAGTCTTTATACTACATCAAAACTACATATTTGTAGAAAATATGCATTTATTTAATTTGCTATAATTTTTAACTCAATTAGTAAGACAACGTCCAACTCTTAATATATACAATAGAAAGTTTATATAGTACATATTTCAAATCTTTATACTACATCAAAACTGCATATTTTATGGTATATTTTCAACTGTGTATGAGTATTTTTTTCTTAATTTTGCTACAACTTCTAATTCATTAACTTTGCAACGTCCAACACTTAATATTGACAAGAAAAGTTCTTAATACTACAGATTTCCAGTCTTAATACATGTTCTTTCAAGTCTTAATATTGGTACAAAATATTCAAATTCAAAGCCTAGCACGAATACTCATTATTGTAACACTAATAGGAGTCCAATTAAGTCTTAATGCTTAAATCTCCTAGGTGATGAATAATTATATTAATAATGTCTTAATACATAATCGTCTTATTTTTAAATCTTAATACTTAGATCCATCCATATTTAAAGTCATGATAGTTGCAATATTTTTTAGTTGGAATTGTTTGTTATTTTTACATTTTTTATCTCTTAGTAGATAATTTATGAAGTCTTAATATCTATATTTTTTCAAATCTCAATATGCCTAATATTAATATATAATAGACACTTAATAATAGCTCAATCAAGTGTTAATATTTGAGTCTTAATAATAAGATAACACTTAATAATAATTGCAATTCTTTTTCGCTAGAATGATTTGTTATTTTTACAATTATTTATCCCTTAATAGCTAATGTCTGAAGTCTTAATAACTCGTCTCACTATTATCTCTTAATGTTCAAATTTGGAGCCTATTATCAATATATGATATTGTAACACATAATAGTGTCTCGATAATAGTTGGAATTCTCGGATTTGATCGGATTTTGCATAGGTTTGCATGAATTTTGTACGGGTTTGCATGGGCTTTCCACGAGTTTGAATGTTTTTGGCGAGTTTAGGTTGTTTTGGATGGGTTTGCATGAGTTTTGCACAAATTAGTGCCGGATTAATGGCGGATTATACGTGTTTGGTTCGGGTCGAGCCGAGTTTATTTCGGATTGCGTTTAACACTGGTTTTTTTCAAGACAGATGGTCGCTACTCGTCTTTGACCTCTAGTTTTTTTTTTGGATGGGTTCGCACGGGTTTGCCCTCGAGTCGGGCTGGACCGGGTCGCAACCTCGGGTTTTTCGGGTCGAATTGAACCCGTACGGGCTTTGTCAAATGCCTACTTGTAATACACTTTGTTTTTGTCCTTTTCCTTATTATTTATGGGTTAGTTTAGAAAAACAAGAAATAGCGACAAAAGAGTGGAATTTAGAATAATGCAAGTAGAATAGTGTGATTTTGGAAAAGTAGTAGAAGAATGATATTCTTAATTATTTGGAAGAGCGAAAACGTCATTTTACAATTGCTAGTTGGAATAGTTTGACAATTGTTGATAACAACAATAATAACAATTATTATAATATAATAATATAACAACCATAATTATAATATAAAAATAACAATTATAAATTAAATAATATAATAAAATAAAATAAAAAGTGTTATAAAAATGATAAGATAATAATAATATTTTATTATTATTATTATTATTTATAATAATAATAAATTATTATTATTATTATAAATAATAATAATGATAATAATATAATAATAACAACAATAGTAAAGTAAATAAAAATATCAAATAAAAATAATAGTACTAATGGTATAATATAATGTTGATAATTATGACAATAGCAATGATGATAATAAATAAATAAAAAATAATATTAATATAATAATGAGAATAATAATTATTACTATTTATTGTTATCATATCATAACAATTTTAAAGTAAATAATATGATAATAATAATAATAAACTATGCATCATTTTTAAAACACTAAAACAAAAAATAACAGTAATGACACTATAATATAATGTTCAAAGTTATAGTAATTATAATAATTAATAATTATAATATAATGTTGATATTTATGAAAATAGCAATGATGATAATAAAAGAATAATAAGAATAAGAATATAATAATAAGAATAATAATTATTACTATTTATTTATCATATTATAACATTTTTGAATAAATAATGTATTATAATAATAATAATAATATGAACCATTTTTTAAATAGTAAAATAAAAAATAATAGTAATGACAGTATAATGTCATGTTCAAAGTTTTAATAATTATAATAATTAATAATTAATAGTAATATAATATAATAAAGAATAATAATATGAGTTATTTTCTAGATAAAAAAATAAAAATAATAGTAGTGATGATTTAAAAGTAATAAAATATTATTAATTACATAATATAATACATCATAATTAAATAATAATCGCTAACCCACAATTGAAATAACCGGTATTTCACCTATGACTTGAAATATTTCAAACGCTATTCCAAACACACAAAAACTTGCTTGACAAAAAAAAGAGAATAAAATAGTGCTTTACTTCTATTCTAAGAGGTGCCAAAGTCCAAACGGACCCAAATAATAGGAATGATATATACATGTAGAATTACCATAAGAATGAAGTTTGACAATTAGAATTAAATAGAGCTCCCCACCTCTTGACCAAAAAAAATAAAGCACTATTTAATTCTACATGTATAACAACAATAATAACAATAAGTTTGGCACCTCTTAGTATATTATTTAAAGTTTGACAATTGTCGAGTCTTGAATTATTTATCTCCCTGCGTCCTAAAAAACTAATTCTCAAATCAGCTATTTATTGACTAAAATCACATAATTATCAAATGCGGTGATTAAAGTTATTTTTGAAATATAAAAAAATAATTTAATTTACAGTAAACAGAAGTTATGCTCCTGCCATTTTATGAGCCTGCACCTTCGTGCGTATGATATAAATTGTCACGCTTTTCTTAAGTCAGCATCTATTAATTCGAAGGGTAAGTGTAAAATCATATTTATATATTCAAATGCTTTCTTGGTGGTTCAATTAACCAATGAATGACAAGTAATATTCTTGGGAAATTTTTTATTATGTAAGACAATAGTGGAACTCTTAGAAGTGAAACTAAAAACATTTTTCATTATCTATCATATGTCTGTTACTTTTTTTTTCCAATGGTTTGTACTTCTTCTTTCTAGTATTGAACTTTCACATACTACGAAAAGAAAGGTATAAAAAGAACTTTAGGCTGTGCTCCAGAGTTTTTTCTGGAGGGTGAATCGGAGAGAAAGAAGGTGAAAGAGGAGAACGAGAGTTTGTAATCCTGCTCTCGAGATTTTCTCAGTAGGTGAGAGAGAGTGAACGGAGGTGAAGGAGGAGAGTTTCTCAGTAGATTTTCTCGAGATTTTACCATAAGAATGATTTTAGCTGACCCTGTTCATCACACCAGTAATCAGATTTTAAAATAATATACTACACCTTGCAATAAAGCAAAAACCTTTCATAATTGTGTGGGGAGCCGGGAGCCCAGCTACTTATACATCAAAATCCATGTGCAAGAAAATATGAATCAATCACTCTAATTACAATCATGCTCTGCAATTATAATCTTACAGCCAATACCATCAAAAGTGTCCCCATAGTGCACAACCAAGAGAAAGCCCCACCTCCATTTCCTAATTGACTTGACCTACTAAGAAAAGGAGGCAGGTTGCTTCGATCACTGTCACTACCAGTTCCAGGGGTTAAAGCAGATTGCGGGTCAGATGCAAAAGGTGCGCCGACCGGAGCTCCAATAGGGGATAATGTGGTGTTTCTTTGTACATTCACCGCTAGTTTCATGCCGCCTAAGCAGTGCGTCAACGCCCCACAAATGAAGTGCTTGTCGCCAGGAGCGGTTAGTAAAACAGTCGTGTTGCCCGTGCTTTCTGTCAGGAGTGCGTTGCTGGTGCTGCAGTTGTCATAGCCTGATTTGTCGACCTCGTTTAATGTGTGATATTGGTTGTACATAAAAACTGTCATGATAAGTATCATTAACTTGTAGTTCAGTTATAAACTTATAATGTCGAAACAAAACAAAATTCTCAAAAATTGAATAGTAAACCAGTAAGCTCAATTCCTTCTCTCTTTTTCCCCCTGCATTATAACGGTACGTATAAACATGAAACTCTGTCAGAAGTACTGAAATAGCCCACACTTTTATTATTATTTAGTAATAATAGAAAAACTACACTTCAATTTATCCAAAATAAAAAAGGAGAGAAAAAAACTATCAACCATAATTGAATTTATAATCAGAACATAGATACCCAAAGAGTCGCCAACATAGAATGTTTTGTTGCTAAGCCATGACGGGAAGTCGGCACTGATGTCCCAGCCAGCAGCGCCGCCAACTGTATGTACTGTCGCCTCACCTGTCAGCGTAATACCCATGATAACCACGACAGAAAGAATCACCAAGTTCCCCATGGGGATTGAATATGCATTAATTATAACAAACAGAAGAGGGCCTAAAAGATTTATTTAAAAGGGCCGGTATTGTTGAGCAGTAGTTAACCTAACCATACTAAGATTTGAAAACTTTTGATTAGGCAAGAACTTTTGTTTCACTTATCATACTATTTTGAAGAGAAATTGAAACTTAGAAAAGGTTGTTGGGTTTGTTGGAGGTCCTTAGTTTGTTTCACAGGGTAAGAAGTAGATTCAACTCCAGCACTGAACAACGGTAGTACCTGTTGCTTATATTAGATCATTTTTGGTGATTGTTCCATAATTCAATATTAGGATGCTAGAAAAAAATTTAGTAACTTATATTTGCTAATTAGCCACTGACGTCATTTCAGATGTATGTGGATAGAATTAGTTGGAGGTCCTTCTGTAAATTTCTTTACATAATCTTTATTTAATACTTCCTAAAAGTTATTTAGAAATTTACTAAATACTTAAGTATACTAAATTTAAACTTAATTAGAATTTGTTTTTAAAATTTAGCATATTTTTTATTTTTTATTAGCACTAAATACTAATTATAGATAATATCTAAATGTTATATCTAATTAAGGCAATTAAAGTATATATTATATCTTTACAAGTAGTTATAAAAATTGTAATTATATATTTTCTAAATTATAATTATTTACAGCTAGTTTTAAGGTCCACAATTGGTAATAATTTAGGGTTTGGACAATTATGAATCTGGAAATCATGGAAAAAATACCAAATATGACAAAATTCATACTCATTGTGGCCGCAATAAGCCCAGTTTAGCCAAATACGAAACGGCACAAAAAATACATTTTTTGTACCCATTGCGGTCCGCAATGAAACCCATTGGAGCTCGCAACAGAACCTGTCAGTTCAATTTTTCGTGCATTTCTTGCATAATAATCACTGTCAATTCAAATTTTGTGCATTTATTTGCACAGTAGTCCCTGTCAATCCAAGTTTTGTGCATTTATTTGCACAATTGTCCTTGTTAATATATTTTTTTGCAGATCCATTTAATTGTTTTTCTGATTCGAATTTTTAAACGCTTAATTTGTTGCATAAATTGAAAATTTAAATTTTATTTGCAAAACTTAATTATTTTTAATTCTAATAAGTTAAAAATCTTGAATAATACCTTTCCAAAAGAATGAAAAATAATTAAGGCAAATATGAAAGTCCAAAAATATAACGTTTGCAACAATTAAATTCGAGATAATACCTTAAAATAATTGAATTCCAAATCCCTAAATTACCATATCCCTTAAATCCCACACAGAGTTTGCTAGATACTACTTGTTGGGTGTTATTCAGTTAGGTATTAGCAAAAAAAAATAAAATTCTAACTATGCAATTGCAAGTCTCTGTGTAAAAGATCTAATAAATTTAAATAGCGGAAGCAATAACTTACTTTCCATCTTGCCGAGATCCTCGTTGCTGGAAGAAGCATGCGCCTTGTTGCAATTCCTTTTCTTTAGCCTCAATTGATTTGCTTATGGATCCTTCCAAGGAAATACATGTGCTCTTTTTTTTTTCCTTCGACTCATGAACAAATTCTAGGTATTATGTTGTTAATGGATAGAGCAAGTGATAGTACTAGTACAACACATGCACACCTAATGCACACGTAACTCTTGGAGACTCAACGCTTATATAATAGTGAAATCATATATTACAGAGATCTCACAATTAATAACAAATATTCTAGAGAATATTTGATGCCAATATTCTCTCCAAAATATTCCCAAATCTTGCATACATGTGTGCACAAAATATGATATGACTTTGGTGTCAATCCAGGAAAAAATCAATCAAAACGGACAAGTTTCTGGCTTTCTTGTAGCTTTTGGTCCCGTTCATTGCGGCTCGCAACGGGTCCAGATTTATTCTCCAATTTTGCAACTTCCATTGCGGCCCGCAATGAAGTGCAATTTTTTGTTGATTTTTCTTCTTCATTGTGTCCCGCAATGAGAGTTATTTTTTGTCAGTTTGATTTGTTTCTTATTTATTCTTGATAAAAATCATATTTTAATCAATTTGTCACTTATTTTAATCGCCAGTATTATTTGAATTAATTATAATTGATCCATCAACAATTATAATTAAATCACTTTTATCCTATATGCATTCGTATCTAAAACTTGGAGAAATACGTATTATGTCATTTCTTAATTAATCACGTTTATATGACATATCATATATTACACAATGTAATATTAGTGACAGTATTTGATATAATTATACAACACGTAGTTCAATAAATTTTATTTATTGAATTTGATGTCTCCGTTCCAACGCAATGCATGTAATTCTATCCAAATAATAATTTATATTTCCTCTTCCCAAAATATGAAAATAAAATGATTAAAAATTCGGTAGATTCATTAACATGAAAGAAAATAGAATTAAATATTGACATATGTTACGTATAACAGCATGCCACACTAACCAAACGGGATAAATCAACAACCAACAACCAACAACCAATAGGTAATGAACCTCCATTTAAAAGAAAGCTCTTGATAAACAGAAAAGCCTCTAATAATTTCAAACCAACTAACGCAAGCACTGCCTCTTTCCTAGCCTGTCTTAGCCCATGAAAGCAAGCCCAAGTGCAGCCAGTATTCCAACCACCAAGCCCTTAATGGGCCCACTCTCCATGGCGCCATTTACGACGGTAGTTGATTTGGTAGTCGTGGTAGCCTTCGGTGGAGCTGAGTCAGTTGATGTCTTAGGTGTGGAGGTGGTTGGGGTATCAACAGATGGTGCAGCAGGTGTGGCTTTCGGCGTGCTTGGTGCGGGGGCGGCAGCAGCAGCAGAGACGGTGACGGCTAGCTTCATGCCGGATGAGCAATGGCTGGGCGTCCCGCAGATGAAGTAGCGCGTGCCGGCCTTGGAGAGTGTGATCTTAGTGTTCTGGTCACTGTATGACTGGATTGAGTTGGATGAGGAGCATGAGCTGTAGTCTGCCTGGCCCACCTCGTCGACGTTGTGGAAGCTGCCGTATTGGAATGCTGATTGGAATTTTGGAATAAATGTAACAAATATCAAAATCTAGCATTCTAGCTAATTAAAGAAATATATGCTGCTGATAAATGTTAGTGATTTGATCCTCGCCTGCACCTAATTAAGGAAACAGTTATGTTTTAAAAATGTACCTTGTTTCTCACAATTAATTTGTTAATTCCTTTTTGGTTGAATTATCTTGGTCCATTTGGCTCCAAATTTAACATAATAATTTCCTAAGTACGTTTCCCTGTTTTCAAATTGTTATAATACCGGCCAAACTAAATTTGTTAAATCAACCCTTGCAGAAATTTAAAACAAAATAGACAAAAGACTTACTGAGTGTATCGCCAACATTGAAGGTCTTTCCCTTAGCCCACGTGGTATAATCGACGCCACTCGTCCATCCTGACGAGTCGCCGACTACGTAGTCCTTGCCGTACGCTGGAGCGATCGCAACAGCGGCAATAATCAAAAGACGAACAAAAGAAGCCATATATCACTGCGACAAGTCAATTTATGACTCCTAATGGTTTGATCTTAAAGATTAGAAAACAAAATCTTGGGTGTGGCACTTCAATACTTCATAGAGGAAATTAATGTGTTATATTATATATAGGTAGCAATTTAATTGGAAAGAACGGGGTAGGAGAAATGGTGGGGTCAATTGATAACTAACCTCATGAACTGTCCTGGAATTAAGTTGGTGAAGATGCATGGAGCCTTCCCTTGTTGGTCAAGCCATACTCGCTCTGGCTTAATTTGGTGCACCTAATATGTAGTAATGTTTTCTTTGAAAATAAGAGTGTAACTTAATTTACAGATTACATGCTTTTTGTGCCACAAACTGTAGGTATGCATGCATATTTTGCACATCATGCCTTAGTTACTGATCTTCTATATATATATGTCCCTATCAAATTAGAGCAGTGTTAATTGAGCTAAACTCTCTTTCCAATTGTGCGATTTCTCTGAATGTAAGGTTTTTCAACAGGAGCAATTTGCGAAGATGTTTGAAAGCAACATTGACATAACAACGGTACCAAACACAACAAATCGTCATTATGCAGTTTTCATGATTATATTGTCCTAGAAAATAAAACCTTAGAAGAGAAGATAAAACCTGTTCTTAAAAGAGAAGACAAAACCTGTTCGTAGGATCCTCTTGCTCACTGCTGTGTGCATATAGTGCGGCTCGATCTGTTGCATACAAATCCAACAAAAGCTGCTCAACCTTTTTTTTCTTTTTTTTTCTCTGCAGAAAGTCAGAAACAGACGCATACATTTTTAGTTTGAAGTGAACTTTTTTATTTTTATGTGGAACTAAAATTATAATTTAGCATTTACTTAAAAAGAAATGATGGAAAAAATAAAGTAATATACATATTAACATGTCTTGACTTTTAACACTTTTAGTTTACCGTTGCTTGCTACTTTGTTTGTTAATATCATACATAAGCGGATTGCTGTAGGGATTTGACAAAATCCGTCGGTTTCAGTGTTGTCCAAGAAAATAGTGCAAAAAATCCGAGTCAATCCGGACCGGAGCAATATTTGTGTTAACCGGCCCGTGAAAAAATCCGGTCCGACAATAGTCGGATCGAAATATTGAATTTTAACCCGTTTAAATCGTCCTACAATGAGTGTGCGTACTACTTTATTTATTATTTGCTACGCCCAACCATTGATTTTGATTTTGTTTTAAAGTGACTTAGCATTTATTTAATTATTTGCTTTAGTTTTAATGACGTCGAAATTTTTCTAAGTCTTGCATTTTATTTTTTCTTTCTTTTTACCATTTTATTACCTATTTCATCTTATATGCGTGTGAATTCTTCTAAGCACAATTAAGTAAGAATATTGTAAGATGTAACATATACGGTTGTGTTAGGTAAAGGATGCACATTGTAGGTGAACTAATCCCATCTTCTATGCACTTGTAAATTAATCATCTACACTCTAAAGACTTCTATCCTTTGTTTTTAAAATAAGCTATCACCCAATTGCTATCACATCCCTTTCCAACAAAGAATCACCTTCCATAAAAAAAATAATAAATCTTAACGGATCAAATTTGATGATTTATTACCTTTCTTGATATATTTCAAAATAAAATAGTAAGAGTTTCGTAATTTTTAATATGCTTGTCATTAAAATAATTTATAATATATCTAGAAATTTATATATATAAATGTAAACTCGAAAGAAAAATAAACACGTGCATCGATCACCAATGAACAATGACATTAAATAGAATTCACTTCATCAAATAAAGTAGCTGGTGCCTCGAGAGCAGGGCTGCAACCGAATATTTATTCAATTATTCGAACCAGATCAGAATTTTAATGGATGTCGAATGTTTTAATTCAGATATTTTTCATACGAATAAGAATTCAAATAGTTTTTACCACACGCGAATAAGATTTCGAATTTTGAATCGTACTCTTGTTGGACAAATAATTTCTTTATATTTGTCGATTTGCAAAACAAACTTGAATTTTATAAAGTTTTTTTGTTTTGAGAATTTATAGGGACTTGCATGCAAAAATTAAGGAGCATACAAGAAATGTGAAGAACATGCTAAATCTATTAAAGTAAAAGCTCGAAAAATTATTAGGTCAATTGTAAACTCTAGAATATTTTAATTTGAGATTTGAAAGAGCAAATAAAAACAAAAATCAGAGTTTGGTGTTATGTAACTCTAGTTGGCGTTATAATGATAGAATACACACCAATGCAATCATACCCGAGCCAAAATATCTTGCAATACCAAAAGAGGGGTGGTAGCCAACCTCTTTTGGTTTTGTGTGCTATTTTACACAAATGTGCCTCTTTGTTGTTGAGATGGATTATTCTTTGAATTGGGGTTATTGGGTTCTAAATTGTCTTTTGGGTTGAGTTGATGCATCTCAAGGTGTCACTCAATAATTCATGGATCAAGGCATATAGGGCTAATTATATTGATAATGTCGGGGATAGAATATTCTCGGTGTGTTCATGACAAGTAACCAACCTGGTTATGATCATGATAGGTAGGTTTTCGGTGTGTTCATGACAGGTTACCATCTTGTATATTATCCGATCGTTTTTTGGTTTATGATAGACTTTTAGTGTGTTCATGACAGACGTGTTCCTAAATGGACGAAGAAGTAGCACCCGGGTTAAAGCCTCAGGATGTGCATGAAGTATATGCTCATGCTATAGTGGACCTCTCTTGTGGTCACTGGAGTAACAGGAGTCAAAGAGCCAAGATCTTCCATCGGGCCGAAATCGAGCTCACCAATGCACTTAAAGTGGAAATTCCGAAGCGCCATAATCAATGCTGAAGCCAAAGATCAAAAGGCAAAGCATGTGCAAAGATAAAATAAGCATGTCACCCAAGAAAAAGAGAAAAGAAGAATAGAAAGAACGAACTTGTCTCGAATCCTTAGTATATTCAAGGACGAGAAGTGAAACCAAGTCATATCTCATAAATGAAAGATCAAGCATGTTCCGAATCCTTGGTGTATTCAAGGATGGGAAACAAACCAAACAATATTCCTAAAGAGGAAAGCCACCAGAAAGAATGAGCTTGTCCTGAATCCTTGGTGTATTCAAGGACGAAAAGTTAAAATCAAGTCATATCCCATAAATGGAAGATAAGACTTGTCTTGAATCCTTGGTGTATTCAAGGACGAGAAGCAAACCGAGTCATGAGCAAAGAAGAGTGAAAAGATGAGCTTGTCTCGAATACTTGGTGTATGGAAAGACGATAAGTGAAACCGAGCCATATCTGATAAATGAAAGACCATTCATGTCTCGAATCTTTGGTGTATTCAAGGACGAGAAGCAAGTCGAGTCATGAACAAAGAATAATGAAAAGACGAGTGTGTCTCGAATCCTTGGTGTATGCAAGGACAGGAAGTAAAAATCAAGCTGTGTCTCCTAAATGGAAGACCAGAATTATCTTGAATCCTTGGTGTATTCAAGGACGAGAAGCAAATCAAGTCGCATAAGACACTATACACATCAATTCAAGAATCAAGAAAACCAATACTGATGTCAAAAGAAAGAAAATGAAAAGACAAGCTTGTCTCGAATCCTTGGTGTATTCAGGACGAGAAGCAAAACCAAGCTGTATCCCATAAATGAAAAATCAGATTTGTCTCGAATCCTTGGTGTATTCAAGGACGTGAAGAAAATCAAGTCGCAACCACATATATATAAACCCAACTGAAGAATTGATGTCAAAGAAAAATAGCTGAAAGATAGACTTGCCTCGAATCCTTCGTGTATTCAAGGACGAGAAGCAGATCAAGTTCTACTTCACTTTGGGGTCTCATTACGCATTCCGTAAGGACTACCTAACACGAGAATCTTACCTCGGGTAGTAACCTGTCATGAACACACCTAAAATCTATCCCAAACTCAAAAATGGTCTGATAACACCCAATATCTCATTCAGGGTGGTAACCTGTCATGAACACACCAGAAGTACCTTGACACTGAAGATAGTCAGCTACTTCGCTTTGGGGTCTCGTTACGCATTCTGTAATGACTACCTAACACGGGTAACTTTTCCAGGTTGGTAGCATGTCATGAACACCAGAAGTCTATTCTAACCCCAGAAATGGCTGGATATTTCAAGTACTCGTTCAGGGTGGTAACCTGTCATGAACACACCACAAGTTCATCCTAAACCTTGAAATGATCGGGTGATGATCAGGGTGATAACCTATCATGAACACACCAGATGCTCATGCTAAATCCAGAAATGGTCGGGTGATGATCAAGATGGTAACCTATCATGAAAAGAAGTCTATTCTAACCCCAGAAATGGTTGGATAATTTTCAAATACTCGGTCAGGTTTTCTCAACTCAGTTTGGAAGAGTCTATGATAAGTCGAAATTGTATCTATTGAAACATAGGGTTAATTGTAATTTAAGCCAAGTTTCGTTGAATGAAGATTTAATTAGGATAAAATTGTTTAAATATTCAAGTCACTATCCTAGTTGCGCTTAAATGTTGAAAAAACAAGTATTTCAAAGATAAAAGAACGCAATTGGACGATTTGGAGCAAGTCAGGATGACGAATCGATCAAGATGGAGTTATGTCAACTTTATTGCGGCCGTAACCCACCATCATTATGGCCACAACCTTCCCAGTACGCTATTGACAGAGAACAACTAAGTTATATACAAGTCAATTACGACCACAACACATCACTATTGCGTTCGCAATCAGGGAGGCAACTTCCATACAAAGGTTGCAGTCGCAATGAATCATCCACCTCCAAGACAAAGAAGGCCCAAGTTTTGTTTAAGACTATTGCGGTCACAACTCATGACTATTGCGGACGTAATATATCTTCCCAAAGCAACTGTCATGGCAGTTCCAAGCCTTGCTGCCGCAACTAACCCATATTGTGGTCGCAATTGACCTATCTAGAACTAATTTTTCCCATTTCTAGAGTTTCATTTTTCGGGTTTAGCTCCAATATAAAAACGTGTTCATTTTTAGAATTTATTATCACAATTTTTAGAGCAAATGGTGGGATAGAAGATGGAAGAAGAGACATTTTCATCGATCGATTGTATTATTCTCTCTTTTTTTAACTCCTTTACTTGTTTATTTCATTTGTGCTTTAGTCATGTCTGGCTAAAAGCCTTCCTAGGGTTAAGTAGGATTGTACTTGAAGGTTTTGTTATGATTTAATTAGTTTTATTTCATATTTTCTTGTTCTTTATTATGATATGTTCTTTATTTTATTTCATTGTGAGGACTTAACCGAAATTACATTAAATCTTAGGATTTGGTTTTTGAAATTGAGAAACCGAATATTAAGTGAAGACCATAAATAATTGGGTATTTGATAGTCTAAGTACCGAGAAGTGATACTTGTCTTATACAGACTTCACCTAATTATTTAGAAAATTGTGTCAAGTATCGAGAGGTGAAAGATAGCTTTCTAGATCAATTAGGATAGTAAATAACTTAATGACTTTATATTAGCGTAGCTAAGTACCGAGAGGTAACGTTTATTCTAACTTGAAGATGATATTAATATAGAGATATTCCTTGATATCTTCCTATATAATTGTGTCTTCATAAACAAAAAAAACAAATTCATGAAACCAATTAGTCATAACCTTAGTGGTAGGAATCCTAAGAAACCCTAATTTCTTATAATTGTTAAAAAAAATGTAAATTTCGCTTAAAAACTAGTTTAATTGTAATCCAACAAACCCTTTTGAACAAACAAACAATTTCTTTATTTCTTTAAATTGAATTATGGAGATTAACAAAATTACATTGTCTTTGTGATTCGACCATCAAGTACTACAAACGAACGATTGTACATTTACAACCATAATTTAGGTTTTAGGGTTATATTAAGACAACACATCAAGTTTTTGACGTTGTTGACTGGTATAACGATGATTTTTGCTTCAGATCCATGTATTTTAGTTTAAGGTTCTATTTTTAAAATTTTCTAATTTCATTCTCTCTTATTTTCAGGTTAAAATATGGAAGAAGAATCATCAACTCTAAAAGCCAACTATTTAGTTGAGTAGTTATGTAGACATGGGTCAACCCATCTCTTCTATGAGAGAAGAAACTAGCGCCCAACAAAAGGACCTTTCTTGCACATAAGTCTGTGCCGGTTAGACATGTCGAACGGAAATGAAGCAACTTGTATTGTAAATCTCGAGTGAGAGGGCAATCAGATGGTTGATGAACTTCAACGCTCAAGGACAGCCACTATTTATAGAGAAGCCAATAAAGCGGCTGATGCCAATCTTTCCTTGAGGGACTTTATAGTACCTAGGAATGAGGAAATCCACCTCAAGTACACGGCTTCTACTATCAATGCTATGGAATATCAAAAATTTTCATTTTCTTATTGTCTTTTAAGAGTGTTTTTTTTTTTGGAGAGTCTTTTAGGAGCTCGCCTCTTTTTTTTTATATTGAGTAAAGCGAAATCAAAGGAAATTAATTTTGAAAGAACATGCTGATTTCGCTGGTTGTGACTTGTGAGTGACAGCAGAATTATTTCCGTTGTGAAATGCCATTTTGATAAAAAAGAATCCGAAAATTTTGTCACAGTGGTGTTTTTTTTATTTTATTTTTGTTATTATTAAAAATTTCGGATTCTTGAGCATGTTTTTGGGACCTTCTTATTACTCTAAAATGTTAAATATTTGAGTATTTTTTGAAAGATTATGGTTT